>OY992531.1:232604218-233162071 GCA_963921185.1 Dasysyrphus tricinctus | reverse complement strand
CAACAACAAGTAAAATTTTATGTTTACAATTTTTTCGTTTGCTCTAATATACATATATTGTAAAAATTGGCGTATTTAAATATATTTTGTTCCTTAATTTGAAATTGAGTTGCTTGGTTTCGAATTTTTGGAATGGCCGCTTATAATTGTAATGAAAAGTCTGATTAAAATCTCGAGTTTAATAACGTGCAAAAACTACCTACATAATTGCAATTGCTAGAAAAAAATATAAAAATATTTAGATTTTGGCTTTAAAATTAGTTTTTATCAAAATTAAATGTAGCGTATTCTACTCAGGGACGTTATAGCTCCCCATCAGCTGCTACATAGCAATAAACAAATAAATAACAGTTTCATCTTTTAGCATAGGCTATGTAGATTAAAGGTTTTTCCTATAGTTATTATCAATAGTTTTCCATTTACTTGTAATTGAAATCTCAAAGAACATTTCAATTACTTTTAAATGTAATTGCAGAAACTCAATTATACATGAACATGAAATTCAATTAGGATTATATCATTAAACTGAACTAAGTAGGAGGGCTAACTCATGGATCTGTATTCAGGATGACTAGACGAGTAGAAATTGTTTGAAATTGTTCATGATACTTTTTCACTGTTGCCCCAGTGTAATTCATTAAAATAGAAAAATCAACATACTTTTAAAGACAATTTATTCTCTACCATGCAAGTGATGACGTTATTATTATTATGCCTTACTTTATATGAGGTAAACAGAATACCCTTCCCATCAGCCCACACACAAAAGTTATGACACTAAAAAGCTATCTTATGCCCAGATAATATACCCACTAGTGCAAATGTGTGTTCCAACAGAAATAGTATGGTATAGTCAAATGCAGGTGCAGAAATGAAAAAGCCTGAGTAATATCCTGCATGCATAAAGATTTGGAATCATTATGTTCTGGTTTGTGCATATACATACCCATAGAGGTAGTACATATACAAAAACTACTATGTATAAGCAAAAACACCAACAAAAATGGACATGAAAGCTTTCTCATATTCTACTTCCGCTTCGGTAAAATACCATAAGCTAGAAACACCACACAATATGTAAGGATTAAGGATTTCCTCTATAACGTCATCGTTGTAGTCGGTCGTGTGCCTGCCTCTGCAGGTGCAGGGTATACCTTGGCACAAAAATATTATGTACCTACCTACCGCACTTTCATCTAGCAGGTGTAAGACTATAATGTTTTAGCTGCAAGCAGCTTAAACTCCTCCATACATAATATTTTGTGCATTTATACATACATATCTACATAGGTGTGTAACACCTCTATAAGTATGATGGTATAACGACACTGGCTTTTATCGGTTTGATGATGATGGGATCTCCCATATGGAGTGTTGAATATTTGTAAATATGCTTCCTTCGACCTGATATCTACACAAAAATAGAAATAAGGAACAAATTCAAGTCCTGTTCACATATTGTCATAAGCCTTAGCTGGTTCATAGCTGTACACGGAGAAGTATTAGTTTGCACATTGGTGGCAACAACGACATACCCTGGTCACTAAATAATTACTAGCTTATGCATTGCCTTGGTGGAGATGGTTTACGAGAAACGGTATATTAGAACGAAAACTCGGACATGGTAGTATGGAAACATTTCTAATGGAAGAAAGCTCAAGCTGTTAATGGAATAACTAAGAACATTTTTTTTTGAGTTAGGTATTCATGGAGTATTTTTGGAATTTTAAATAGAATTTTTTTTTACAAAATTGTGTTGAGCCTAGAATGTTTATGAACTCGCAGTTTAGGGTATCAAGTAGGATTTATTTGAATAACAGAACTCATGCAAATAAAGAAAATTTATTAATCAACTTTAAACTGATGGTTAGATGTAACTGTTATTTTGAAAATTTCTTAATTTTGTGTCTTTTTTCTTTTTTTTTTGCAAACAAATTCTTCTTTAAAAATGACAGTTTTTTCGCTATCGGCTAAACGGCTGAATGGAATTTCTTAAATTTTTCAATTTTCAATCACCTAACCGTTTTCTGATTCGTCAAAGTTGCTACGCTTACTTGACACTCATAGAAAACAAATCATCCAAAAATACATAGAAAACATCGCATGCAAAAATTGAATTTATCTAAACGATTTAATGACTAACTAACGGTAAATTATTAAGCGCTAAAATATTAAATTTAGAAATTTCTACCAATTTAAAAAAAAAATATAAAAACAGAATGACTCAAAGTTGTCACAAAATTAACGCTAAATTATGCACCTAGCCATTTTTCGATCGATGAGAGTTGCTTTGCTTACTTGATCTCAACCAAACAAAATACAGAAAACATTGAACGATACAATTTAATTTAGTGCTAGTTAATGACTAATTAACGGTAAATCATTAAGCCGTAAACCATAATTTATATGAAGTTTTTACGAATTTTCGTCTGTCACGGATTGAAAAATGGGTAGATGCATTATTTGTTGTTAATTTTGTGACAATTTTTAGTCGTTCTATGTTTTCTATGTTTTTTTTTAAATGTGGTAGAAATTTCTAAAATTTAATATTTTAGTGCTTAATTATTTTTCGATAGTAAGTCGTTGGTTAGTTTTGAAAAATTAAATTTTTATGCAATGGTTTCTATGTTTTTTTGATGATTTGCTTTCTACGAGTGTCAAGTCAGCGGAGCGACTTTCATGAATAGAAAAATGGGAAGGTACGTGATTGTGACAATTTTTAGTCGTTCTATGTTTTCTATGTTTTTTTTTGAAAAGTGATAGAAATGTCTAAAAATTAATATCATTAATTAGTTTTGATAAAGTAAACTTTTTAATGCGATGTTTTCTATGTATTTTTGGATGATTTTTTTCTATGAGTGTCAAGTTACAAAGCAACCTTGACGAATCGAAAAATGGGTAGGTGATTGAAAATTGAATCTGTCTTAAGTAAGTCATTTAAGTTTTGAAAAATTCAATTTTCGTGCTGTTTTCTGTGTTTTTTTTTTTGATTATTTGCTTACTATGAGTGTCAAGTTAGCAAAGCGACTTTGACGAATTAAAAAATGGGTAGGTTGATAGTTTTTCGTTAATTATTGGTTAATTGATTGTGACAATTTTGAATTTGTCTTTCAGTGTTTTCTATGTTTTTTTTTTGGGTGCTTTGCTAACTTGGTTTTTTGGCTCAATAATCTGCCGTGATTTTGTCGGTAAGTAGTTCTGAGGAATTGAATTTAATCGTGTAGTGTCATGTTGGGTCCTTTGCTAGCTTGATATAAAGTTAGAAAACACCATTCCAAAAAGGGGGAACAAAATTAGCAATATCCAGCTGAACGGTTTAAAAAAAGAAAATTAACAGAAAATTAATAGACGGTTCACCGCTAGTTTTGGATGAGGACCAGCTCGAAAGGTAGAAGGAGCACTGTTCTGCGATGAGTGACCCCCCCCCCCCCCGTAGTAACAGATTCACAAATACGCACTGCATCTCCCAGTAGAGAAGGAATCTTAGCCGCAATAAATGCAGTGAAGAACAACAAAGTGGTTGTTCATGACGGTATTCCCGGAGGACTCCTACGAGCAGCACACACAACATCAAGTGAGCTCTTGCACCCACTTATTGAGAGAGCTTGGGAAACAGAGAGTTTTCCTGAGGAATAGAAAAGGGGATGATTGCCAAGCACCCAAAGAAAGGAGACCTTAAGCAGTGAGAAAACTGCAGAGGATTCTAAGTGATGTCTGCTTTAGCCAAAGAAGTAACAAAAATTGTCCTGGAGCGAATAAAAGACCACCTCGATGACACGCTTGAAGCCGAACCAGCAGGATTCCGTTTTGGATCTTCGTGTGTGGACCAAATCGACACCTTGTGGATTATCATCTGACAGTGCGTTGAATATCGATCACCACTTCACCTGCTATTCATCGACTTTGAAAAGGCGTTTGAAAGTGTCAATAGAGAATTTATCTATGGCTTGCTTTGTGCAGGATGGGCATCATGGACAAATTGATTGCTTAAATACATATGATGGATCCAAATGTCACGTTTTGCATAAAGGAAGGTTGTCAGGGGAGTTTGAAGTCCAGAGTGGGGTTAGACAGGGTTGTATACTGTCACCAATACTGTTCCTGTTGGTGATCAGTGATGTGCTGCATTCAGCCATGTCGTCTGCAGATGGAGGAATTCAGTGGAATCTGCAATCATACCTCAAAAGCCTAGACTACGCGGAAGACGTATATTCGTGTCTCATAGGATCATGGTTCTCCATCAAATGACAACAAGCGTGGAAAGAGAAGCTGAAATCGTTGGGCTCAAGATCAATACGGCAAAAACAAAAAGGATTAGCCTTGGAACTTCCTCATCTTCCCAAGTAGATATTTCTAGCGAGACCAAACTAGATATAATCAGCTGCATGGAGAAAGCAAAAGTTGCGTTTGGAATGCTGTCTTAAATATGGAGAAACAACTCTATAAGTCTTAAGACTAAGCTACGACTGTTCCGCTCCAATGTTGAATCCGTGCTTCTTTATGGCTTCTTCAAACATTCGTGAGTAGATGATGTCTGCAAAACATCTTGAGAGTTTTCTGGCCTAACCGTATCTCCAATGATAAACCTCATGCTAGGACAGGCCAGGAAACTATTAACTCTAATACAAAAACGCAAGTGGCAGTGGATTAGACATACGCTTCGAAAAGGCCACGAGGTACATCTCCAGAAACCGTAGATGATGATGGCGGAAATTTCACGGACATAACAGGTCTGAAAACCTAAGTAAGTATCTCTAACCATAATAATTACTGACCTTTCAAGATGACTGAGTGGCCTTTCAGGTTCAGGTGGTAAGACTTTTTTGGAGAAATAAAAATAAATGAATTGGGTGGCGCAACAGGAATGGGGGGGACCTAAAGGTTTTTGCCGAGTCCGAACGGCTAAATGAGAAGCACTTTTTCATGACAAGTATACTCTTGGTGGATTTGTCAGTTCCTCGCAAGAGGCAGTACCTCGGATAAAACATTTCTGTTTTTAGGTGGCACGGCGCGGCGGGGAATGAAACCAACACCTTCGGCATATGGCAGTCCTACGCCCTAACCATCATGCCACGAGGTACTACAAAGCTTTTCTGAAATTATCCTAAAATTGAGGTACTTGCTAAGATTCTGGAGCCATAAAAATAGTGTGGAGGGAAGGTGTATAAGAAGGTTTGTTTTAGTTGGAGTTTGGAACAACAATACTTTTTGAAAATAACTCAGACAAATTTGTGTTAGTTTTTTCATAGAAGGTAAGCTTACTTTCCTTGCTTTTTTAGAAATTTATTCTTTTTGGGTGATTACATAAGACAAAGGGCACCTTTACAGATTTTTGATTGACTATTCAAACATTTTCTTTCTTTTCCATCTAAGTCCACATTCCACTTTTTTCCCCGCTAACACACCAAAGTATAAAAAAAAACCACTTAAATGCAATATTTCCTGATTCACTAGAAGAAGACGGGGAAAAAATGTATCTCATTTTTCATTCCTAATGGAAATTCGTTGTACGAAACTTCTCATCAATTTCACGTATACCTCCCAAATGGCCCATGGTTACCTGTCATCAAAAAAAAAAAAAAATACAACCAAGAAAAATCCAAAGAAGCATTTCGCTATACAAATTCCATTACCCATATATTTATGAGCAAGACCTCCTTTACCAGCTCAACCAAAAATTCCCAAAGGTATTAAGGACGTTTGAGGTAATATTTCAATTCAACCATCAGGCTTTCATATAAGTATATAGGTAGAAGAGAGACGAAAAAGTTCTTTATGGTGCATATACGCTCATTAATGTTGTATGGTTAATTTTGCACGGTGTTGAAGTTCTATTCAGGTCAAATAAAATAAAAAATAAAATTGAACAATAAATTCAAAAACTCAAAAAAAGCCTTTCAAAAATGTAAGGTTTAGATACCTACTAGCTATATTTAACAAAAACCCACAAATGTCAACATATATACATATATAGGGACCGGGCCTACAAGGACCCTATATACATATGAGCAATAGGTATAGTCCACATCATTTTGGTTAGATAGCCAAATAGTAATCAAATCAATTCAATTCCACTCACCTGTAAGGGCCCTCTAAATATGTAGGTATAGGCAAGCGTGTAAGCACTAGCAGGCTTTGGTATAACATACAGCTCGAAGGACTTTGCTGTGTAAGAACACTCACACACAAACTCACCAGAGGACTGTGATTTCTGAAAACCTCTTTTAGCCGGAAAATGGAAAAACATATGCCTTTGTCATACCGAAGCCGAAGGTACTGAGTAATTCAAATGAAATCCTAAAGTGCCCCTCGGTTGATGCTCACTGTTCGTTAACTAAAGGACGACTTTTAGTGGCCCAACAGAAATCGATTTTTATTGTAAACTTTTCTTTTTTTTTTGCTTCTAATTGAAAAAGCTGACGGTGCAGTTTGCAAACGCGTGTAGGAAATTTCTATTTGAAAATAGTTTTTAAAAGGGTTACCCTTCATCGTTTCAAAAAGAAAAAAAATGCACTCATAGCTAGCTGATAGCCATCATACTATATAGCGAGGACAATCCATTAACTAAATTAACGGCGTGGAACAAAATCTGCTCGCAATTTAAACTCATTACTCATTCAGAACCTTGTCTTTTTCTATATGAGTGTGTATATACGAGTTTATAGCAAGCTCCTTTTTCTAGCTTAATCCTTTAACATCAAACCAACATTTTTACACTGTTCGAACATAAAATTTCCATTTCAATGTATTTTTTTTGTTTTGTTTTTTTTTCTTGTAGATTTGGCCAATGGGATTACAATGACCGAGTTGAAAATACCAAATCACATTATGCGTTTTAAGACAGCGGTCCTTGGCTGTCGATACAGCTTGGATGGAGAATCATTGTATTCGGTGAAATGGTACAAGGACGGGCATGAGTTCTATCGATACTTGCCTAGGGATTCGCCACCAGGACAGGCGTTTCCATTACCCGGTGTGAATATTGATGTAAGTTTTTTTTTTGTTTTTATATTTTTTTATTCAGAGAATTACTGTCTCATGAGACGATGAATAAAATATATTTTATGGGAATGTTGTTTATTCAAACGTGATGATGATGATGATGATGATGATGATGATGATGATGATGATGATGATGATGATGATGATGATGATGATGATGATGATGATGATGATGGTAATGATAATGTAGATGAAGACAGCCATTGTGCCATGACCTTTGTTTGGAATGAAAATGGAAACAGAAATGATAGATTTTTTTGTATTCAATAGAAATACATTTATTCGATAATGTCCTGTCGATAAATGGAATAGATTTAGATGGATGATGATCGAATAAAAACAATTGAATAGAAGATTAAAAGATTAGATTAAACATAAGCTCAAAATTCAAGGATTCAAATTTAAAGTTTCAGTTTGCTCCAGGTCTCCATTGGTCAACTTAGCTGTTAGGAACATTTCAGTATTTAGACCCTTTGGGAGCATGGTTCATTCTCCAGACTGTAGTGTCATCTTTAAAACTATTACGACCCGTTTGCTAAAAGGAATCGTAAGTTTTCAAATCAATTCAAGTATGACGGCCACG
Organism: Dasysyrphus tricinctus; assembly: GCA_963921185.1. NCBI lineage: Eukaryota > Metazoa > Arthropoda > Insecta > Diptera > Syrphidae > Dasysyrphus > Dasysyrphus tricinctus. The sequence goes on along the minus strand of OY992531.1, from coordinate 233,154,486 downwards.
TTAGACGCCGTGGCCAGAAGACAGAAGAGAGAGAGAGTTCTATCATGAGAGTTTATATCTTGAGAGTTTTATTTCATGAATGTTTCCTATCGTAATAGTCTTCTATCATGATTGTTTTTCTTTCATGATAATTTTCTATCATGATAGTTTTCTATTATGATATTTTTCTATCAGGATAGTTTTCTAGCATAATAGATTTCTATAGTGATAATTTTCTACCATAATAGTTTTCTATCATGATAGTTTTCTATCATGATAGTTTTCTTTCATGATAGTTTTCTATCATGATAGTTTTCTGTCGTGATAGTTTTCTATCATGATATTTTATCATGATAGTTTTCTATCATGATAGATTTCTATAGTGATAGTTTTCTATCACAATAATTTTCTATCATGATAGTTTTGTATCATGATCGTTTTTTATCATGATATATTTCTATCATCACGATTGTTTTCTATCATGATAGTTTTCTGTCGTGATAGTTTTCTATCATGATATTTTTCTATCATGATAGTTTTGTATCATGATAGATTTCTATAGTGATAGTTTTCTATCACAATAATTTTTATCATGATAATTTTCTATCATGAAAGTCTTATATCGTGATTATTTCCGATCATGTAAATTTTTAATATCAGGAAATTATTAAAAAAGATCCTCGCTTACTTCATCGTCAGCAAAGAATATCTGATGTAGGTATTTTGGGTTCATTCGCTTTCTAGGAAGAGAGTCAATGCAGACTACTCAACACGTTTCCTCAGGTTCAATTGCGAGAGAAAATAGGAGCATGTGAACCTGATACGTGAGAACATTTTGTATCCCCCGTACCACGGTTTCACTCAAAATCTTGAGTTTTTAGCCGATAGTTACTATACAGTAAGTTGGTGCGATTTTACTAACTTTTATCCGATAGTAAGGGCTGGCTTTTGGAATATGCCTTTGATGCCGTACACATCATTAAAGGTACTTTCCAATCTTTATGTTTTGTTAGTGAATATACTCGTATCGATGACGCTGAAAACACATAAAAGCTTATACTACTTGAGAAAATAGAAGAACGATCTCAAGGAATTTTGTGCTTAAGTTTGAAGAAAAAACTTCTTTGAAAAATAATTTTGTCGATAAGCACATGCCACGAGGCGTTCCAGGAAGCTTAGTCGGATAGTAATTGTATATTATGTATGTTTAAGAGAGCTCTGACATAAGAATGATGTCCAGCTTGAGTTACGAAAGAATTTTGAATCACAATAGACACAATTTCTTACGAGACAGGGAAGTTAGTCCTTTTCCTTTTCGACAGTAGCCCAAATAATCCAATACCAGATTCAGTAAGATAGCCCTCGTTGATTAATAGAGGTTCTTTTGCCAAGCTCCTCTTTTTCAACAACCTGAATAGATCTGTAAATTTGTTAACAAAATTTGTCAGAGTAGCTTAGTAAATAGTTAGTTCACGAAACATCTGTTCTAGTGTATTCTCGTTCTGATGGGCTCGTCGGACTTCTGATACCAGTTCAGCCAATGACTCTTACGCCACTATGATTCAGCATGTTGATACCAATGAGTAGCTGCTTTTACTTTGCAGCTGAGGTAAGCTCGGCGGTGTCCAGAAGAAGCAACTAACCTTGGGGTTAGGAGGATATAATCTCCGAATAAAACGGCTTTAATTTATTTATTTAGTTATTAACAAAAAGATTATTTTATTTAAAGTTTTTCAAAACTAGGAACTAACAAGTTATTTCATATAAATTATAATTTTAGCTTCTTACAATAAATAACATGGTACTTCATATATTTTACAACAATGTTTTTCTGGTCTTAAAAATAACTAGCCTGGTATTTTATATAATATGTCCCTAGCACGAAATCTTGTCCAGCTAGATCCTTGAAGAGGAACTCGAAGGAACAAAACAATCAGGAATCCTTATCGGAAACCCTATGTCCTCAGCAAATAAGGAACAAAGCGGTCGGAACCCTCTTTGGAGAACCTTGTCCAAGTCCAATGAGCATCTAGAGGAGTAGCCCAAAGGAACAAAACGATTGTCCCTCGCACACAACCCAGGGAAAGAAAAAGTAGGAACCCTCGAAGGAGAACCTTGTCCAGTGAACTTCTTGATGAGGAGTCCAAAGGAACAAAACGGTTTTATTTATTTATTTATTTATGGCATAAAACCCAGGGACGGGCGGAACTTTCGAAGAAGAACCCTGTCCAATGAGCTTTTTGAAGAGGAGCTCAGAGGAACGAAACGGTCGGAACTTCTTATGGAAATTTCTTATAACTTATACTATATACCTGTATAATATATGCCTATACTGTTTGCCCTACCTGAATGTTTTTTTTTTTTTCTAAACTAGCGAAAAATATTTTATAAAAAAAGTTAGATTCGACTCTGTGTTAGCAATGCCTTATCTGTCACCGAAACACCTTATGAAAGGTCTGTGTTACAGCCCGATCTTTAATTCTCTATACTCTAAATTGGTATTCTGGACGTGAAGAGAAGGCAATTTCATCATTTTTCTTACTTTGCCATATAACATTTGCTGGAGTAAGTTAATGTGAATTGAATGAAATCAAATTCAAATTTATATGGACTTCCATGATTCCTTTATTTTTGTTCTGGATTTGTATGAATTACCTAAAGGTGGGTGTCATACGATTTATGCACGAAGTGATAGGAGTATGACGTAATAATTAGGGTACTGTAGGAGTCGTACTGCTTCGTTACATGATATGTATAAGTTAACTAAGTGGGTGCCATACGATGTATGCACGCAATGATAGGAGTACATTATGATATTATAATTATAATAATTAGGGTACTGTAGGAGTTGTAACGCTTCGTTACAGTACTTTCCCATAATCTACCATACCACCCATCAGTGCTGAATATAAATGAGTTGGCATATTCTCTGTAATTTTGAACCAATAATTTCTTTAATAAAACATGATTATGACAGCGAATGGCTTGTTATAATATAAGGAATTGTGACATTATGTCAGCCGTGTAAAAAAATCAACTAACCAAGTTTGAATTGCAGGCTTTATGTCGTTTTTTTTTTTAGTAAAAAAATATTGTTCACTTACAAAACAATTATACAACAACCAATTCAACAAAATTGTACCTAATTCAGCTAGTGAAAGAAAGTTTTTTTTCCGAAATGTACATCATTTCAGCATCTAAAGGTCCAAAAAGATTTCAAAATCGATGTCTTTTTACAGCAGTGGTGAAAATCCAAACAATTTTTAAGTTTTTTTTAGCACTTCTTACTTTTTTCATCATAACTTTTTTATGACGGTTAATAAAAAATAAAAATGGCGTATCGAGATTTTGTCGTGATAAAGTGATTGCCGTTTCAATTTTTGAATCGATGCATTTTTACGGCGGTGGTGACAGTCCAAAAATTTTTAAAGTTTTTTTTTTCTGCACTTCTTACTTTTTTCATCATAACTTTTGTATACGGTAAATAAAATAAAGTAAAAAGTTGCGTATCGAATGCCGTTTAATTTTTTCAAATCTGACCATTTTCACGCCACTGGTGACAGTCCAAAAAATGATACTCAAATCGTCTGCAAAGTTCAGGCTCATAAATAATTAGTTAGGTAATTTTTCAAAGTGGACATAAACTCAAAACGCAGTTGTAGGGTGATTATTTAGTTTCCCTTTGCCCTACACCTTGGTAATTTGTTTTGATGTAAGGTACAACTACAACACTATTTTGCTTTCTAACCTTATTAATTAGTTTAGTCAAACATTGAAGGCGTTTAAATAAGTTGTAAAATTATGCCAAAAGCAAATTACAGCTTAATAATATTATTATCTACGAGAAATTACTAGCCACAATTGAATCATGTACACTTATGACGGCCGTGGCATCGCAGTAGTGTGTTCGCTCTTTTTGATGTCGAATAATGGGGATAAGGATGGGCGAAATTTTGTCACTGTCATTTTTGCCATTTGCATTTTATTTGTATACGATATACATATACCATCAACCTATGAGTGTTGCTTAAAATTAAGTTTATGTCATAAAAGTTTTTATATGCGCTGCAGTATAGAAACAGCAACAGAGCAGCAGCAGAAGCAGCAGCAGCAATATAGCAATCCCATGTGCAGAGGGAAAAATCACGTAGCCATGTAAATCCCGGAGAAGCCATTTTCTCTTGCTGCACTGAATTGGAGCTGGCAATCTAGGAACTTGATCTTTATGCACTCATCGCATGCCTTAGCGTTACTTTTCATCTCTTCGTGCTGGGTTGATGGTAACATCCCTTTTTTTCCCTGGTTCTTCCCTATAAAGTCGTTTAAATCTGGAATTTTTTTTCATATGTTCTATGTATCTTCTGTTCTCAAGTATCTGCATAGTCTATCTCTCTCTGACGGAAATCAAATATGTCGCGCGCTACCAAATCGGAGAATGTGGCGAGACTTTGAAATACTTCACAACTTTTTGGAACGTGACTTGAAAGTTGTTGAGCTTGAAAGAACACTGGTGGAACAATTCAAAACCACGTATATATTTTTTTTTCGACTTCTTCTTCTTCTTCCTTTTTTAACTTTACTCCATCATGCAGTTTTGTGTCTCTTTTCTTTTTTCTGTAATGTTGTTTTTTTTTACTGCGGAATTTTCTTGCGTGCCATCTTAATGCTTATCTTGTTGCGGTATTCTTGAGTTACTTTGTTGCTAACGAAAGCTTCTCTAGGTATATCTAGCTCCTGGCTCCTAGAGGACGCAATCTACGGCACAGGCAAGGCACTTCAAAAACAGAGTGATACAATTTGTGGGGAACTTCAAAAGAAAAATATTCTTTTAGACTTTTTTTTTCCTCCACCCACTCTACTATACCTTTAACAATGTATGCTGTAACTGTAACGTAATAGGACTCATATCTCGTATGCTGTAGACATGGTGGGTGAGCATGTTTGTCAGGCTTTACCGCAACGTTGTTAAGTGGTTAATCAAAAATTCTTTATTTTAGATACTCCAGGGATTGTTTTGTTAAGGGTTTTGATAATGGTATAGTGGTAATGGAAAATATATAAAAGTATGTACATATACAGTGGTATATATGTATATTTTGAAGAGGTTTTGACTTTCAATTTTCATATTTGTTAAGCAAAATTTGGAATATTCAGAATATATAAAAAGCTAACGAATATTTGACTCTACACTGAGTGCAGCAGCCTATGAAAATAATAAAATTAAATTTACGTTGAAGCCGAAATGTGTGTACCTATCTAGTATTCTTCAAGATTCTAGAAGCATGGAATACAGTGGTTTCCACGTGGATAAAAATGTCAAAGCATAAACGTATAGAAGATTAAATTACGCAAACTTTTTGTTGATTATTTTTTCTCTAATTATTGTTAGTTTAACAAGAACTGAAATTCAGTTGAGTTGATGTAACGAAGTTTCTACTTAAACCCAGAGCTGTAAAATTTCGAGTGCAGGTACTTACCTACAAGTTTTTAATACCTATAGGTAGCTACCGGAACTTATTCTTGTACTTCAGTATTCGGTTGATACGGGTTCTGGAAAAACCTAAGCATGTATACCTGTATTTTTGTCGTACGTATACCAAGTATTGCGTACTTTAGTACTTGAGCATTAATTTCAAGTATTAAACCAATAACTACTTTCAAGTACTTAGCTAATACGTTTAAATACTTCATTAATTCTTTGATTGATCACAAAAAAAAAAAGATTTGGATCAGAAAATGGGTATTGAACTTCGGGAATGGGTCTTAGTTGTGGTTAAAAATTCTTCTTTTCAAAACTCTGTTTTTCAAAATTCTGCTTTTCCGGTTTTGTATGTTGGAGCTCTGATTTCAGAAATCTGCTTTTCAAAATAACTTATTTACTTACTTTAGATGGTGCTTAAAGTCAGGCGTGAATCCAGGAGTTCGTAAGGGGGGGGGGGGGCAATTTTTGTGAGTTTCCAATTACACTCATAGCCCCCCCCACTGTATCCGCGCCTGCTCATCGTCCATGGTGGACAACGGCCTCAACCAACAAGCCCCTCCAGCCAGCTTAGTCCTAGTTAGCTGCCTAAAGTTGCGCACTCCAAGTTGGTTGTATACTACGTCTGGTAGATGGGTATGATAAGTCAGTGGTTGGTGTATGTATCCGTTTGTTGACCATCGTTATATAATCACCTGCAGACCATCAGGGGTTTTCCATTTGCCTCAAACCTTCCTCGACATCCATCAGGGGCTCGATTTTGTTCTTACAAACTTTGACAGAGCAGCGAAATTTCTTCATCGTCATCCTGTACAAGCGAGGATGACGAGTTTGGCAGGGATGCCGAGACGCGACAAGGCTCTGTACAGCTCTTCTCTATCAACACTATCATATACGACTTTGAAAATGATTAAGAAGTGGTTTGTATCGATTTGAAGCTCCTGGTTTTTTTTTCCAAAATTTCTCGGAGAGTGAACATTCATCGAGCACACTTTCATTTGATAAAATTTTGGAGATATGTACGCTGGTGTATACTCCCTGCCCCTACCAAGTCATCTCCCCCTGTCTTAAATAGCTCTACTGGCAGACCATCCACACCGGTAGCCTTTTACACTTTAAGCTTGGATATTGCTAACAACGCACTTCATTTATGTCGGGTGGACGGAAATTTTGACCATCATCATTCAGATTGAATGGAGTGTTCTGTGTAACAGCGGAGTTTAGGGCATCTTCATCGAACGACGGGTTTCGTTGTGGTGGCCTAGTGAAAACCAGCACATCAGTGGCGGAACTCCTGATGTGATTTTCGCAGTGTTTCCACTGGTCCTCTGCAAATGAAGCTGGTGGCGGTCTTGCTGAGAGATAAAGAGAGACGTGGTCTGCAAAAGTCCTGCAGATCTCTTGCGATTATAACTTCCAGACGTTAAATCTTTTCACAACATCCGTTCGTCATTGTGGAGTCATGGATATCCACACTGGTACTTGAGCTACCAGGAAGTATTGATCCGAATCTATGTTAGGACATTGGAAGGTTTGGGCATCCAGGATACTGAAAGCATATCTGGCGTCCATTGCAACATGATCAATCTGGTTGAAGGTTGACTTCCAGGTCCCTTTGTGTTTATTGAGGGATGGGAATCGAGTTCTTGCTATGATGACATCGTCCAACCACAAATTCCATCAGCCTGAGCCTGAGTCCGTTAACGAAAGTGTTTTGTCGTGTAGGCTGTATCCACCGACTATCGAACCAAACACACTCCTTTCTAATCTTGGGGTTGAAGTCGCCAAAGATAATATTGACGGCGTACTTGGGGCACCTTATCATACATATGTGTTCTCGAGGAGATCGCAGAATTCTTCCTTTGTCGAGTTATCTTTTTCTTCTGTTGGGGTACGGCACAGATAAACGTGATGTTTTTGAATTTTGCTTGGATGCGGATTGTGACCAGGCGCTCGCTTACATTTCTGAATCCTAAGACTTCTTGCATAAATCTTCCCCCTTTAGCACAAAACCACAACCAAAATCCCGCTGACCCTGCTCCTGGCAGCACTCGCCGAAGTAGATGTCAGTTGATTTCATCCTTCGTATGCAACCTCTCTACCCCATCGCACTTCTGGATGGCTGTAATGTCAGCTTTAAGCCTATCCAGGCTCGCCACTAGTTGTTCGTGCTGCACGTGGCTTGTTTAAGGTCTGGACATTCTACGTGCAGATCCGAAATGCATCTGTCCTTGTTTTGTTTGCTGGGCCCTGTTTCATAATAAAGTACAAACAAATACTATTAGTCTGGGGCAAAATTGGGATTCATTATCAAGCAGCAAAAAAGGACTTTTGTACCTTTCAGTTGGTTAATATCACTAATAGTATTGGGAAGGTCACCCTCATTATGAAAAAGGAATTATTATTGGTTTTACCTTGTAGTTTTTTAAGCTTGTACTTTTAACTAATAGTAGTAGCTCTATTATGAAACAGGGCCCAGGGCTATATCCGAGGCTTGTAGTTGTTTTGGAACCAGTTACATTTTCCGTGGTAGAGAAGTTACCCAGACGCACAACCCTTGACCTGGAGGACCAAACCCTTAGTGTAACTTCAAGGGTAGGGAGCCGTATAAATCGCTCCTTATAGGCCTGAGGTATGAAAATGTTATAGTAGCCCTTATAAGGTGTTCACTAAGTAGTTAAGCCTAAACTGATGACACTCTAGACACCACCGTCGATTACGTCTGTGAAGTTAGCAGGGCAACTTTCACCCACGCAAATGGGACCTTGACAGGAATTTGCAATTTTTGCATTTTTTTTTTTTTGCATTTCTATTCTCGGTTTTGCAGTTCGCCAAATAAGGGTGTAATTGAGTGACCTGCTAACTTCAAAATGCAAAAAAATAGCAAATTCCTGTCAAGGTCCCGCTTGCGTGGGTGAAAGTTGCCCTGCTAACTTCACAGACGCCCGTCGATTCCATCTGGAGAATTTTCCACTGCCGCCTGGATATAGGAGAAGTGCTTTAGTGGGAACACTCCTCCACCCCCTCTCTTGTTTGATGTTACCTAAAACCGTCCACAAGGATTGGAACTCCATCTTCAGTTAAAAATACTATAGGCAACTGATGTTCACCATGGGGAGGTGAGAGTAGGAGTTGATAGGCAAAGGCTGGCTTTTAAAAAAAGGCTTGTGGATAATCGATTGATATCGAAGTACGACGCTATGGATATTCAAATGGCGCCACACGGAAATTGCACTTTCCAAAGATTTCAATAGCTTCCACATTTTAAATTGAGATGGCACCAACAAAGAAAGTGCCCTCAGTTTAGTCTCTGAGTTAACTGAGCAAATTAGATGAGTTAGCTCGTAATTAACTCAGAATTTAAATTGACTGAAAAACACGTTTCTTGAATTAGTTAAGGTTTAACCCTGAGACAAGAATGATTTCACATTAAAGAACTGGCCCTGAGTTTAACAAAAACTGACTGAATAATCTAGAAAGGAATAATTTGTCTAACGAAATATGTTTCAAAACTGTTATCAAATCTGAAATTTTTTGGATATATGTTACTTATTTTTCAAAATCAATTTTATTCTTATTTTTTCTAGCTCCGCAATTCGTCTGACACAATTGTAACCCTACGTCGAGTAACGCTCGCATCAACTGGCCTCTATAGATGTGAAGTTTCAGGAGAAGCGCCGGCATTTAACACAGTTTCTGAATCAGAAAAGATGACCGTTGTCAGTAAGTCAAATCATATCATAGATATACATACGTAAACCTACCTACTTAATACAAAAAAAAAAGTAGATTATACCTTTGTTATTTGATTGAAATTTCATATTGTCCTCATTCCTTTAGTATAGAGTCTATTCTTTTGTTATAAGTTTTGTCAATGTCCTACCTTACCTATGTACCTTAAATCCCCAGGCCATGTTTTTATTGTGTGAATGAGTATTGTTTGTATACAAATATTCTAAGCTTTCTTTGTCCACTGGCATTAATTCCTAAGATAGGTTCGTATTCATTTACGAAATAATGCCAACCCATCAGCCTCTGCTCTGCGATGTTGTGTTGTTGCTGCTGCTCCCGTTTTGTTTCACCTGGACCATTCTATTGTTTATGTCATGTGCGTCCTCAAAATCTGAACTCTGTATTCATAAGATTTGGCACGATTTTCTCCTGAAACATAGCAACACAAGATACTTTTTAAGATTATATAGCTTAGATTATAAGAGAGATGAAACGTGCAATGACATTTGGAGCAGGATAATTACCCCCAGCCTCCAAGCTAAAGGAACTCTACTTATACCTACTCGTCATCATCATATACCTTTATATACGTAGACAGAGCATAAAGAAGAGAGTTTCGATTTAGGACACTTTGGATATACTCGTATATAGGACTTGTCGTTCTTAATCATGTTTCTTTATCTTAGAAGGACTTGTCGGAGCACTTTGTTTCGATTTGTTTTACTTTAAGTTTTGTTGGGTGGGGCTGGTTTTGGGGATTAGGATGGAGATTATTGTGGTTTTAGTTAATCAGAAATTGTGTGAAAGGATTATTGCTTTGAGCAACCACATCGGAAATAATACTTGTCGACGCGTCGTCGTCGGTTGCTCGTCGGTCGTCATCAGTTTTAATGCGTTGTAATTATTTCTTTTCTAATTATTTCATTATTAAATTAAAATCAAAAAGGAGGAAGACGCTATAATTGGTCTCATTCATTATGATTGATTATTCTTTTATTTTGTTATCGTAGTGTTTCTTTGTTTTGTATCGCTTTGTATGTCAAAATTATTGTATAAGTTCATTTCGTCGTCGTTCAATGAAAACTCCCTCAGTCCATTTTATTTTTTTCAATGTTGAGGCATCTGTACTTTGGATTTTTGTTGACCAGAATTTGAAAATGTTTGATCTAGAGAATTTTTTTCTATAGAAATATACCAACATAAGGCTAAGAGACCTTTTACAGAACTAATTTTTAAAATTTTTTAATTATTTTAATGTCTTACTTACGAGAAGTTTTTCGGTTGCGAAAAAAATGGACTTAGGAAGTTTTCAATGAACGACAACTAGACAAAAAACAGTGTACTTTTATTCTGAATTTTAATACTAAACTGATTTAATTGACGGAATATATTCAGGGGTATCCCCCGAATATAAATCAAAGTTGGCGGGACAGGGAGGTGGGAGCGTCAGTCACCATCTTGGAAAACGCGTTCTATCAAATTTTATCAAATATCTCGTGAACCGTGCATCCTACGAGTATAACAGTAATTTTTTTCGAAAGCCAATGTTCCATTCTATTATTAAATTTTTTTTAAACTAAGTTTTGTTTGTGAAAAGTTTTCAAAAAATAAAATTTTAAAGTCAATATTTTTGAAAAAATTTTGAATGTTTTTTTTCAAGTTGATTGTTTTCAAAAATGTATTTACTTTGAAATTTGATTTCTCAAAAACTTTTCACAACAACTTGAAGAATAAACTATAAGCTTTAAAAAAAATTTAATATGTATTATATTCGTATGATGCACGGCTCACGAGATATTTGATAAAATGCGTTTTCCAAGATGGTGGATGATGCTCGCGCTCCCTAGTCCCGCTCACTTGGATTAACATTCGGAGGACACCCCTGAACGATTTTGATAAAAAAAATAGTGAACTATTCTGCCGTGTTAAAAAGAAAACATGTAACTGTATTTTTGACACTTCGAAATAAAAGCGATTTTCTGTTTTTAATCTGTTTTTTTTTTTGTTTTGTTAATTAATTTTTTCTGTCGTATTTACGAGTAAATCATTTTTTTGCTTAGATTTATTTATCAGATGTACAAATGCTTTAAGGTAGTCACTCGTTTTTTTAAAATAAGTGTTTATACGTCAATTTTTCTTATAAATAGCATATGGTTCTCTTACCGAACGTAATTTTTCCAGAGTAATTCCAAAAGCAAGTTAGAGGTTTTATTTTATAAGAATAAAAAAGCAAACATATCAAATATGTCAAAATTGACCCTAACTCAAAACAGCCAAAAAGTCATGTACGTTTTTTCTTCTTAACACGGCAGTATTGAAGGTGAGGTGTTTTATTATATCGTCCCCTGATTGCAAGAACTGTAACTCAATTTTCAATTTTTAGAATATCGCGGTATAAACGGTATTATTTATTACAGTTTTCAAGATTTTTCGTTCAATTTGTTTCTATTCTAGACAAATAGAGAATATTTCTGAAGTGTAAGAAACATTAAAAATAAATTTTTCCTCTTTCTCTTGTAACTATAGTCATCTATGAACGTTGCTATCGCCAAAATGTATAAAATTGAGCTACCTCGTTCAACTTACAACTTTTCTCAAAAAAAAAAATCAATAAATTACTTTTAGTGAAGGCTACCTTTATATAGGAAATCGTTTTTCAAAAAATTGTTATTAATGGTACCTCCCTAAGAACCATTTTTTTTTTATTTCTGAATTTCTTGAAAACGACGTGATTGATTTAAATTACTTTTATTTTTCAAAAAATTATTTTTTAATTTTTGCGAAAAAACAACAAAATTTTTCGTGTAACCTGGAAAACAACCCAATACTTAATGGTTTTTAATTATATATTTAAAAAAAAATATGTTATAGATATTATACTTTTATACAAAAATAACTGTAACTTCCATGTAGATGTAAAAATGAAGATAATCTCATTTTTATTGAAAACGACTAATACCATTTTGATAAAATTTGTTCGGTGTTTTAAATTAAGAATGGTTTACCCACTATTAATATGAAAAATATTTTTTTTTTTTGAAAATTATATATTTCAAAACCGGCTTGATTATTTGTTTCCGAAATTTAATTCTTGACTGTATATTTATAAGAACTTAAAAATTGCAGCCAAATCTTTCCTTAAAAATGATTTTATTTGTGTGGACATAGTTCGACTAAACTCCTCGGGCAGTGAAACCACGCTGCGAAAAAAATGTGTTTTAGTTGATAAATATAATAGTTCAGTCATATTGTATTTTTACCATGCAAATTGTGGGGTAGTTTTGATTTGTTCCCTCCATTATGTTTTAGGGGGTGCTGAATCTGAATCTGAGGTTTGCCAACAAAATTTCTTGACGCAACTTGGAAAAAAATGCAAAAAATTATGCGAAAATGCATTTTTTGGGAGTTTTTCACTTATGGCTCGAAAGCTACCAATTATTCGAAAATTACATCAAAGTACCATTGAAAGTATACACAATTTCTTTTCAAGGTTTTTTTCTGCGACAACCTATTTGGACTCAAGCGCTAGTCGACGAAATTTTGTTGGCAAACCTTAGATTTGGACTCAGCACCCCAAAAACATAAAGGAGGGACAAAATTAAAATTACCCTTAAATTTGCTCGCAAAGAGCCTTTTTGAGCACAAATTGACTAGACTATTATATACAAACATTTTTTCTTGTCCAAAAATTGTCATTTTAAGACATTTCTAAGGTCAAATTTAAGAGTGTTCCGAACTGAACAAAACCAATCATTTGCTAACTTTTGTTTTGCATATATAAGACCGGTTTTTTTTGCACTTTCATCAGATACTTTGTTTTATAAAACTTTGCATTTTACTAATTGGTCTTTAGTAGGCGTATTATTGTACTAAAAAAAAAACATTTTCTAAAAGTAACTGATTTTAGCTTCCAAAGGACAATCGGCAAAAATGTATGGAAGGTGTGGTCTAGGAACCAATAACAACGAGACGTATGTTGTTGGAAAGGTATTTGTATGCGCTACAATAGTCACTATGGTGGCTCATTTCAAATCACTGTGTGAAATAAGTTATTCGTTAAACAACGTTTGGTTTTGGTACCATTAAGTGTGGACAAAATGTATACAAACTGGTCTTACCAGTACTAATAAGATGCATGTCGTTGAAAAGGTATTTTTATGAACAATAATAGTTACCATAACAACTTATTTAAAATCACTGTGTGGAAATAGTTATTCGCTGTTTTAGGGAATTTTAGCACAGATAAAATGTATGGAGCATGAGTAGCAATTTGAGTTAAGCTACCGTATTGACTATTGTAGTACATAAAATTTCCTTTCCAACGACATATGTCCCGTTGTTATTGGTTGAACTTGCCATCACACTTTTTGCCCATACTAAAAAAAAAACATTTTTTTCACACTAAAATGAACCACAATATTTCATTAGTTTACGAATAACTTTTTTCACACAGTAATTTGAACTGAACTAATATAAAAGATATTGTAGGTAATGGAAATACCTTTCCAATGACATATATACTGTCGTTTTTTGTTACACCAGTTTTCATAAATTTTCCCCATACTAAATATATTTTATTCATACTAAAATGCACCAGAGCACAATCCTATTTAGCGAATAACTTTTTTCACACAGTGATTTGAAGTAAGCCCTCATAGTAACTATTGTAGTACATAAAAATACCTTTCCGATGACATATGTTTCGTCGTTATTATGGTCTTGTAGACCGTTTTGTCCTATTCTCCTTTACATAAATTTTCTGTGAAAAAGTGCCTTTTAAGAATTTAAAATTTCAATATCAAATTATACGATTATGATTATATAATTTTAAAAAAATTGTCAAAAAAATACCGAAAGGTATAAAAAATTGACTATCAAAAATGCGATTTTTAAAAATTCACAAGCATTTTTATTTTGCATTATTAAAATTTTTATTAGGTACAAAATTTAAAATTGTCTTCAACAGTGGTTTGGTAAAAAATTGCAAAAAATGCTATAGTGCAGGCTACATTTGCTTTGAAAACAGACGTTTTAGCCATTTTCTCGATTTTTTACAGGCTTTTACCAAAATCTAGAGCCAAAATTATTTTTTTTTTCCAACATGTTCCAGAGACCAAGTGAATAAAGTTTTCTGTCCATAAACACCTTAATCGTTTTGATCGGACAAGAGCACGCTTCGCAATCTTCTTCATGAAATCACCATTTTAGTCCGGAACACTCTTAAGCTCATGGCTTTTCAGCAGTCCAAACAATAGAAAGAGTAGAAAGATAGGAAAGGTTTGGCACAGTGAATTGAGATCAAGTTGTTTATTATGTCATTAAATCCCACGGGTGGTATCCAGTTAAGCTGAGAGAATAGAAAAGAATGCTGCCTAGCCCTAGAGTGTGGCTTGAACCCACACCTCTAAGTCAGCAGTCAAGCATTACATCTACTGCACCATTGCCACCAAAATTTTTTTTCTAAAAAATTACAGATTGCTTGGAACCTAAAAATGCACGTTTTCACCAAATTTCATCAAAATCGAATTATTTTCGTCGAAGATAAAAATAAAAATTTGTTTTTGGTATTTTTCTCAATATTTTTGAGGTTATGCGAAAAAATTACCCAGATGAAAGTTGTAGGTCTCTTGATTATCTACTACTTTTAATAATAATAATAATAATAATAATAATAATAATAATAATAATAATAATAATAATAATAATAATAATAATAATAATAACCTTGCTTTCAACTTTTTTGCCCAAACACACCACTTCATCTGTCGCGGGGCAATTTATTTTCCCCTTTCAATAATTGATTAAGATTTCCATATTAAAAATTTTTAAATAGCGTGACCGTCAGTGGTTTATTTCGGTAGCCATTTTAAAAACGGTGTTAAGCCAATATCTTAATAACGATTCTTATAACAAAAAGTCTTAATTTGTATAAAAATTGTTTTAAAGTTTTTTTTGTTAGCAAATTGTATGAGAAATTAATGTCGATTCACTTGGAATGGCGAGAAGTTGCATATTTTAATGATATAAGAATTTAATAAAAGTTAATCTCAATTTGTTCTTAAAGTGATGATTGGGCAACCATAAATATAAACAAACACCAGAAAAAGCTTTTGAAAGCTTTCAAAATTTTCAAATACAAAAATAATAATAAACCCTCTCGGGAACAGTTAACTTGAATTTCTTCCTTATCCAAAAAAACATTATACGCTTTAAATTTACTTTTATACTTAACAAAATATTATTTATTTATTCGCCACAAGAAGAAGTTTCTTTAAGCTTTATGGCCAAATCGGACTTTTCTTAATTCATAGAATTTTCAGAAAGTACATACCTATAAGCTGACAAACTTATGGCAAAAAACAAACCACTTGGGGGTGTGGGAGCTTGTTGATGATGAGTATTATGGCAACGAAAGTTAATCATAAAATTTCTTCAACAAATTATCTTTTATTCTCGGATGGTCGTAAACATTTATACAAAAATAATAAAAATAAAACACCAAAAGCCTTAAAATATTTTTACATTTTCTAACAACAAGGATATGAAACTCTCACAACACTGTGCCCGTGTGCCCGCCGAAGGCAAAATATTAAAATTCTTTGTGAATCAAAAAGATGAAACAACAGGAAGTAGAACCTTCACATTTTTTTTTTTTTTTTTTTTTTTCTTGGAAATGTTAGTCCTGTCAGGACTAACTGAATAAATTTCTTTTTATGTTTTTTTTTACTTTTCTTAAAGAATCTCTCAGTTATTTAAGCAACAAAAAAAAATAATAAAAAGTTTTTAATATTATTTTTTTTTCTCTTCTTTCATCAACAGTGACTCCAAATCATGGCCCAAAAATCACAGGTGGACAACCTCGATATCAAATTGGGGATGTTGTTCGAGTGAATTGCACATCGGCACCATCAAAGCCCGTTTGCCATTTAAGTTGGCTTATTAACGGTGAACCAGCAAATCAATCGCACCTCAAAAAATTTGACAATATTATTGTGGGAAGAGAAGGCCTTGAAGTTGCACGACTTGGCCTTGAATTCAGAGTCAGAGGATTTCATTTCAAAAATGGCGACATGAAATTGAAAGTAAGCTACTCCTACTATACCTGCAAATTTAAAATATACTCAAACAATATTATTTCTCTTTAAGTGTGTTGCAAAAATATCCTCACTTTATTGGCAAAGCAATGAAGAAAGTGTCGAAAGTGACAAACAGCAAAGGGCTCCGGCGTTAGAGTCACGTGAAACAGTAGCAGCTAAATCTCAAGTACATGGTAAGGATAATTATTTTCATACTTATCCTCGACTATTATTTAACAAATATTTTTTGTATCTTCAATAAAGGAGCATCAGCAGCGACAAAAAGTCAAAGTATAATTAATTGGATAAGTACAACAATATTAGCCCTCGCATCAACAAAGTCCCTCCTTACATACATTAGTTATTTCAGGTAACTATTACCTGTTCAATAAAAAATACATAAGTAATATCAACTCTTACGCACTGAAAAGATGAACTAAAAACCCATACCTACATATTTATTGAAAATGCCAAATGTAAAGTCCTAAATTCTTTTTTCAAAAATAAAAAAAAAATTCAAAATTAATATTTCAAATAAAAATATAAAAACAAATTACAAATGAAAGTAATGAAATTTTGAAACCTTTTATGTAAAAAGATTTATTATTTTTTTTATTAAAATTAAAAAATAAAAATAGCTTTAAGATGAAATCTTTATAAAAGTTCATATTTTTCTTTAAGTAACAGTGTGCATATAATAATATCATTGTAAAAAGTAAATAAATTTATTAAAAAAAAATAATTAGTTTTACTTAAAGTATCTATTTTATTTTAGAAAAATTTTTTAAAACAAAAAATGAAGATTAAATTAAAATTAATAAAATAAAAAAAAAACATATAGGTTAAGTAATTTTACTGTAGATTCTATAAGTAAATGTTTAAAAACTAATCATTTACGAGTATATTATAATTATATTTATAGTTAACTGCACTTATGTCTTTATAAACAACAACAAAAAAAAAAAGAAAACATTTATGAACCATATCGTTAATGAAATATTATGTTTGAATTTTATGCACAAAATATATTTTTTGTAAGTTTTGATTTATTTTGAAAAAAAGATAAATTGGCAGAAATTTAATAAGAAATGAAAAAGTTGAAAAAAAAAATAATAAAATTCTACCTGGTAATAAATGAAAATTAAAATTTAAAAAATCAAATTAAAAAATTGTGTTTTATTAAAAAAACAAAGAAAAATTAAATATTTTCCCAAAATTTCAGTAGGAGTTACTAAAATGAATTTAAAACAAGAGTTTAAGACTTCGGATTCGTTCTGATTTCTATATCTCAAATAACCATTTAGTCAAATTATGGAAGTTAAGTCTATTGCCTTGATAGAAAATACGCTCTTCAAAAAAGTAAAATTCACATATATATATCACACCGTTTCGATGATACCCTATGCCTTTACGACCACATTTTTACCTTATACAAATTTGTATTCTTTTTACGTTTTATTTTTTTTTTCTCGAAAACAACAATGGTTACCACTATTTACTTCTAACGAATGTCTCAATTTTTGATAGAATTTTAATTGGTTTGGTCTTTGTTAAAGAAATTTCGAGAGAAGGCAAAGCCAGCTCGAGCATTTGAAAGCTGCTTGTTAAGAGCTATGATTTGTACCGAGTCAAAGGTTTAACAAATTTGTTTAAGCAACGATTTCATGCGAATTTGAAACTAACCGAAGTATGAAACCGTGCCTATATGCATGGGTTTTTTTCTTGACGAAAAATATTTGTATAGGGTGGAATTTTTCCATCACGAAGTTATAAATAAGTCAGTTGCTATTTTCGCATTTCAAAGTCTTCTGGTTGAGCATTGTTGATGGAATATACCAATTTCTGCCATTAGTCCCGTTCCATCGTTACCCAATATGGTCCAGTTCAAAATAATTCATTTTGGAGCAAAAGGAAAGGAGGAAGCACAGTCAGCTGGATTATTTTTCGAACCTTACGTGATGCCATGATTCTCTTGGTATTGAAGAGAGATTTTCTGACTTATGATTCCTCCCGATGAAAATTGACAACTTTTTCGGCAAAGTCAATCGCTAATGAAGGACTATTGGAGGGCCAGTTTCGATATTAATCGTGTTAGTAAGTAAGAACTGCTCCACAGAGCTCGAAATGCGGGGGAGAAATTTTCCGTTTGGCTGCGACGATGTTTCAAGTTATCAGGCAAATCGACACTTCTACAGTAACTGCTGCTTAAGTATCGCAAAATATGCGGTAGGTACTCGAAGTTTTCTTTTGAGTCTTACATATGATTCTTTGGATACTTATTTTTTCTAGAGTGTTATGCTCATCGCAAATAAAGTGCTATTTTGTAGTATGCTGTAAAGCCGGGTTTCCCAAAGTGTGCTCCGCGGAGCACTTGGTGCTCTGCTAAGAATATCCAAGTGCTCCTCGCAAAAAAACTTTATTTCACTAGTTCATTTTACTATTCTGAACTTAGCAATTTGAGATATCAGGCTTGTTCAGAAAAATGACATCTAAGAGACCTCAGCAAATATTGCTCCGTCAAAAAGTGAGCAAGCAGGTGCAATATTTTTAGTTTTTAGCAATTTGACAGCAAAACTCAGAAATTTTGTAGAGGAATCCTGTTAACGAGACTGAGATTGCTGAGGTCTGAATATGCCTAATCATTTAAAACAAATCAATACCCAAGAAAATCAAATTTTCATTACAAAGCTAATTAAAGTATTGTGCGATGACATGGGTATGGGTAGTCTGCATATGTACGTCTTTACTTCTTCACACAGAAATAAAGTGGCTTTCACGAGGAAAACCACTAACGTATAGCTTTTCGAAATGAGGGCTGAAGTCAGAACCTTCACAATTGCCGATAATTTTGCTTTTAGAACAGGTTGTGTAGTAAGCGTTGGCCACTGAAATTGGTGTATCTAGCTGACGGACTTGGACATGCTTCTGGCATAAGGGGGACGATATTCAGAGCCTTCTCGTTGCAGAACAAGATATTCGGTTGCAATAGGTAATTGTCAGAAGTTCTACAAAATATAGGTGTCAGCACTACGCAGAACATAACAGGCACTGTCACTGGAATAAGCTTTGTCATTGCAATTTCTGCATTATCTGTAATGTTTAGTAGCAACATGATAACTCCATTTCAAAATTTGCGTCTTTGCGTCCACTTTTAATCGAGCTAGAGCCTAATCGAGTACCGATTTTCTTCAAATGTGGAATATATGTATGAAGATAATCTTTGAAGAATTATGTTTAAAATTAAAAAAAAAATGGTTCACAGGTTTAAGCTTTAGCTTGATGTAAGGTCGATTCTTAAACGTAAATTTGAAAATGGAGTTATCATGTTTCTAACAAACACCACAGATATAAATTGGACAAAATTATGCATACATGCAACGAAGTGCTCCCCGGGGAATTTTCGCCTGAAAAAGTGCTTCGCGACTGAAAAAGATTGGGAGCCAATGCTCTAACGATACCACGTCAACCTATTTATAAATACTTTTTTATCTAAGCCTCTGAAATAATATTTCGATGCCAACCACGACAGGAGTGAGAAACCCGATTGGATCAAAAATATTGTCTAATATTCTGAGAGGGTTTGAAGCTTTGTTGGCAACTTTTTACTCGTTTTAGTTTACTTTGTAGGAGAATTAATAATTTGTAGGGTACCACTGCACAGCCAAGAAGTTTGACTGAGCTGTATTCTTTTTCTTCAAACTTCCTTGGTGATATATCAAGTTGTTCTTTAGGAAAAATCAGAAGATGAGGCAAAAACTTTGTATACATTTTAGAAGATCCAAGCTAGCAGATTTGAGAAGTCTAACAAGTTCTTGTTAGAGTGCCTTCCTCGATAGAATCAGGCCTAGTTATAACATCTTCATAACTTAAAAGTCATTCAGCAGTACTTTTAAAGTTCGAGGATGCGAGTTTCTTTAATCTATTGCCAAATTTATACGAGGTACCTACAGCTAAAAAAAGAAGCACATTGTCTATAAATACCGAATAAAGATCACGTTCACAGGAACAACTTACTAGCAGCGATTTGTTAAGAGACGGATATCTTTATGGGAAGATCTAGCCCAACCATTGAATACAACTCTTGCTTTCGTTATGCTGCTATCATCCTTGAGTACATCTTGATTAGGTGAATAAAACATATGTTAGAAGACGTATTTTTGTCGACAACTGCAAACTGCATATCTATGACCTAAGCTCAAATTTTGTTTCTATTCGACACGTTCAGTAGGGCAAAAACGATTTAAAGTGACGGACGTTAACGATTTTTACAAAATTAGTTGGTTTATCAGCTATGTATGGAAGTTGCACTGGGTACCCCAGCCATATGGTAAGCGAGAGTGGTGTTTCACGAATTTCTTCTACAATTTGATAAATTTTCAGAGCAGGTCCCAGGTCGACTTCTTCAGGCCGCCATAAACGCTTGAGGTCTAACAAATTTGAATTAATTATCAGAGATATGCAGAAACTGTCAACATTTTTTTTGTCGAATAGTTGACAGCTTCCATGTTTCTACAGGCAACCAGAGCCAAAAATGAGATCAGTACTCACCACATGCTGCTGCATTTTTTTACGGCGATTGATTTATCTATACAGGGTGTCCCGGACCTGAGTGGAAGTATTTCAGGGGGTGGTTCTTTGGGTTATTCTAAGAAAAAAATTGTATGGGGGGAAAGTTGTATCTCCCCTCCCTGAGGCAGGGAGGGGCGGTTTCTGAAACATTGACTTCAAATGCAAAAAAAACATTAAAAATCAACGGAAACACATTTAATAATTTGCTATAATTTTTTTGAAAGTTAATACTCTATTCTTGTATTTGGTTTTTAAATCAAGTTGCTTAAGCGAATAGTTTTTGAGAAATTAAATTTCAAAGTCAAAATTTAAAAAAAAAATTGTAATTTTTTTTCTTAAGTCGATATTTTTCAAAATTTTACGTAATTAAGGGCATTTTTTGTGTTCAATATTCAATGCCCTCATTATTTTTTAGTCCATTACCGAAAACCAAATGTAAAAATCTTTCTTAGTTTTTGAGAAATTAAGAAAAAACCAAAGGTACTTTTACCACAAAAGCCCGAAAAAGGGTTAAATTATGGATAATTCATGAATAAATTCATTTTTTCAGGCTTATTCGGGAAAAGTACCTTTTGTTTTTTCTTAATTTCTCAAATACTAAGAAAAGTTTTACATTTGGTTTCCGGTGATGGACTAAAAAATAATGAGGGCATTGAATATTGAACACAAAAAATGCCCTTAATTACGTAAAATTTCGAAAAATATCGACTTAAGAAAAAAAAATTACAATTTTTTTTTTAAATTTTGACTTTGAAATTTAATTTCTTAAAACCTATTCGCTTAAACAACTTGATTTAAAAACCAAATACAAGAATGGAGTATTAACTTTCAAAAAAATTATAGCAAATTATTAAATGTCTTTCCGTTGATTTTTAATCTTTTTTTTTACATTTGAGGTCAATGTTTCAGAAACTGCCCCTCCCTGCCTCAGGGAGGGGAGATACAACTTTCCCCCCATACAATTTTTTTCTTAGAATAACCCAAAGAACCACCCCCTGAAATACTTCCACTCAGGTCCGGGACACCCTGTATATTAATACGTAAACACTTTTCTATATCTCCCTTTTTAACTGACTTAATGGCATCGTATTTTCACAATTTTTTTTTATTTGAAAGGTATAGCCAATCGCTCTGGCAGAATCTAATTTTTATATTAATATGTTGCCATTAAAACATTAATAGAGAAAGGTCGAATTTCGACCACGGGGCGATACTAGTTATCATTATAAGCCTAAAATGTTCTCATCCACTTATCCATCTATGACAAATTCCATGCCTGTGCACACTGTAGCAGGGACACCGGAATGACTAGTAAGTGTCTCATTAAGGGATATTCCTTATACTCGAAAGAGGTCAATATTCTTCTTAACACAAAGAAGCAATAATTATTATTGGCAAAGGTAATTATTCTTCGTTTGATCAAAGCCCTTAAATTATGTTCTAGGCTGAAAGTGGAGCCTAGGTAGACAAAGGCTCTTACTACCTCAAAATTAAAGATTTCTATATGGTAAAGTTTTATCTAAGACATCGGAGTTGGGTGTCCTTTCTTGTTAATAGCATACATGATACATATATGCGGTGGGCTTTGATTTGAATTTACTATAGTTTTTTTTTTCAAGCTTTGCTCTTAAGGAACTATTTGATCTATTTATGGATTCCCCAGGCACAGTGTGAGCGTTAGGAAGATCAGGAATGATATAAATGGAGATACCGATGAACATTGCTTTCTATGTTCTAAATATCAAAATGAATGAAGGAAATAGTAGAGCGTAGTTAAACGTTTTACAATGGAATTGTGTGGCTAAAGAAAGAATATCTGTACTATGTATACCTACTGTTGGTTCCCGACAGTACGTCCAAATTTGCACTTCTCAGAGGTAAACAACTGATAAATTATTCCTCCTAGAAGTTCAAAGAACAAAATATTGTTGATCAGCCTGAGCTTATATTCGGAGGTGGTGTATTTTAACCAAAAACGTCTTCCCTCCAATATTACCGAGAGCCAACGACATAAAAAGTCTAGTTCATTTGCGTAGCATTGAAAGTCATATCAATAATAGCCTTTGAGGAGTTGAACCAATAACCGTTTGTCTGCCTACCTAAATACGAGTGTCGAACAGGTATACAATCTGACGTAAAATGTTAATATGTTTGCCTATTGGTCAAAGGGAAAAAGTGTGCATACAACAAATATTTAACTTGCAGTTTTGAACAATTGTTGTCATATGTCAAACCCTCTATAGTTAGTACCTAAGAAGATAGAGAGCAATGAAGTTTCCTTAAATAACTCAGGTTTATGTGTTTCCCTAAATGTAATGTTAAGTTTTTTAAGATTAAAATTGATTGGAAAATGTGTTCCAAAAGTTTCATCATTGTCCTGTAACCCCGGCTGGGGCATAGGGTGTCAAAAAAACCTCTCCATCCTTCACGGTCTGCAGCAAGGTATTTTAACTGTGGCCACGTCTTTCTCTGGGATTCTGCTTCCGCTAAGGCAGTTGATTTCCATGTTGTTCTTGGTCTTCCAACCCACCGCCGTGCACCATGAGGATTTCATTCAAAGGACTGCGTTACAGTTTCATCGTTTGCCTTCCACAGTGTGTGACCAATCCAACGCCATTTACGCTTTCTTATGTCAACGTCCCAGCCGCTCTTGACTTGTCCTGTGCCACAATTCCTTGTTTGATATTATTTGTGGCTAGCGAATTTTTAGGATGTGGTGAAGATAGCGATTCACAAAAGCCTGTGATTTCCTCGAAATGGTAGACGTGACTTTTCAGGTTCGGCAAGCTTATAACTGCACGGATTTGACATTGGATTCGAAGAATCTCTACTTAGTGCGTAAGGAGATTTGACTGACTCAGCATGAGCCTCTTTAATTCTACGTTAAACGTCCAGATCTATACCGCCATTTGCAGAAACAATACTGCCAAGGAAGTTAAACTGTTTCGACTTCTTCGACTGGCGTCTCCCGAAGAATAATACGCTGCTGGGCGGAGCGGCCTGTGAGCATTATTTTTGTCTTCTTGCAGTGTTTGGCACATCATATGTCATCATATATGTCATCGGCATAGTCTAAATGACTGAGCCTTTCGAACGGTCTCCATTGAATGCCCTGTCGCTCAGCTATACCAACACTGGCCGCTAATACCTCGTCAATCGCCAGCAGGAAGAGAATTTGCGATAGAACATCCCCTTGTCCCACACCCTGTTGCACTACGAAGGAGTCGGATAGCTGCCCATTGTGCAAAACAAAACACCTTGCGTTGTTGTAAGACTCTTTAATAATGGCAACAATTTTTGGCGGAATTCCTCTACCAAGCAACGATCTCCATATACATTCTTGGTTAACTCGATCAAAGGCCTTCTCAAAATCCACGAACATGAGGTAAAGCGGTGATTGAAATTCCATCAACTGTTCAAGGACGATTATTCGCAAGGTGTTGATATGGTCGACACACGATTGACCACTGCGGAAGCCAGCTTGATGCCTCTTGAGTGTAGACTCGATTCTGTCCTTTATTCGCTCGAGAATGATGGTTGCCATTAGTTTTGGGAAAACGGACAAAACGGTGATACCACGCCAATTGTTGAAATTCTTTAGGTCACCTTTCTTTGGCAACTTAACAATCACACCATCCTTCCAGTCCCTGGGAAAGCTCTCGTTTTCCCAAATGCTTTGTATCAACGGATGTAAAATACTAGCCGCGAGCTGTTTCGGGATCGGCTTTCAGAAATTCAGCTGGTATTCCGTCCAGTCCAGCTGCCTTGTTGTTTTTTTTGGAGATTTATTGATGTAAGGATTTCCGATTCTGACGGGGTTTCGATGTCAATACCCTTATAGGACCTGCGCATCTCGTTTAGTTGGGGCACTTTAGCACTCTGCTCAAATGAATCCTCATTTAGCAGGGCACAAAAATGTTCCTTCCATCTACGAAGCTGATCCTCAATTGATACCAAAAGTGTGCCATCCACATCCATTATAGGATGATTGGTACAATTCCCTGATATCTCCTCTTCTGGCAGCGATTTCCGCATTATCTGCGAGTCCATCTAACCTCACCATCTTGTCACGTGTCACACAATGATAGACCATCTTATGTGCAATGCGGTACTTTCTTCGCAAGTCAGCCTTTCGTTGAATATCTGCTTCGGCATTTATTTTGGATTTTCAACGATTTGCGAAGTTCGATCTTATCCCAGGTGTCTTGGGATATCCAAGAGTCTCTACGTCTCGTTCGCTTGGGTACAATTTCGGATCCAGCCTCCATAAAAACACTTTTAATTTCACCCCACATCTCATCAATTGTTGAATTCTGGATTCCGTTTAATGACGAGGATCTGTCGTTAAGGGTGGTGACATAGTTTCGATATATGTTGGGGTCATTTAAAGCATTAGTAATGAATTTTTAGCTCCTTGCTGCATCCTGCGCTGGTTTTTGTACGGCAGCGGTTCGTAGTTTGAGACTCATCAGAACCAAATGGTGGTCGCTTCCCACATCGGCATTTCTTACACTCCGGACATCACACATTGACTTCCTCCATCGCTGCTGAAACATGATATGATCAATTTGATTTTCGGTTTGACCATCCGGATGCACCCAGGTAATTTTGTTGCACGTCTTATGCTTAAATACAGTCCCTCCTATCACAAGACGATTCGCGTTACAAAAGTCGACAGGCAAGTCACCATTTCGCAGTAGTTACCCTACATTTTTTTTTTCAAAATACCTACATGTAGCGAAATACTTGGTCGTAGCATGTTCCATGTCACTATAAACCTCGGCTTACATTTTTTCACTATCAGACATATCTTGCTGTAGTAATATTTAAATATTTTCGTCACATCTATTAATTTTGACAGTAGAATTACAGTACCAAATAAGTACAAAAATTCACATAACCGCGGTCTCGGAGACCGCTGACGAAATATGTTTACTAACCGAGGCCAAACGCGTGCACCTGTTCACTCTACAAGCTCATAGATGATATACAAGTTGATAAATAAAAAAGGTACATGGATGCACTCTGACACACGACACACACACATTGAAATACATATTTGAATTTTTAAACTCGCTGGTGTTTCCGAGACCGGTGGTAGGTGTTTAAGGGTTAAGGTTTTGAATAATTGCGACCGCAACCCCCAGGAATTCTTGGTGACCTCCTAAGGGGTCGTGACCCACAATATGAAAAACACTTATCCACCCCATCGGTTGTTGTAAATTATATTAAATGAAAAATGTATGTGATCTTGGGATTTATGGACTTTGGGATTTCGAAATTTTGGGTTTAAATTTCTGGATCGGGATTTCAAAAGATTTTAAAATCTGTCAGACAAATCTGTTCAGTTGAGTTTCTTAGGACTTAAATTGATTGAAAAATACATTCCAAAAGTTTACTTGAGTTTAACCCCGAAACTAGGGTAATCTCGCACTAAAAAACTGGCACATTTCACATTAACTCGGGAACAGAGGATAGCAGATCGTTGGTATAGTAAATGTTAAATAAATTTTAGATGCCTATACAAGCAAAAGACAGGATCGATGACATGACAACTTATAAATCAAATGACCAGTTGTGAATGCAGAATAAATTCTCTTAAATTAGCCAGCTGCCGATATGTGTAAAAGGATACTAATTTTTTGAGAAACCAGAGACCGAAATATCGCATCAGCTTTCAAGTAATGTGTGACTAAATTATGTGAAATTGACATTACGCATTTCGCTCATAATTCGAGCAATCTAGTATACCATAATTTGAAGTGGTTACACGTTCATTTGATCACGGATGGCACTCATACTCATTTGGTCATTGAAGTGTTAATATGACTCTAGGTGCGAAATTTACCTTTTTATAATAAAACCTTCTAGGATTGTTTTTATTAATCTGCTTTAATACTGGAGGTGGAGGAGTTTTTTATCATTTTTTTTTATTATTTTCTCCTCTGTATTAAAAAATAAGTCCAACCCTTCGGAACAGGCACTTATAGCTACATACCTTTACATTCAGATATCGATATATATCAATTTATTAAACCTTAACAAAACAGTCATGTTGTGACTGACAAATGCATCAACGCACACCACCCCACCCAAAAGCACAAAAGCAGACATAAAAGCCTGTATGATCTCAAGCCCAAAATACCATCAGTGGAACTGTTTGCTATCGCTATTATATTCCACCAGTATCTGGCAGCTATATGAGTTGGGTCAGTCCCGCAATGAAATAAACCACAAGTCACCAACCACCACTATCACCACTACGAAACGGAACGGCACGTCAAAGTCGTGTCAATACCATCAGGTGCTATTGAAGGTGATATAGAACAAAAATGTGGGTGGAAGAGGTAGAGCTTCTATCCATATTCCTCCAGCTATATCGTCTCATATACGTATGCATAGCGTTTTATGCGGTTGCTAGTGATGGCGAACTTTTGCGGTATCCACATCCATTTCCATCGATATTTCCACACATTCGATTCCCGCAAATGTATTTGGAGAGATTCCCAAAATCCCAGCTCCCCGTTGCCATCGTATACATAGTCCCAGTTCCCCAGTTCTGCAGTTCTCAGTCCCAGAACCCGCAAGCATCGATTTTAATTTTAAATGAATTTGCATATTTCCAATCGGAGTGTGCCTGTGTGCGGTGGCAGGCAAAGGCAAACCC
Source organism: Dasysyrphus tricinctus (assembly GCA_963921185.1). Classification (NCBI taxonomy): domain Eukaryota; kingdom Metazoa; phylum Arthropoda; class Insecta; order Diptera; family Syrphidae; genus Dasysyrphus; species Dasysyrphus tricinctus. Next base: position 233,126,984 of record OY992531.1, on the reverse strand, counting down.
AGACACAGGAGACAGGACACACAGTACAGGAATATATATTTATAGGATAGATAGATAGGTTTCCCTGCAATGATTTCTGCTAACTAGTCGGGCGCGAAGAGTGGTCGCAACAACGAAATAGGTTAGTTGGAAAATGATATGCGGTAAGACCGGCATTCGAAATGATGGCTGCCTGCCTCTGCCTGGATGATGTATTTGGTTTTGATACCTAACGAAAATGATCAAGTATCAATCGATGAATGAGGACACTCTTGTTCGTTAGTTTTTGGTTAAAAGCTTTAAAACAGCAACAGCAAGAAAAAACACAATTTTTTTACTAAACAACAAACGTATAGAAGTATATGGAACACAAAAAAAGAGAATATACAAATTTGGTGTATATGAATAGAACCATTATTAAGGAACGTCAATAATGGCGTCCTTTTTGAATGAGCTTTATTTGATAACGCATATACAATATTTAGATTGTCATGTGTATATGTAGGTATAGTGTATTTTCTACCTACACAAAATTCGGCGATATTAGTAACGCAGAATTGTAAATTAACAACTTACAATCGTTATTATACATATGTAGATATATAGTATGTGCCTTGTATAGCTTCATTTGAGTTTGAGTTTTGCAGAATTACGCTTCGGGTATTGAAAACTCCAACGATTATTGTGTTTTGGATGTGTATTTATCAAATGTTTACATTTTCATCATCAGTTTTAGTTGAATGTTTATGGTTTTATATTTAAATATTGATTTTTGGCTTCAATGGAACAACAGAATATTCAACATAATATTTGAGCGTTTTCGGGTAAAAAAGTAAATAAATAAGTAATCCATAATTCCAATCTACTTTAAATGGAAACTTTCAATATAGCAACGATAATAGATTATAAAGTAGGAATTTTATTAATGGAAAAACTGATAATAGGCAAGTTCTTGAAGCTTGCTACTCTAGGTCAGTGAAATAGAAATTCCTTGGTAGTCTCTCTGTCCAAACCCTTAAAGCCAAAAATTAAGAGACACAAACCGATCTATAAAAATATAATGGACGGCTGGATCACACGAATTTGCTCTAATGTTCAAGAGGATTGAAAATAATATTATAAAACATGGAAATTATGAGAAAAAAAAACGTTGAATTCGATATTTAAAATCACTAAAGCAATTCTTTTAGGTAAGTTTTTTTGTTTGTAAGTTTGAAATGAAAAAGAAAAAAAATTTTGAATTCTTGATCAAATATTCATGGAATGGTTTTTAAAATATTAGTTCTTATAATGTAGGTATCTGTGGATTTTGGTAAAAACATGATAGCTCCATAAATAATTTGCTTCTTTACGTCTACCTTACATCTAGGCTAGAGCCTGAAAGGATTAACTATTTTTTTTTTTCAAATAAGAATATATTCCAAATTTGAAGAAAATTGGTTGCCGTTTAGGATCTAGCTCGATGTAGACTGTAGAGAGTGGACGTTAGGACACAAATTATAGGTATGTAGATACATATATTCAATGGAGTTACAGTCGACTCAATCTTAGTGGAACTTTCACGGGATATCAAAATTAGTTCGAGTGAGAGAGAGTTTTACAAAAATTCCAGTTAGAGAGAAATAAATACAGTGTGTATGGAAATTTTAAGGGGAGTACAAAAATACGAAGATAAAATTCGAGTTAGATGGGAATTCGACTTGGAGCGAAATTTTGACTTAGAGGAAGTTCAGCATAGAGGGAGTTGACTGTAGGTATTACGTTTCTACCAAACACCATCACCAAACCCCATTAACACCTCCACACCACATTTAAGTAAATCGCTCAAAATAGTTTTTTTTTTAAGAGAATTAACAGAATTACAGTCGACTCCCTCTAAGACGAACTCTCTCTCTCTAAGTTAAATTTTCCTCTTATTCGAAATTTTTCGAATATTTTTGATTGAACAAAGATAACCTGTGTGTGCTCCCACCAAGTTTATGGGCTGGAGTTATAGTTTTTTTTTACTAGTGCCACTTTGATTGTCAGACTCCTTTAGTGATGCTGCTTTGTCTGCTATGATCATATTAATAATTGAAAACTCTTTGCCATCATCTGAGGGCGAACAATATGTATCAAGCGCCTTATCGCACCACTGCACTGAAGCCACATGATTAACTCAATCCGATCCCAATGCAGGTTTTGTTGTTTATCAATTGCGACGGCGACTAACATTTTTAAAGCCACACACAAGCATTTATTTTGTTCAATCAGTATCTTACATTGTTCCCTGTACCCGATTCGACTGTCAAATGATGTAATTTAATTACAACCTTTTCGTACAAATAAAATAGATATAAATTTTATAACATTTTGTTTAAATAAAATTGGTACATAGTGGTATTTTGTGATTCTGCCTACAATTATTTTTTTAATTTTTCTTAGAACCAAAAATAACGGTGCCTGCCATACAATTTTTTTAGCAATTTTACAAAATCTCATTTTTCTCAAAAACGGCTCTACAACTTTTCTTAAACAAAATCCAATAAATTGATTATTTATTATTTATTTAAGTAAGGGCTACCTTTTGATATCAAACTATTATTGGTACCGCACAAGGAAACATTTTTTTATTTATTGATTATCTTCAAAACGGTTCTTATTAGGCTAGTCGCGCACATGCAACTTTCAGTTTCGCAACTGTTTGGTTGCAAAAATGAATCCTATTGACTCATATGGGACAGTGCGCACATGCAGAAACTATTCAGTCGTCGATTCGAGCAACTTTTCAGTTAGTGTTTTGCTACAAACTGGACGATTTCCTGAAATCGGTTTTCCAATTTGTGTCATATAGAATAATATCACAGATAATAGAGTTAGAACTATAGTATCTGTGATAATATGTAACTGCGCGCACATGCAACCAAATAGTTGCAGATATTTTACCACATCGTTGAATTTTGTCCTTTCCAAAGTGAGTTATGTTCTCTGTGCGAAAGAGAACAAATTTATCTTTTCTTGTATTTGCTGAGCAAAAGAATAGGACAAAGGCGATAATATTTTTCTTTGCATGTATGGGGTAGAAAATTTGAATAAACATTGTCGGTGTGTTGGTTGGGTTCGTTGCGATTGCTTGTGGTGTTGCTCATGTGTGCGCTCATCGGTCAACTTCCCAGCAAACATTTCCCTTCAGAAATGATTTATAAATAATTCACAGAAGTGAAAGAAACCCTCATTTATGAACTCATTTATAAACCGGTTTGGATCAAATTTACTGGGTAGCATTACTCCGAATTAGAATCGTTTTTATGTTTCATTAATAATAGAGTAATTCCTCACTTTAGTGAATGTAAATAGGACGCTTATATATTCATTTCACTGGACAATTCATAAATCTTTTTTGAATCATTTAAATGAGACAGATTTGATTCATTAATATGAATATAAATTGGGGTGTGCTCATTCAGTTTAGTGAATATAAATTGAATTATATTTAATTCACTATAATGATTCTTTAATAATACGAATGTATACCAAAGAACTGAATGTAAATATTATTTCAGTTTGGTTATGCAAAATGCTATTTTAAAATGGTAAAATTATCTGCATAAACAGTTTGATTTCCCTAGATTTATCGAATGAAACTTATGATAAATTTTGCTAAAGTATGTTTATTATTTGTTAATTTATTCAATTTATCTTTTTTTATATTTTTTTCACTGCCACAATGGATTTAGTTCCATCCGTACGTTAACAATACGCAAAATTGAACGAATTTTCTCTTTGCATAACTTTTTTATCAGTTTTGGCGTGACTAGGTCCCGTTAAGGCTTTTCTAAACAAAATGAAAGGGACATTCAGTTTATGTGAATAAAAATGGACGCACCCAAGATATAGGTACCTCTTTTGAGGATCGCTTGTGCGCGTTCACTTTTATTCATATTATGTGAAGGAAATAAGAATGTCGATATTTTTTTATTATGAAAAAAATCAACACAAATTCCCCCTTCCCCGCGTATGAGGTAAAAGTGATGGGATATTTGAGTATATTCACATTTGATTCACTGAAGTGGGTGTTTCTCGAATATATATTCTTCATTTTCACTGAATGTTCAATGAACGTTCACAAAAATGTTTGCTGGGTTGTGACTAAACTGTTTTGTTGCAGTAGCAGTTGCAAGTGCGCGACAAGCCTTACAGTCATGGCTGTCGTTTCAATTTAACAGAAAGCAGTACTTCGAGGAAAAAAATTGCTGTACACTGCAGTACGGCAGTAAAATATATACCAACATAATTGTTAATGCATTTAATTTTGTTTAAATGCAAATATTGTTCATTAAAAATTATCACATATCCGCCAATTACCTTTTTAACTCTAGCGCACTGCAATGGTGGTATTCATTATTTCATTGCCTACAGAACTATTGTTGTGTTTGTGCACGTTTTTCTCAAAATTATTTAAATAAATAAAAGCCAATAAATCTTCCAGTTGATGGCCTTACTTACCCTGGGCTCCACAATAACTTGGTTTATAATGAGAAGATTTTGCGCATATAGTACAAAAAATATTGCTCATCGATTAATGCAATTTTAATAATTTTCTTGACAAAATTTGCCACTCCATAAATTGGCTCCATTATTTACTCTAAAACTATTGAATACAACAAAAAACATGTAATTTGTATTTTTTATAAAATAGAATAAGCTGCAACTTTTACCTTGTTTATTTCATACCAAAAAGTTGATAGTTTTCGAAAAATTTGCAAAAAACTGAACTTTACAACTTTGTACTCCTCCAAAAATTCTTTTTTTCAGCCAAAATTTAGAAATTGGAAATTGCTCAAGACGTCAAAGCAAAGCCCCACCAAAATTCAACTTTGTAGGAGTTTTGTCGAAGTACGTTAAAATCTAAATTTCATGGTCTAGAGATCCATTAGTATAATTTAACATTGCTTTTGACAGTTGGGTGAAAAAACTACATTTCGACGTGTGTGGAATATTTCGTTCCAAATGGCATCAAAATATCCTTAAACTTCCTTTTTTTCGGATCAGAAAAGAAAATCTGAAAAATTCCAGAATTACGAATTTTTTACTTGTGATATACAGGCTATGCCTATATTGCAAACTACGCACTCGTAAAAAATGGAACTCGAGATATTTCTCAATACATCTATATGTACATAGTGAGCGTATTCTATACAATTTTATCTGTTTTGTTTATAAAAGAAAAAATTAGATAAAAAGGACTAAAACTTTTTGGATATGATTATGATTTGAAAATGTTGTGTGAACAAATTTTCAAAAAAGCAGTACTTTGGTCGTATTAGCAGTACGGCAGTACGGAGTTTCAAAAAGCAGTACAAATACTTAAATTGCAGTACTTCGACAGCCCTGCTTACAGTAGACGCTCGATGTAATAAAAAACAGGCCTGCTCACTCTTTCGAGATTGTTCACTTTTTCGAGCGGGAGTTTAAGGCTTTCAAATTGAGAATTTGATCCAAAATTCACAATTTTGTTCGATGTGAATGTTTTTACATATATTTAAGATTAAAACAAATCTTTTCAGGCTTAAAAAAAATTAGGAACAATTCCTTAGTAGGTACTCTCAAGCAACCTTAAATGCTTGTGAGGCATTTTTATAAAAAAAAACATATTTTTATATAAAATTTTCTGTGTTCACTATTGTGGATAGTTCCCTTTTCTGAGATTCACTACATCGAGCGTCTACTGTACATATTTCAATAATTTTTTTATACAAAATCTTCAAAAAAAAAATGTCAATAGTTTTTGCTACCAAAATTTTCAAACAAATATTTTTTGGATTTTTAAAAACTGTTTTAAATTTTGTTTGATTGGTATATTTCCTTGAAACTTGATACTTAGGAGTTTTAAGTACTTTCTAAAATATTTTTAGAACGGAATTTACTTTTATGCCATGCTAACGGTACCTTCAATTCAAAGTTATAAAACCGTTAAGGGAAATATTTTTTTCTCAAAAACGGCTTTTACGATTTAGTTTAAACTTTTTTTGTAGGTTAAAATTAGTTACGATCTACTACAAAAAATATAAAATTTGACACTTAGCAACTGTTAGTAGTACCTCTCATAGAATGTTTTTTTTTTTATTTTGAATTTTTTCATTATTAGCAGAATGGATTTTGAAACATTTTTTATATACAAATTGTAAGTAAGTTCAAATAGTATTGCCACTCAAAATTTAATTTCCAAAAGAGAAATTTTTGAATTTTTAAAAAAAGTTTCAAATTATTTTTTTGAAAATTCAATATCTTAAAAACGGGTTCACATTTTTTTATTAAATCTTACTTTTATATGCACATAAATAAATACTTAAATTTGCATACCAACATTTTCCTTCAAAAAACATTTTCCTTTAAAAAAGTTTTAAGAATTTGATACAAAAACAATTTTTTTAAAAAACCTTCCAACGATTTTAATTTTTTTCCATAGATACAATCATTTTAAATCAAAAATTAAAATGACGTTCTTTTTTTTCACTACAAACTATTTAAAGAGTATAAAAGGTAATTAAAATATCTTATTTGATGCTTTTCAACATTTTTCTTTCATAATTTCCATGTCTTTATATAAAATATTACTTAGCCCTCAGCCTCTTGAACATAAGAAAAAGGACGTGGGACCCACGTTTTTTAATTTTAATTACCAATTTTTTTCAAATAGGCTATACCTTTTGAAAAGGTATAATTAAGTGCAAGGGTTTTTATTACTGAATATGTTTGTTTGGCAAATAAGCATGCTTAAAACCGAAAATGTTTCTAAATTCACATATTCGTTTCTGAGAGAATGGTCACACTGGCCTCTTTGAAATATTTTTGGTTTAACTCGGAAACTGAATTTGACAATTTATCACATGAAATGTAGTAGTTTTTATGGGTTGGGGTCGAAATTCTGGCTGGGTAAAAATTCTTTTTGCAAAATTCTGCTTTCAGAATTCTGCTTTTCAAAATTCTGCTTTTCATAATTCTGATTTTCAAAATTCTGTTTTACAAAATTCTGCCAATAATTAAAGGAAGGTTTGGAAAAAGTTAAAAAGCACGCGCTTTATAACATTTTTCAAACCTTCTTTTTATTATTGGCAGAATGTAGTAAAGCAATTTTCTCATACTTGTCTCATCATAATCTTATCATAAAATAGGGAAAATTTCTTGTATTTGGTTTTAAGACTGCTCTTTTGTCTAAAACAATAATAATTGTAGGTATGAGCATAGTTTACAGTACCATGCGCAAAAAAAAAAAAAAAACTTTGTAAACATTATGACTGTTTGTGTACCTCCCAAAACTATGAATTTCTTCGAACTTAGTACAAAGTTCTGTCAAAAAGTTCGTAGAAATTCGTAGTTTTGGGAAGTACACGAAAAGACGAAAAGATATAATTATTATGCACCTTTTCTGTGCAAAATTTTTAAAATATTCTAGACGAAAAGTGCTTGCTTTGGCCTTAGCCACGCATTGAGTCATTAGCTTACACTTAGTTAATAAACTATAGGCCTTAAAATGGAAAACAATTATTTTTGGATGCAAAAATTATTTGCATGCAAAAACTGCTGTAAGGTGAGAATATTTTGTTTTTCAAAGTGTAAACCAACCATAAAAAAACTTATTATTCACCATACTATTTTTCTAACAACAGGCAGTATTTTGAAAAACAGAATTTTGAAAAGCAGAATTTCGAAAGAAAGAACCGAACAAAAGTAGAATTTTGAAAAATAGAATTTTCGTGCAAAAAACAGAATTTTGAAACCAAAATTTTGACCCGCTCCCAGTTTTTATACAGGGTGTCCCGTAATTTGTCAATAATATTTTAAGTCATAGTTTACGGGCATATTTTAAGAAACGTTGCTCCCGACGCAGGGGGGAAAATTTCTGCAACATTGACTTTAAATGCAAACAAAAATATTAAAAATCAACGAAACCTCATACAGGAATGTGCTATAGTTTTTTTGAAAGCTATTACTCCATTTTTGTATTTGTTTCTTAAATAACATAAGTTCTTTGAGCGAGCAGTTATGTCAAATTAAATTTCAAAGCCCAAATTTTTGAAAAATAAAGGTATTTTTTTTGTCAAATTTATATTTTTCAAAATTTAGCGTTATTAAGTGCTTTTTTTGTGTTCAAAGCTCAATGCTCAAATTAGTTTTTAGTCCTGTACTGAAAACCAAATGAAAAATCTTTCTTATTTGTTGAGAAATAAAGACAAAATAAAAGCCACTTTTCCCCAAAAACAACCCAAAAACCTGAGTTATTCATGAATTATCCATAATTTAACCCTTTTTCCTGTTTTTCCAACGAAACACAAACTTCAGACTCAAAAAAAGTGTTTCAACTCCAGATTACTAACAGAAAACCGTATTATTTGAATCCCAACATCAGAAATTACTCAGAATTAACAAAACCTTTTTTAATATAATTTATGTGTACGGATTTATAAATAATTATATACAAAAATACTTTTGTTAATTTTTTAACTTTATTTATTTAAAAATTGATTTAATTTGACTGTAAAGTTAATATTTTATGAAGAAATAACTTTTGAGATAAATTTGCTTACTTATGTATAGGTATCCTGTTTTTGTGACTTGAAAAATGGTCACCGTACTTATACCTATACGCAACAAATTCTTAATATTTTTTAATGTATCTTAGAGTTATAAATTATTTGTTGTGAAAGTTGTAAATAAAATTGTTCAATAAAACAAAATTGAAATGATTTAGCGATGCTGTTTACATTCGAATTTTCCCCCTTTCCAAAATATCGAAGTATCCTCGTTTCACATACTCAATTCGTCACAAAAAATTAATAACTCTAAGCACTTTATTTATATTTCCCCTCTCAGCTCTCTACTCACTCTTACTATGGCAACATCCTTCCTTTGACTCAACTCAGAATATTTTGTCTCAACTCATAGATGTTAAACAAATGGACAGCAATTTAAACTATATGTTACAACTTATTGCAATATCAAACCATAAATAAAATTCATAGTAGTAAAGTACATTTTAAAAGGAAACTCACCTGTCGGTCACAGCATCGCTCTAATGGTGTTCACCCAACCAAATCTGAAAATCAATTAGAATTAATTGTATTATTTATTTGATGTAAGTACATACCTACCTGTACGTTCAGTATAACTTTGCCGTTCATCATTTGGGTTGGGGCAGTTTATGTATTTCTACAATATTCTGTTTGTGACAGCAAAATGCCCTTACCAATCACCTGTCCATAATATAAGAAAATATACTCGAACAAAAATTAGATAAAAAGGGTACCTAGGTCTAGGTAACTCTTAATACTAATTATCTTCAACATTTACTTGGCTTTGAGTCAATCACCAGAATTGTATTATTTGTTGTATGTGTCTGAAGCCTTTTCTGCTTTTGAATTGGAATGTCAGATATTCCAGACGTTCGTTCATTGAATTGAGTTTTGCTATAATTTTTTTTTACTTGAATTATATCGGCATTTCTATTAAGAATTAAGAAAATTATGCTCACACATTGAACAATTATATTATTCAATGATTATAGTATTGTAACATGCATCCCAGTGAAAATAAAAAAAATGGAATTTTTGGTCAAGTTGAGATAGAGTAGGTTACTACCTCTGATCTGAGAAAAATCCGCCACTATCCGATGACAGCTAGATCCTTTAAAAGGAGCCAATGGTCATGAATATGTTTTTAGCCAAAAATATCTAAAACGGTAGGTGTAAGAAAAAATTTGCTTTCTCAGATCTTTATTTTCAAATACTCAAGTCAAAACTATATCCTTTTTTCAATTTTACACAAAAAATATTAAAATAAATATAAAAAGTTACTTTTCCCAAAAGTATGTTAAAGTTTATTTCTTTTTTTTTTTTATTTTTTCAATATAAATCTGTTACCAAGTAAAAATATGCACATACTTCGATGATGATAGAAATATATCCTTTCGAAGGGATAATGTTGCTTTATAAACTTTTTTTCTTGTGTTAGCCATGGCCACCTTAACGCATATTAAAAAGAAATTTCAGTAAAGAAGTTGCATAATCTTGAACAAAAGGGATCCAACAAAATTATGTAAAACTTTTTTGTTCGAACTTTGCCTCGATAAGGGAATTTTGGTGAATTTTGTTTGTTTCTTATAGAAAAAAGTTGTAAGGCAGCTCACTACATAAAGTCATAGATGGTTAAAAAAATCCATAAAAAATAAATTTTTTTTTTTTCAGTTGGACGTTCTCCTTGTTAAAAATTAAGTAGTTTTTAAAGTCTAAGTAGTGTATCTTAAAATTGTTGAGAAGATATAGTACCTAAAGTATTTGTATGGTAAATTAACAAAAATAAAATGCACAATTGGGTCACACGTAGTTGCTCTTCTGTTCAAAAGCTTAGAAGGTTAACAATTGTATATCATTAAGAGACAAAGATATTTAAGAGCACGGAATTCAAATTCGTTTCGTAAATTGCTTAAACAACTCTTTTAAATTGATTAAGCTAAAGAAAAGGAATGCCTTCTAAATTCATGAACAAATATAAAATAATGGAAAACATATTTTAAAATCCTTGCAGCGGTCTTTTAAAAAATAATATTTTTGCACAAACAATTTTTAAATCATTTTTAAGGGAAAATTTTGGTAAGCAAATTTTAAGTAAAAAAAAAAAAAACATGAAGGTAAAAATAAAATTCCCAAAAAATATTATCAAGCTGATTTCAAAATATATTTGAATTTTTTCTTATTCAAAAAATATTTTGGGCAAATTTCGATATGCAATACCTATTATTTATATTTATTGGTAGTTTTTGTAACGGGTGATTTTTTAAGAGGCTTAGAACTTTTTTTAAAAAAAAAAACACAAAAAATTCGAAAAAATTAATGAAATATTTATTTGAATCGATAGTTTGAACCTTGCAATTTAATGTTTAAAGATAATTTCATGCAAATGTTGGCCGCGGCTGCGTCTCAGGTAGCCCATCCGCTGAGTCCAATTTTGGCATACTCTTTCACACATATCGGCCGATATCTCACGAATGAATGCATGGATGTTGGCTTCCAGTGCGTCAATCGAAGCGGGCTTGTCCCTATAGACATTAGCCTTGACATACCCCCACAAAAATAATCTAATGGTGTCAAATCGCACGATCTAGGCGGCCAATTGACCGGCCCGAAACGTGAAATTAACTGTTCACCAAACTCGCCTCGCAATTGCGCCATTGTTTCGCGTGCTGTGTGGCATGTGGCACCGTCTTGTTGAAACCACATATCATGCAAGTCAAGAACTTCCATTTCGGGCAAAAAAAAGTTTGTTATCATCGCTCGGTAGAGGCCTAACTGCTGGGAACGGCGCCGAATCGACATTTCGCGGTCTTCTGTCACACTAGCTGATACGGCCGCAATATTTTCTTCACTACGCACAGTACGTAAACGTGTTGGTGGTTTAATGTCCAACAAAGTAAATTTGGTGCGAAATTTGGTCACAATCTTCCGAATAGACTGCTCAGAAGGTCGAGAATGCCGACCATAAAATGGAAGCAGCGCGCGATGAACATTTCGAACCGAGCACGAATTTTGATAGTAAAATTCAATAATTTGCAAGCGTTGTTAATTTGTAAGACGATCCATGGTTAAATTGCAAACCAAACTGAAGCTGTTTGACAGTGACACAAGGTACTAAACACACGTCAGCTGTCAAAACCAGTGTTGCCAAAACCAAACCAGCTAAAAAATCACCCGTTATAAGGGGCATTCCATGCCAAATCAGACTGTTTGAAAAATTTTTATTTTTGATTTTTTCTATTATTGATATTTTTTAGTATCCATCAATAAACACCTCCTGGAAAATGTTTAGATTTTTTGAGAAATGATATCAAATTTTCAAAAATCGCTTTTTATTTTGGTTGATTGCTCATAACTTATTTGATAATGTTCCAAACCGAGCATTTTTTTTTTTAATTTAAGGCTTCTAGAAGAACATTTAAAAAAAAAAATTTAAAAATTATTCAAGGTGTTCTTATATGTATGTGATTTTTAAATTTTTAATCAATTCTTTTTTTTTTAAGTGAGCGCATATGTATGTATTTTTTTTTTTTCAACTTTTTATCAATTCAACAACTCTTAAGCCCAGGAAGATCGTGGGCTCTTCATAATTACTATTTACTTGCAATTTGTGAAAATTTGCTATTACTATATGAATATTTTTTGTTTCAACTATGGGGATATTACGATTCGAACGATGCGAGGCAGAAAAAATATAACGGATACGTATAGAGGGACATAATACAAGCCTTATTACTTAAGAAAGATGGGAGTATCTGCCCTCGTTCAAACACATTGGGTAATTATCCAAAAAGGATACATTAAAATAAAAATAGAGAATATTAAAAACACTGGCAACACTTGCAACAGAGTTCTATATCTTTAATATAAGTCACAAATCCGATCTGAAAATCCTACCTTAAGTAGTTATCGTAATTTTCAATTTTATCAGAAATTGGTGCACATAAACCAATGGTTTTCAGTGTTTGATTAAATGGAAAGTGAGTTTTTTGATGAGAAAAACTTGATTTAAAAATAATATAGGAGATAGGATGTCTGACCTATATTAAAGCTATAGAACTTTGTTGCAAGTATTGCCAGTGTTTTTAATATTTTCTTTTTTTAATTTTAATATTTGGCAACGTGCGTTGTATAATACCTTGAGGCCACTTAAGGACAGGCATTATTTTTTTAAACACAAAGGCCACGAAGAAACGAATCAAGTAATAAGACTTGTTTTGTCCTTCTATACGTATCCGTAATAATTTTTCTGCCTCGCATCGTATGCAAGGCCGTAATCAGGGCATCGATCACTGGGTTTTGAAATGTTTGATTCTTGACAAAAATTTTGGTATGCAAATCTAAAGTATATACTTATGTGCATATAAAAACAAAATTTGAAAAAAAAATTGTCAACCCGTTTTTGAGATATCAAATTTTCAAAAAAAAAAAGATCAAAAAATTTTTTTTTGAAAATTTTGATATGCAATATTATTGAATCTTATCTGAAATTTGTATGTAAAAATACTTTCTATGACAGGTACTATTAATAGTTGCTAAGTGTAAAATTTTATAATTTTTGACAGTAAGCTAATCGGACTAATTTTTAAGCAGAAAAATATTTTCCTTTGCGGTTTTTTAACTTTTGTATGGAAGGTACCGTTATTTTTTCATAAATGTAAGATTTTTTCTAAAAATATTTTAGAGAGTGTTGTTTTCGAAATATTTGATTTTCCAAAACAAATTTTGAAACATTTTTTAAAAATCCAAAAAATATTCTTTCAAAAATGTTGGTACACAAAACTATTTATATTTTATGGAAGCTTCTGTATAATAAAAAATTGAAATCGGTCGAACAATTTTGAAGAAAATCAAAAATTTAAAAAATGGTTCCTTGGGAGGTACCATTAATAACCATTTTTGAAAAATGGTTTTCCACCCAAAGGAAGCCCTTACTAAAATAAATTTACTGATTTTTTTTTTTTAAGTTGTCAAGCCGTTTTTGAGAAAAATGCGTTAAGGCTGTAGACGAACAGACAGACAGACAGAATTGTGCCACCCACTTTTTTGGTGTTCTCTATCATCGTAATATCATGTTTGATTGTTATCTAAAAAATTTTTTTTGCACAAATCCAAAACTTGCCTTTACCTACATATATCGCAAGTAAAAATTGGATCGTGACAATTTAAGTTTTAAAGGCTGAATGGTATCGTAGAAAAAATGCCATACACAACCTGATTCACATACATAAGCTTCTTAAAATTTTGGTAGGGTTGGAATTAATGTCAGTTCATCGACAAATTGAGACCAACACTGCGGAAGCTATCATATGGCAAAAAATTAAATGTTTGACGTTTAAGCATAGTTTACAGTTCCCACGCAAAAGAAAAAACAATTTTTTCAAAACAATTTTCCACCTATTCTAAGCTTAATTTTGTATAATATATCAGGCGCAAAATGTTTGCCTTTGCCTAAGCCACCCCACCCATTGAGTCCTTAATTCAACCCTATTTAATAAATTATAAGCCTAAAAATGGAAAACAATAAATTTTGGCTGCAAAAACAATTTTTAAACAAATATGGTGTTTGGTGAATATATTTTTTTTTTGTCTGGAAGTGTAAGTATTTTTTATTCACCACACTTTATCTCACACGAAACAATTGCCCTATTGTTTTAAAGTTCTATGACGGCAATGGTTTATTTTTGCATTAAACCAATCATGCAAAAAACTAATTTTGTATTCACCTCAATAATTTTTGACATGCGAAGATAATTGCATAGATTTTCGCGCAAAAAATGTCACTGACATTTTTTTGGAAAAAAAAAATGCATTTGGAGTTTGTATTTTGCTTAAATATAAAAAAAATAGTTTACAGCACGGACATTTGTTCTTTGAGCACATTTTTTTTCACTACCAAGCTTTTTTTTAATCAAAAGAACTGGTATATTTAGCTTAAATGGTGAAATATTTTTTTTATTAAAAGTTAAAACAAATTGGTAGGTTAATTTTCAAATTATTGAGTTTTCTAAGAAAAGTCTTGAAATTTTTTCTAAAAGCCAAAAAATACTCTCTTTTATTAAAATTAGCCCCACCGTTTCCAAGCAATTGAGAATCAGAAAAACGGTTCTTCGGGAGATACCAATAATAAACATTTTCTGAATTTAACTTGTGATTATGCATTAAGGTGGCCGTTAAAAAGGTCATCTTGGATGTACCTTAATCGACTAAATGAAGACAAACAAAATTCCCTAATTTTTTTAAGATTTTTATTTTCGCTTAAGAAATAAATTAAATTTCTCTTTAGTTTTTTGCATAAGGGTGTAATATCTCCCCCCGCTTCGACAGGAGGGGCAATTTAATAAAATATTTGCATAAAATAGAAAAAAATTAATTAAAAAACAAAGGCAAACATTAAGTTTTTTTTTCAAAATTTTGAGTTTGAAACAATTTTTTGCTTAAACTGTTTGTCAATTGTCAAATATACTTGAATTGAATACAAGCCCCAAGAATGGACCTCAGGCTTTCCAAAAAGCTACAAAACTTTACTGTTAGTGTGGCCGTTGTTTTTAATTATTTTTTCTATTATTTACAATCATTTTTTATTAAATTGCCCCTCTCAGCCAAGCGGGGGGAGATATTACCCCCTTCCGATAGGATTATTTTCTTATATACATCCCACTTATTTTCTTAGACACTTATGTCCCACGCGAATTTCCTGTGCAAAAAAAAAGGGAAGTTTATTTTGCTCCTACAGCGACTATATAGGGGATGAAAATTAAAATCTGAAAAAATTAGAAAACTTGTTTCTCTTCATTTAAAGCCGATTAAATGATTTATATCCAAATATATAAAAAAAAAACGTGCACATACATATATAGGAACTAAATAGATCTCGAGATTTTGAGCAATTTTGTTATAACGCTGATAGGGAAGACAGAAAAAATTAGCCTCCCAAGTCTGTCTGTCTGTCTGTTAAGCTTCAAAGCCTTCACGGCTGAATCGATTTTCTTTAAACTTGGTTAGTACCTACATAGTATTTCTTTATCCCCTACACATTTTTTTATAGAACCGAAATATTGTTATCTGCTATGCATTTTTTATCAATTTTACATAATCATATTTTTCCTTAAAACGGCTCCGCAACTTTTCTTTAAAAAACTTCACTAAATTATTAATAATTTTTGTATGCATAAGCTTCTGAAAAATATAAAAAGTATCGTGCAGAAAAATTTTCAAAAAATATTCTTGGGATTTTCAAAAATATTCCTTATTTTTGTAAATTTAATATTTCGAAAAGAATAGCAGCTTTTAAATGTGCCGTGACATAAGGCAAAGTGACATGAGCTCAAATTTAAATATTTGGCATAAGGCAAAGTGACATAAGCCCAAATTTATATATTTGGCCGACATAAGCCTAAAGGGTATTGCTCATTTTCGGCCAAGAGTGAACACTAATGAATTTGGTATCATATGAAAGCTTATGTTGAGCTTGTTATATGAGTGAAATATTTTCAAAATCTGTCATGGGAGATCTGAGATATTTGAGCTTGAAGTTGGCAACTGCAAATAGAGCTTATTCAGCTTTTTGTCGATATCTTCCGATCTAGGATATGTAAGAAAATGATATTGGTGTCAAATGAAAGCTACATTTCTAGGCTTTTCAATATACCTACAATTATTTTGCTACTTTAAACACATTTTGAGATATTTTTAAAAAACTACATTTTTTGCACTGCCTTTTGCGCAACGATATCTCTAAAAATTAGTGATGACATACACTTTTTTTGGCACCATTGAAAAGCTTAATTTCAAACCTTTAATTTAATATATAATTAAGTGGCCTTGCTCAAATAAATACTTACATACAAATAAAACAATTTAAAAGGCACTAAACAAAGCAAAGTGCGTAAAATAAACAGATTTCGAGGTAATTTTTTTTTTAATCAGGCATGATAAGTGACGTTTCTTTATGATAAATGTTATTTTTCTTTGGTTTTTCTATTTTGTATTTGCATTTCTTTTACTTACAGTGTTACATAAAACTTATTTATTTCTTATAAAACTTCTTTTTAATTATTTTGTAAATCCATTTTCTTAATTCTTAATGCTGTCATTACATTACATTGTTTTCGTGTCCAACCCAGCTTAGATACCAAATTATGGTCTTAATGGGAGCGATTTGAGCAAAGAAAATCACTGTTCTTCGACCTACAAGGCAATCGCAAAACTAGGTACTTAACTGTAGGTATCAGTAGGTGGGTAGGGAGGGCCAAGAAGGGGCATTTTCCATCCTGCTGGAAAATACACGCTACCAACATATTTTTAATTTTGAAAAAAATTCTGTGGGTCTCTTTATGTGCTCATTAATGGCTTATCGCTCTGTTGATGGTAGATATGTACAAATATTCAACCATTTTTAACTTAACAGTGTTCAAAACTATCGTTACCAATTACTACTTACATACTAAATACTTGCACAAGTATACAAACGAACCTATAGGGAAGCCATTCTTAATATTAAGGAAAAGTTTTGCACCATAATAATTTGGTATCTAAGCTAAGTAGGGCACAAAAATAATGTAACGTCCCCTGTCTAGTTTTAAGATATTATTTTAACTGTCTATGATTTGGATTAGTTTTCATTTTATTTTCTTGCAAGTAAATCAGACAGCATTATGAATTAAGAAAATTGAATAACAAAATAATAAAAAAATCTATAAGAAATAAATAAGTTTTATGAGACACTCTAGATAAAAGAAGAAATGCAAGTACAAAATAGAAAGAGCAAAGAAAAATAAAACGTCACTTATCAAACCTGATTAAAAAAATTTACCTAGAAATCTGTTTATTTTCACAGATTTTAAGCACTTTGCTTTGTTAAGTGCCTTATAAATTAGGTTTTGATTTTTTTTGTAAGTAATTATTTGAGCAAGGCCACTAAATTATATATTAAATTAAAGGTTTGAAACTAAGCTTTTCAATGGTGCCAAAAAAAGTGTATATCATCACTGAATTTTTAGAGATATCGTTGTGCAAAAGGCAGTGCAAAAAATTTAGTTTTTTAAAAATATCTCAAAATGTGTTTAAAGTAGCAAAATAATTTTAGGTATATTGAACAGCCTAGAAATGTAGCTTTCATTTGACACCAATATCATTTTCTTACATATCCTAGATCGGAAGATATCGACAAAAAGCTGAATAAGCTCTATTTGCAGTTGCCAACTTCAAGCTCAAATATCTCAGATCTCCCATGACAGATTTTGAAAATATTTCACTCATATAACAAGCTCAACATAAGCTTTCATATGATACCAAGTTCATTAGTGTTCACTCTTGGCCGAAGCCCCATACAAAAATGAGCAATTCCCTTTAAAGATTTGGCCCTATGCCACTAAACAAAAGTGACATAATGCAAAATTCTAAAAGCTGCTCTGGTGTCAATTTTGAAAGTGACATAAGGCAAATTTGGCCTTGTGTCCATAATGAACTTTTGGCTCCATTGGGTGGGTTAAAAGTCCATAAATGCATTATGAACTTATAACCCACACAAATGGGCCAAAACCTCAGAAGGAAGTGGGTCATAAGCTCATAGTTTTTTTTTTTTTTTAAGTGGGTCAAAAGTCCATACTTAAGTAAAAAACAATTTATTTTAACATTTGAAGACAAAATTAATGAATATCAATAAAAAAAGAAACAAGAAAATTAAATTCTTTAAATGCAAAAGAAACTTTGCATATACTCAACTTCGCACCCATCCCATATCATTTAGTGAGCCCAAGCAGGGGGATTACAGGGGGGCAACATGCCCACCAATAGATACCTCACTGTTTATTGCGAATTTTTAAATTTCACTCCTCTCCTTCATTTGGTTTGTGAAATATAAAAATTCGCAAATAAACAGTGAAGTATATATGTATATACATTAGGGTGGTCCTAATATTGGGGTTTTTTGAAATTCCAACTTGGATAGGCATCAAATTACTCTAAATAGAGAAAACAAATTTTCCTAATTTTTTCAGATTTTTATTTCACTCCCCTGGTCTCCCTTTTTTTACTTCAAGGTACAAACAATGGAGTAAGGGTTATTCTTATATCACGCGAAAAAAAATTAGAACTTATAGATTAGATTCAGACGAAAAGAAAATCGTACCGGAGGGGGGGCCTATTTCCCCCTGTTCAGGCGGGAGGGGAAATTTTCTAAAAATTTGTTCCAAAATAGAAAAAAAAAATTATTAAAAAACAACGGGACCACTTAAAATGGCATGCTATAGCTTTTTTAGAGCCATGAATCCAGTCTTTAATATGTTTTTTAAATCAAGTTTTTATTGTTAATAGTTTCTGAAAAAAATAATTTTCAAACAAAAAAAATTATTATTTTTATTTTTATTTTTGAGTTTGAAAATTATTTTTTTCAGAAACTATTAACAATAAAAACTTGATTTAAAAAACATATTAAAGACTGGATTCATGGCTTTAAAAAAAGCTATAGCATGCCATTGTAAGTGGTCCCATTGTTTTTTAATAATTTTTTTCTATTTTGGGTCAAATTTTTTGAAAATTACCCCTCCCGCCTCAACGGGGGGAAATAGACCCCCCCTCCCGTATGATTTTTTTTTCGTCTGAATCTAGTCTATAAGTTCTGATTTTTGTTTCGCGTGTTATAAGAATCACACTAACTCCAATATTTGTACCTTGAAGTGAAAAAAGGGAGACCAGGGGGGTGAAATAAAAATTTGAAAAAATTAGGGAAATTGTTTTTCAATGTTTTGAATCGAATGAGGGGTATCCAAGACAATGTCCAATTTAAGGACCACCCTAATATACATATATATGCTGGCCCCTGCAACCCCTCTGCTTGGGCATACTATAGGATTTGGGGTAGGTGAGAGGCTGGGTGTATGCAAAGTTTCTTTTGCATTTAAAGAATCTGGATTTAAAGACACTTGGAATTTATCTTATTATCAAACCATTTTAAATTTGGCCATAAGTCACAAATAAATTTGGCCTTATGTCACTTTTGGAAAGTGCCTTAAGGATAAACTTTCAAGTTTGGTCTTATGTCACTATTTATAAATAAATAAATATTTTTCTTTTTTTGTATTCCAAACTAACTTCCATACAAATGTTAAATAACCGTTAAGGAAAATTTTATTTTCTCAAAAACTGCTCCTATGATTCTCATTAATTTTCGGAACGCTTTAATTATTTCGATGTACCTAAACTATACAAATGTACCTACACTCAGTGCTTAAGTCAATCATTTTTGAGAAATTAAATTTCAAAATTAAAATGTTTGGAAAAAAGAATATGAAATTATTTCATTAATATTTCTCAAAATTTTTCGTAATTAAGTGCAATTTTTGTGTTCAATATTCAATGCCTTATCAATTCTTAGTCAAATATATCAAAAACCAAAATGAAAAATCTTTCGTAGAATATACCCATAGAATCATGCCCTAATATATTATTGACACCATGTATAGATTTGTAAATAAAAACAAAATTGTCTACAAAACATCTAACATTAATATCATAATAAAAATGAGCAGTGTAATTTTCAATCAACTCTTGCAAACAGCTTATATCAACTGTGCAGCTCTGATTTATTCCCTCGAGACAAAACCTGATGTTTTGCTTGAAAGCGAATTCAGTGCATTTATTCTGCACTTTAAGTTGATTTTTTTCTTTCCAGTTACGACACACAAATTGTTGCTATGATTTGTAAAATATTATTTTAATCTAAAGTTCCTAGTATCAATAAGAGTTCAGAAAATTATAACCCTGCTTTTCCACATTCTCTCTATTAGTGTTCCCAGTCCTAAAAATATAACCCCATGTTCGAAGACAACATATCACACATACATATTTTAATACTTTTTCTGATCAATTATCTTGAAAAATCTGCAAATTTTAATGTTTCTTTATTCATAAAAAGAAATGCAAATTTCCTTGGAAATTTCAAATCCCTCTTAACAAGGCAATCCTATTACTGTGAACAACATCATAATTTGCAGCCAATAAATAAATCTACACAAAAAAAAATATTTCACAAAAGAAAAATCCTATAACATCCTTTGTCTGTGTATTGTATTGTGTTCTCAAATTCAAGAAAAACAAAGAAATAAAACAATTAAATCAATTTTCAATTTCCATGCGAAAACAATGAAAAATATCCTTAACGACATTTCCTTCTTTATATTGGTTCGTTATATTTTTCTCATGATCTGATGGTTACATATATATTTTTTGTCTTCACACGGACGACTTCATCGTCGTCGTTGTCCTTGTCGTCACCGCCGCCGTCATCGTTGTCGTCTTTGTCATTGGTGTTCTTTATATTCTATGCCACGACAACGATGACGATCCTATGGCATTGCATTGGAGTTATTAGATTAAGGGGTGCTCTGCATCTTATGCAACCCTTTTAGCCTCCTTCAGCACCTACGCTATACTCTTTTCAAAATCGATGAGTAAGAGAAAAAAAAAACAAATTCTGGGTAAAGTGCTGTTGCAGTTCAAAGTTACTGCAATTTATTATCCTTGAATGCTATGAGTTCATATCCTGAGTGAAATGTTGAATATGTCATTGTGTATTGAACAAAAAAGGATAAGTGATGTTTTTGTATACAATTTAAGAAGTTCACATTTTTGGAGGTGAAATTTTTTAAACCTCTTCCATCATCATGTCGAACTTGAAATGGAACTTTAATTTTCATGCTTGATGGTTTTAGGGATTCCTGAAAGGATTGCCAGCAATGAAATGTCCTTGTTGTCAGAGAGGAAATGGGATGAATGATATTCCCAAATGAATTTAGAGAAAAATAGCTCAGCTAGTCGCATTCATTAAGTGTATTTTATCATCCAGACTATCTTTTCTAGATCAAATCATGATGCTATTAAAAAAAAAGACTAGAGATTTTGATCAAATCTGATTCTAATCAGAATGATAGAGAACACAAAAATAGGAAGTTCTATGTGCTCAGCTTTGTAGAACCTAAGCAGTTTTAATATTTATTCAAATGGTACACTGTGGCGTATGTGTACTATAAACTTTACTCAGAAGAATAAAACAGGTAAGTCGCTCTAAAAAAAACATGGTTCTCAGGAATTTTTTTTTAAACTCAGTGAAAACTATTTTGTGTGGTTGTATGGCTTTTTAGAAATTATAAAATTTGTAAAACCATGTTCCTAGGAATTTCAAAGAAAAACAAAATAAGTGAAATTGGTTTAGGGAAATTAATACTATATCTGAAATTGGTCTATAGTCCTGACACAACAAACAAAAAATAAAATGCACGACTGGATCGCACGTACTTGCTCTTATGTTCAAGTTGTGTGGGACTTAAGAACTTTAAAAAATATTCAAGTAATTATATAAAAAGTATAAAAAGCATTTAAATCGTTCTAATAATTGTATAAACAGTCTAATCAGTCTAATAGCTTAGAGCTAAAAAAAAAGTATGCCATTTGATTACTTGAACGAATATGAATATATGCAAAAAAAAAAATTTAAAATCGTTGGAGCCGTTTTCTTAAAAATTAATTTTTTATATATAAAATTTTTGTAACATTTTTCAAAAATAATTTTGGTATGCCATTTTTGAGTATATATTAATATACATTTAAAACCGGAAATTCAAATTAGTTCATCAACCCGTTTTTGAAATATTGAATTTTCAAAAAAAAATTTTGAATCTTTTTTTAAAAATCCAAAATTTATTTTTTCAAAAATTTTGGTATGCAGTTTTATTTATATTCTAACAAAGCTTTTGTGAAAAAAATTTTATTGAGATCGAATGATCGGTTAATGAGAAAACCAAAAATCAAAAATACCGTTATATGGCAGGTACCGTTAATAAATGTTTTTGGTGATTTTTTTTCTTACTAAAAGGTACATCATATCTACAGTAATACACTGATTTTTTTTATCAAAATCGTTGGAGCCGTTTTTAAGATAAATAAGCTTTTCCTTAATGGTTGTATGGCAAGTACCGTTATTTTTTGAGCTAAAAAAAAAATTTCAATTTCCCCTCTGGAGAGTTACAAAAAAACCTTAAGTTCAAAATTTGAAGAAAATCACTTCAGTGGTTAAGGCTGTAGGTTGAGGTACGGACAGACAGACAGACAGACAGACAGACAGAATTGTGCCACCCACTTTTTTCGTGTTCTCTATCATCGTAATGTCATGTTTGATTGTTATCTCGAAATTTTTTTTTTTGCACGAATCCAAAACTTGCCCTATAGTACCTATATCGCAAGTAAAAATCGAGATTTGGATCAAACTTGTTACGTATTACGATGATAGGGAAGACGAAAAAAGTGGGTCTTGCAATTCCTTCTGTCCATATAAAGCTACATCCTAAACTGAATAGATTTTCTTCAAACCTGATACATAGCGGTTTTTGGTTACTACCCCTACACGCTCTCTAAAAGTATTGTAGAGTGCCAAGGCGCCACTTTGGCCCTAAGCTCAATGAAGGGAAAATTCTCATGCACACGTACAAGCGGTGGAGAGTGGGTAAGGCTAACGTGCAAGAGGACCAAACGGATGCCGGGATAAGCAGACAAGCCAGCACTGCTATAGTCAGGGCACGAAGCCCCCTAAAGGCGGATGAAATGCAGGTAGCGGTCAACGGCATGATAGTCTGGTGGCGAGGAGCCTTTTTTTGAAAGGCCAACGACGGCAACAGCAAGAAGCGTCTGTAACCCATATTGGGGGGCTACGAAAGGCGTCTGTTTTCCTATAGTGGGCGTCAGTTTGAGGTTTTCCCCCCAGATTTAGGATTTTTTTTTCATCGTTAGGGAGAAATCTGGGGTGACAAAATATCTGGGGGGAAATCTGGGGTATTATTTTTAAAGTAAAAAAATTAAAAATTGTATGACTGCTTAATTTTCTTCATTCCCACAATAACGTCATATGGGAATTGAAACAGCTGATTTTTTTTTGTCAAAATGTGGTAATCTGGGGGGTTTCTAGATTTTTCTGGGGGGAGATTTTTGTTTCATTCACTGGCGTGATGGGAAGAAATGAAAAACCTTTGCAGGATGCAGAAAATATTTCGAAACTATGTCACCACCCTATAAACGACAGAGTCTCGTCATTAAACGGAATCCAACATTCAACAATTGATGAGATGTAGGGTGAAATAAAAATTGTTTTTAAAGAGGCTGGATTTGAAACTGTACCCAAGCGGACGAGAGTTAGAGACTCTTGGCTATCCCAAGACACCTGGGATAAGATCGAACTTCGCAAATCGTTGAAAATTCAAATAAATGCCGAAGCAGATATTCAACGAAAGGCTGACTTGCGAAGAGAGTACCGCATTGCATATAAGATGGTCTATCGCTGTGTGAGACGTGACAAGAGGATGAGGTTAGATGGACTCACAGATAATGCGGAAAACGCTGCAAGAAAAGGAGATATTCGGGAATTGTACCGAATAGCCAAAGATGTTGTTGGGAAAAAAGCAAGACCAATCGTCCTATAATGGCTGCAGATGTCACACTTTTGGTATCAATTGAGGATCAGCTACGCAGATGGAAGGACCGTTTTCGTACCCTGCTAAATGAGGATTCAGTTGAGCAGAGTGCTGAAGTGACCCAACTAAACGAGATGCGCAGATCCTATAGGGTTATTGACGTAACCAGCGGCAAGTAGTTTACATCCGTTGATACAAATCATTTGGGAAAATGAAAGTTATCCCAAGGACTGGATGGATGGTGTGATTGTTAAGCTGCCAAAGAAAGGTGACCGCAAGAATTGGTGTGGTATCACCGTTTTGTCCGTTTTCCCAAAACTAATGGCAATCATCATTCTCGAGCGAATAAAGGATAGAATCGAGTCTAAACTCAAGAGGCATCAAGCTAGCTTCCGCCGTGTTCGATTGTGTGTCGACCAAACGAACACCCTGCGTATTGTCCTCGAGCAGTCGATGGAATTTCAATCACCGCCTTACCTCATGTTCGTGGATTTTAAGAAGGCCTTCGATCGAGTTAACCGATAATGTATATGGAGATCATTGCTTGCTAGAGGAACCAAAATTAAAGAGTCCTACAAAAATGCAAGATGTTTTGT
This sequence comes from Dasysyrphus tricinctus, assembly GCA_963921185.1. Lineage (NCBI taxonomy): Eukaryota > Metazoa > Arthropoda > Insecta > Diptera > Syrphidae > Dasysyrphus > Dasysyrphus tricinctus. The sequence continues at coordinate 233,102,399 of OY992531.1, read as the reverse complement.
TTTTCACAATGCGCAGCTATCCGACACCCTCGTAGTGCAACAGGGTGTGAGACAAGAGCTTTTCCAGTACAAATTCTCTTCCTGCTGGCAATGGACGACGTATTGAGCCACTCAGTAACTTAGACCATGCCAATGACATAATGCCTCTTGCCAAATAACATCAATGGGCTCAACGGGATGTGCCAAACGCTGCAAGAGAAGAGAGAGTCGAGTGGCCTAAGAATAAACAGCAAAAAGACAAAAATAATGCTCATAGGCCGCTCCACACAGCAGCGTATTATTCTACAGGAGGCGCCAGTCAAAGAAGTCAAACAGTTTAATTACCTTGGCAGTATAGTTTCAGCAAATGGCGGTACGGATCTGTACGTAAAAAGTAGAGTTAACAAGGCTCGTGCTTCCTTCGGTATACTCTGTCCCCAATTTCCTGTCAAATCTCCTTACGCACTAAGTTGAGATTCTTCGAATACAATGTCAAATCCGTGCTGTTATATGATTGTGAAGCCTGGGAAAGTAACGTCTTCCATTGCGAGGAAATTGCAGGCTTTTGTGAATCACTATCTTCGCCACATCCTAAAGATTCGTTGGCCACAAATAGTATCAAACGAGGAATTGTGGCGGCTGGACGTTGACATAAGAAAGCGTAAATGGCGTTGGATTGGTCACACACAGAGGAAAGCAAACGATGCAATTTCAAAGCAGTCCTTTAAATGGAATTCTCAGGGTGCATGGCGGGTTGGAAGGCCAAGAACAACATGGAAATCAAATGTCTCAGCAGAAACGGAATCCCAGAGAAAGACGTGGCCAAAGTTAAAATAACTTGCAGCAGACCTTGAAGGATGGAGACGTTTTGTTGACGCTACAGGACACGATGATGATGATGATGAGAGGTACTACTAATATTTGCTAAGTGTACAATTTATAATTTTTGGTATTAGATAGTACTAGTTTTAGTATACGGAAAAAGTTTAATCAAAATCATACGAGCATTGTTTGAGAAAAAAAAAATGTTTCCTTTAACGCTTTTTTAACTTTTTTTTTGGAAGATGCTGTAATTTTTGCATAAAAGTTAAATATTTTCTCAAAATAATTTAGAAAGTATTAAGAACTCTTAAGTATCGATTTAAAAAAAAACTTGATCATGCCATTTTCGAAATATTTGATTTATCAATAAAAATTTTTGAAACATTTTTTTTTAATCCAAAACTGTTTACATTATTTAGAAGCTTAAAAAATTATTGAAATCAATCCTTTCGATTTGAAGGAAATCGAAAATAAAAAATGGCTCTTTAAGAGGTACCATTAAAAACCATTTTTGAAAAATGGTTTCCAGGCTAAAGGCAGTCTTTACTTTAAGTAATTTATTGATTTCTTTAAGAAAAGTTTTGGAGCCGTTTTAGAGGAAATTACGATTATCGTCGGCTTAGAGTGAACAGCAGCTAACTCCTATTTTGCATTTTTTACAAAAAATTATTTAAAAATATGCTTGCATTATTTGAATAAAACCAAAATTACAGCAAGTATTTTTCAACACTCGTTATTTATAAATTCAGGAAAATTGAAAAGATGTGACAGATTTTTGTATTTTTTAGCAATTTTTGAAGTGGTTTTGGTTTTTGCGTTAGCCGTTTTCACTCTAAGCCGACGTTATATAAAATTGCTAATGAAAATTGTGTGGCAGGTACCGTTATTTTTAGTTCTAAGAAAATCGAAAAAACGTGTGGTGGGAGTGACCAAAAAACACTATTTACTAAGTTTAAAAAAAAACCGATCGACAGACAGACAAAATTGCGAGACCAACTTTTTTCGTCTTCTCTATCATCGTAACTTCCAAATAACATTTTAATTGTTATAAGAGATATAAAAAGTTTGGTCGCAATCTGTTTTGTAGAAAATTTTATATACTTACTAATTATTTTTCTCAGACTATTTTTTTTTATAAGAGAAATAGTTTCTTAGATAATCAAGTAATCTCTAGATCTCACTTCGGATTCATGGGGACTTTTTTCACTTCATCACTAGACCTCTGTTTATAAGAAGTGTGCCAGGTTTCAAAACTTTTGAATTTATTTTGAGGTAAAAACTTTTATTGACCGGATTAGATGTATGAGATTTAGACAAAGAAGTATGGAAAACACAAGGAATGGATATGTAACGGTACATTTTAAGTACACTTTTTTCCAAGCCATTTTGGAATAAGTAACAATTTTTTTCATGATCGCACAAATGTAGATTTTTGTTAATTTATAGCCATTTATCCAACTAAAACTAGAAACTCAAAAACAAAGCTGTAGAGGTACATCACCCATATTAATGTTAAATATACTTGAAAAATGTTTAGTTTCTTTTCTAACGAAAGGCTCAAATCTATAAACCCTCTATATTAATAGGATTTCCTTTTCAATATGGTAACAGTGGCAGCATATTTTTTGAATACAAAAATATAAAAAAAAAAATAATCCTAAAGCCTGGCAACACTAAATTATTGGTTCAATATCCATATTGAAGTGCACATAAACAATCTAGATTTAGACCACAAACAAGAAAGTAACATAATATTAAGAATGAAGGTTGTTACATTTGATCAATACAAAATTCTGAAGACCCATTGTTTGCTTGTTAAAGGTGGTGAATAGAGTCGTCAACAATATATCTTTATATTCCAAGGTACTAACATATATGTATATGTATTTGTATATGCAATTAGACTTGATGGGAAGAAAAACTGACAAGGACATCCCTTTATTTCAGAGGTGTTTCTCTTTTCTAAAGTGCATATATATGTATGTAGACTAACCTAAGTAACATTTTCTCGGTCAACAAGAATACAAAAAGAAAAAATAGTTTTTTTTTCAAGTTTCAATAAAGCTCCTTTTACTGTACCTAGTCATTTTACCTGGGTCTCATAAATGTAAAGGCAATATATGGATTCTTTAAAAATCGAACGAGATCTTTGTCTCAGAAGAAACAAGAAACCTTCTCATCAGATTTTATATATTGCAGGTCCTTATTCCTGAGGACATCTTAAATATTCGTGCTGGGTGGGGCTATATGGTGCAACTCATGCTGCTTAATATTACTCAGTTAGTGGTTTGTAGTCGTTTTAGCTCCCCTTGATCAGCTACTGAAAATATTTAGAACTAAACTGGAGAAAAGTTAAATATTTTCTACGGAACGTTTGATGAACTTATCTCACGTGAAACTTCTAAGTTCGACGAAATAATGTGAAAAAATCTGAACAAAATGCTGTCAAAATATACATATTTCAGAAGGTTGCCCATCAAACGTGTTTGCTTACTGGAGGGTTCCATCAGTCCATTTGGACATAAGCCATTAGTCCATTAGTTTTAAATAAAAATGCTTCAATCCCAAATTTTTTGGTGCATGGTATCGGCTATAAGACTTTATGTAAACAGAATAAAAAGCAAGTCTCTACGACCATGTTGAGTTCTTAATATTCTTTTTGAAAGAGTGAATACAAGTTTACCTATTCAGTATAGAATATACACCTGTCAATGAAGATATTTCAAAAGCATCGAACAAGCTTTCTCTTTTTCTGTCATTGGAAATTCTTATTTACGGCAAGAGGGCTGTTGAAGCTTGTAGAGGTAATGAACTTGACGTTTCATCTACAATAACGTTGATCGAACACAAAAGGTATTATATTGTTTAAAGGATTTCTCAGGAGACTTTTTGCAATGATTTTGTGCTGGCTATACAATTTCAATAGCCTTGTATAAACTTTTTTATTTGAATCCTTAAATAAAAGTACCTTTAAGTAGAAAATCCGAATTTAATATCGAAAGCAATTATTTTAGTGTTTGTGTCTGGGCCTTTGCAGCTTAATGTTAATGATTTTTCTCTATTGGGAATGTATTTCTTCAGAATGTCAAGAGTTAAAACTTGCAACAAAAATAAATAAACTTTAAGTAAAATTAAAAAACGATGACTTAAAAAAAAAACACCGACTCTATATGCAAAATCGTTAAGAAAATAATTTTCTTTCCTTGACTTGACTTCTCTGCATCTGCTAAAGTAGGTACATAACATATACATACATAGTTTAAGCAAAAAGTATTATATACTTTACAAGCCACATCTTTGACTGTGTCGATAGTATGGTGTTTCGTAATTCGAAATTGAATTTGGAAAAAATCCATCTGCTGCAGATGAAAGGAAACACAAGTTAAGTAGTGTTTGTTGTTTTTTTTTTTTGTTTTTTGAGAACAAGGAAAAACTTACAGAGTATTTGTGGGTGGGAATGAGAATTTTAAAAATGTCATTTCTTTGGAATTTTTACAGATTGTTGTGATAGAAAGGTTTTTCTTTTTTGTTTTGTTTTAAGCAGAGTTTTTCTAGGAGATTTATTTTGAAAAAAACAATGCGACCCGAGTTAGAAAAATTAACTCTTTGTTTTGTTCAACTCAAACGTTGAAAGTAATGAGACTTAAAAAAACTTTAAATTCAGTTTATAGGTTTATACAAATTAATTTTTATAAATCCATTGAGTGATTGACATTGAGTACATTGTCAAAAATGATCAGAGACTGTTTCTGTGAAAAAGGATCTAGCTTTAAAAAAGCTTAGGAGAAGTTATTTGGAAATTACTCACTTCTATATCTTTGGATGGTCCCTTAGTGATAAGGTGTGCTAAAGTTATTTTATAATAGAAAATGAAGAAAATTTAAAAAGAAAATTCTTCTGATGATGAGTACCTGGGCGAAACGCTATATGGAGTTGAGCTCATTTGAACTTTTAACTTGAACTAAAGTTATTTATTTCAGCAAAATATAACTAGCTTTTAATGTAATATTATGTAAAAAAACAAATATAATTCATTTTTGAATTGTCTCCAAATACCAATTATCAATTTGACTACAATTACTAAGGGCATCATAAATAGGTCATCATCAAGTCCTGTAACCCCAGTTGGGGCATAGGGCGCCAACAAATCGTTTCCATCCATCTCGGTCTGCAGATAGATATTTTAACTGTGGCCACGTCTTTCTCTGGGAGTCTGCTTCTGCTAGAACTGTTGATTTCCATGTTGTTCTTGGCCTTCCAACCCGCCGTGCACCCTGAGGATTCCATTCAAATGACTGCTTTGCAATTTCATCGTTTGGTTTCCTCAGTGTGTGACCAATCCATTGCCATTTACGCTTTCTTATGTCAACGTCCAGCTGCTCCTGGCTTGTCCTGCGCCACAATTCCTCGTTTGATATAATTTGTGGCCAGCGAATTTTTAGAATATGGCGTAGACAACGGTTCACAAAAGCCTGCAATTTCTTTGAGATGGTAGTCGTGACTTTCCAGGTTTCGCAAGCATATAACAGCACGGATTTGACATTGGATTCGAAGAATCTCAACTTTGTGCGCAAGGAGATTTGACATGAGTTCCAAATTTGGGAGAGAGAACCGAAGGCTGCGCGAGCTTTATTTATTCTACTTTGAACGTCCAGATCAGTACCACCATTTGCTGAAACAATACTTCCAAGGTAGTTAAATTGTTCAACCTCTTCAACTGGCGTCTCCTGTATTAAAATACGCTGATGTGTGGAGCGGCCTGTGAGCATTATTTTTGTCTTTTTGCTATTTATTTTAAGACCACTCGCCTCTCCTTTTAACTTCAGAGCTTGACACATCCCGTTCAGCCCGCTGATGTTATTTGCCAAGAGACATATATCATCGGCATAGTCTAAGTGGCTAAGCCTTTCAAACGGTCTCCATTGAATGCCCTGCCTCTCTGATGTTCCAACGCTGGCCGTCAAGACATCGTCAATCGCCAGTAGAAAGAGAATTGGCGATAGAACATCTCCCTGTCTCACACCCTGCCGCACTTCGAAAGAGTCGGATAGCTGCCCATTGTGTAAAACAAAGCATCTTGCGTTGTTATAGGACTCTCTTATAATGGCAACAATTTTTGGGGGAATTCCTCTACCAAGAAGTGATCTCCATATACATTCACGGTTGACTCGGTCAAAGGCCTTCTCAAAATCCACGAACATGAGGTAAAGCGGTGATTGAAACTCCGCAGACTGCTCAAGAACGATACGCAGAGTGTTGATATGGTCGACACAAGACCGCCCACTGCGGAAACCAGCCTGATGCCTCTTGAGTGTAGACTCGATTCTAACCTTTATCCGCTCCAGAATGATGGTTGCCATTAATTTTGGAAAAACGGACAAAACTGTAATACCTCGCCAATTGTTGCAATTCTTAAGATCACCTTTCTTTGGCAACTTAACAATTACACCATCCTTCCAGTCGCTGGGATAGATTTCATTTTCCCACACAGCTTGTATCAACGGGTGTAGAATACTAGCCGTTCTGACAGGGTCAGCTTTCAGGAACTCGGCTGGTATACCATCAAGTCCAGCTGCTTTGTTGTTTTTGAGAAGATTTATCGAAGATTGAATTTCAAGTACTGTAGGGGGCTCGATGTCAATACCCCTATATGATCTACGCATCTCGTTAAGCTGGGGCACTTCAGCACTCTGCTCGACAGAATCCTCATTAAGCAAGGCACAAAAGTGCTCCTTCCACCTGCGCAGCTGATCCTCGATTGATACCAAAAGTGTACCATCCACATCCATTACAGGATGATTGGTGTTGGTTTTCTTCCCGACAACTTCCTTGGATATTTGGTACAATTCCCTCATGTCTCCTCTTCTTGCAGCGTTTTCCGCATTTTCTGCGAGACCGTCTAACCTCACCCTCTTGTCTCGTCTCACACAGCGATAGACCATCTTATGTGCTAAGCGATACTCTCTTCGCAATTCAGCCTTTCGTTGAGCATCTGCTTCGGCATTTATTTGCATCTTCAACGATTTGCGAAGCTCGATTTTATCCCAGGTGTCTTGGGATATCCAAGAGTCTCTAACTCTCGACTGCTTGGGTACAGTTTCGGATCCAGCATCCATAAAAACACTTTTTATATCACCCCACATCTCATCAATTGTTGAATGTTGTATTCCATTTAATGACGAAGCTCTGTCGTTAAGGTTGGTGACATAGTTACGACATATGTTGGGATCACTTAAAGCATTTGTATTGAACTTCGAATTCCTTGCTGCACCCTGTGATTGACGTTGTACAGCTGCCGTTCGTAGCTTGAGACTCATGAGAACCAAATGATGGTCGCTTCCAATGTCGGCATTTCTTATGCTCCGAACATCGCACATTGACTTCCTCCATCGCTGCTGAATCATGATGTGGTCAATTTGGTTTTCAGTTTGACCATCCGGATGTACCCAGGTGATTTTGTTGCAAGTCTTATGTTTAAACACAGTTCCACCCAGTACAAGACGATTAGCGTTACAAAAATCGACCAGAAAATCGCCATTTTCATTTCGTGACCCCAAGCCATTTTTCCCCATGACGCGTTCCAGACCGTAGTTGTCTGATCCGACTTGGGCATTGAGATCTCCCATGACAATTATGATGTCGGCTCTTGGAACACCACTGTAAACTGAGTTAAGATGAGTGTAGAAAGCGGTTTTGTCTTCCTCGGTCGCTTCATTTGTGGGGGCGTAGCACTGAATTATTGTGACGTTGCGAATTTTTGAACGGAACCTTGCTGTCATTATTCTTGCAGAAATGGGCGCCCAGGATATAAGACTACGCCTTGCTTCTTCGTTCAACATAATTCCAACACCATGCAGCCTTTGGCCACCCTCTCTTTCATCCTCCCCGGAATACAGCATTCTCGTTTGCCCAGAGTCAGCTCTGTATTCGGCTCTTCCTCTCCACCTAGTTTCACTGATGCCCAGGATACTGATCTTAAGGTGAAGCATTTCACGCTCAACCTGCTCGTATCTACCTTCGCTGTACAAGGATCGAACGTTCCATGCTCCGATTTTCGTACGTATGCGGTAGCCAAAAGTATCATTTGCTCTTCTTAAAAGACTTCTTCTATTTGTTAACGATTCATTTATTGTTATGGCGTCTTGATTGACGCTGGTACACGAAAGATGCCGCACCCCCAAATCCGATGTGCGGTTTACAGCAGCCGAAGCTGCAGAAGGATTCTCCATAAAATGGTTACCTCTTGGGGACTCATTTCCATTTGTTGTCATATTTCATGTATTAGCACATATCCTTCCACCATGGTGTTTTCCGAGATACGATTAATAACATACATAAGCTCAGATTTGACAGGCACACCCGCCTTTTGTATGGTCAAACACATAACTACTCGAGGCCGCCCACTATGGGAAAACAGACGCCTTTTGTAGCCGCCCAATATGGGTTACAGACGCTACATGCTGCTGCCGTTGGCCTTTTAACAAAAACGCTCCTCCGCCACCAGACTATCATGCCGTTGACCGCCACCTGCAGTTCATCCGTCTTAAGGGGGCTTTTAACCATCCCAAGGACAAGTTTGTGCCCTGACCAGCAAAGCTGGGTTGTCTGCTTATCCCGGCATCCATTCGGTCCCCCTGCACGTTAGCGTTACCCACCCTCCACCACGCGGAGGTGTGCATAGGGATTTTCCTATCATTGAGCCTAGGGCCATATGGCGTCCTAGCACTCTCAAGTACTTTTGGAGGGCAAAATAGGTACGAAAGTTTAATCAACATAGTTTAAATTTTATTGAAAACTTGTTGATTGATGTTTAAAAAAAAAAAAAAAACAAAGCTGTTGTATAGGTTGTGATCCATTTTGAAAGACCAAAATCAAAAATTCGAATTTCTCCTCTACGGAATTAAACAAATACTATGTATTTAGTTCGAAGCAAATTCACAGCACGCACAGACCTACATACATAGGGACGAATAGACACACAAACGCGCACCACCCACCAACGGACATCATGACAAAACCCAGAGATTTCTTGAACATCGTAATACTACATATATCCTTGCTCTACAATAGCAAGTAAAAGGGATTTTTTTTAATTTAATTTTAAATCATTTTTGAGGACATGTTTTGGTACGTGAATATAAACATGTGTGTAGTGTAGATAAAAGTTAAAGTTAAATTTACAAAAAAAAAAAAACATACAATTATTAGTTATTGTTTTTATCAAAAATGTATTCAAACTTTTTTTTTTAGAATTTAAGACATTGCATACTTGAAAAAATAGGAATAAGTATATGCAAACAAAAACTTTAAATCGTTGGAGTGGTTTTCTTTAAAATTATTTTTTAATTATAAAATTTAAAGAAAAAATGTTGGGATGAACATTTTTAGACAATATTTAAATACATTTGAAAACCTAATTGAATAAAAATTCATCAACCCGTTTTTGAAATATTGAATTTTCAATATTTTTTTAAAAATCCAAAATTTATTTTTTTCAAAATTTTGATATCCAATACTTCATATTGATATTTTAAAGAAACTTTTTCATAAAAATTTTATGGAAATTCGGTGAGCTGTTAATGGACAAATCTAAGAACTGTTATACGGCAAATACCATTTTGGTATTTTTTTTCACCATGCCTTCAATAACGCACTGACTTTTTTAAATCAAAGCCGTTGGAGCCGTTTTCGAGATAAATAAGATTTTCCTTAATTCAAATTAAAAGTTTTTTGCGACCTTTAGTCCAAATGCGTTTCGCCCAGGTACAATATTTTCCCTAATGGTTGTTTGGCAAGTAACGTTATTTTTGGAGCTAAACAAAAATTTCAATTTCCCCTCTGGAGAGTTACAAAAAACCTTATATTCAAAATTTGAAGAAAATGGCATTTTTGGTTTAGGCTGTAGATACAAACAGACAGACAGACAGAATTGTGCCACCCAATTTTTTCGTGTTCTCTATTACCGTAATATCATGTTTGGTTGTTATCTCAAATTTTTTGTTTTGCACGAATCTAAAAATTGCCCTATATGCTATATCACATATATTGCAAGTAAAATTTATGAATATTTCATGCATATCAGTGCAGCAGTTTTTTAATAAACCAAGATTAAAGAAAAAGGGGTGTGGCACTGCCCCTGCAAGGTGTAGGAGGTCAACAACTTATATTAAAGTTAAGGCAATTTGAATATAATATTTTGGCCTGTCAACAGTGGCGTAAAAGTGGTGCGATTTAAAAACAATGTAACAGCAGTCAAAAACGACACGACAAAATCTCGAAACGAAATTTTTTATTTACCGAAAAAATAAAATGACAAAAAAAGTAGGAAGTTCCGAAAAAATTCTTTGAACATTTTTGGCCTTTTTTGCATCGACTTTGAAAAATGTAACGGCAGTCGATGTTCACAACAAAATCGCAATACGCCATTTTTTTATTTACCGTAGTAAAAAGTTACGATGAAAAAAGTAAGAAGCCCAAGAGTAAAAATGCATCGATTTAAACAAATCAAATTTTTTATTTTTATTTTAACTACCGTAATAAAAAAGTTATGATGAACAAATTAGGAAGTGCCGAAATTTGTTTTCAAATTTTTTTAACTGTTTCCCAGTGACGTAAAAATAGCCACGAGAAAATCTGAAGTTTTTGATATGCAATATAACTTTTTCATTCGATAGTGAGAAGGTTCAAAATCATTCAATTTTCCTCCACCTGGTGCCAAAGTTTTAATTTATCCAAATATTTTTTGAAGAGTACCGCTATTTAATGTCCTTAGGATAAAATTAAAATAAAATAAAATAAAATAAAATAAAATAAAATAAAATAAAATAAAATAAAATGAAATAAAATAAAATAAAATAAAATAAAATAAAATAAAATAAAATAAAATAAAATAAAATAAAATACAGCCTGATTGACCAAAAAACACTATACACCAAGTTTGAAGAAAATCAGCAAATCATTTTGGTTGAAGTCCAACAGACAGGGAGACAAATGGAATTTTGAGTGTTCTCGCCAAAAATTTCAAAGTTCGATTTTTTCACGAATGCATATCTTGATCGGTGTTAATTTCGAAGTAAAAATGTTTTCTTTTTAATTGTAGTTTTTAAATAGCTTTTTTGATCACCCGTTAACTTTTTTTGACCCCCTACAGCTTTCGAAAATACCAATTGGATAAAGGTGCCCCACAAAACCTTTTTTGTTTTTCTTAAAAAATTAGTATTCTGGGAAGAACACAATTACATAAACTGAAATTTTTTGCCATTTTTAAAAATATAAAAACCATTGAGTACCTATCTTTATTCAGTAACTAAAGAATTAAAAAGTGGTGCCAAATTGTGGAATGCGTTAATGATATGTTAAGGGTTACAAAAGTGCATTTTTATGTAATTTATCTATACTTAAAAAATATCGCCCTAGATTAGATTTGGGCTATTTATAGCCCAATTATGATTGAGCTGTTATACTGAAATTGTTGTTTGCCCAATCTGGCAAGCCTACCTACATTGGCAAATTATGCATTCGTGAACGCAATGAAACTAGAGATTTTGATAAAACTTGCAATTACGATGATAGGGAAGACGTGGGTCTCACAATTCTGTCTGTCTGTTTTTTTGACAACCAAATAATAGCAGTCGCTTTTTTTCAAAAACAGCTTCACAATTTTTCTTAAATTAAATTCTATAAATTACTTTTAAAAAATAATACTACATTTGGACGGAAAACTACATTCAATGGTTTAATGGGACCTTCCAAAGAACATTTTTTTTTGTAGAAAATGGCAAGACTGTTTTAAGTTCTTTTTTAAATTTTCTTTGGAAAACTCAACACATATTTTGAAATCGACCTAGTCAATTTTTTTTGGAGTTTGGTACTTTACAGTTTTAATTCTTTTTTCATATTTACGAAAATATATTTTACAATAGTAAAGTTAACTTCCATACTTAGCTAGGTTTAAAAACCATAGAAGAAAATAACATTTTTCGGAAAAATGATGATTTTAATAAAATATTATTCTACAAAATATGTATGAAATAAAATTAGAACAGTCTATACCGTATAATATAAATTAAAATTACACTTAGGTTCATTTGACAGTAGGAACCCCCTTTTTCTTACAAAAAAAACTATGTATAATTAACATTACGTATCAAAATTTCAAAAAGCAATATTTTGTAAATTAAAAACAAGCTAAATATTTTTCAAATTTCGATATTTCAAAATATTTTTGGGAGTTTTCAGAAAAAAATAAAATGGTTAAATCTTTTGAAAGCATAGTCAAAGCTTAAAAAAATAGATCCTTGGCCTTCCATTTTTCAAAATTGATTTTTTTCTAAACCAGTAGGTGGCTTACAAAAGGATACAAATAAAATTGGAATATAAAAAATATGAACAAGAGAAGATATCAACTTTGTAATATACAGTTTATATTTTATTAGATATTTTTTTGTATTCAATTTTATATCCTGAAAAAAAAAAATAACATCTGTCTGTCTGTTCGTCTACAGCATAAACGGTTCGATCGATTTTCTTCAAACTTGGTACATAGTGGTTTTTGGTGATTCTGCTGACACGTTTTTTTTCATTTTTTTAGAACCAAAAATAACAGTACCTGCCATACAATTTTTTTATCAATTTTACATAATCGCTTCTTTCATAAAAACGGCTCGACAACTTTTCTTGAAAAAAATTACATAAATTTGTTTTATTAAAGGCTTCTTTTGGGTGGAAAACCATTTTTCAAAAATGGTTATTAATGGTACCTACAAAGAACCTTTTTTTAGTTTTTGAATTTCTTCAAAACGGTACGACTGATTTCAATATTTTTTTTATACAGAAGCCTACAAAAAAAATATATTTTGGATTTCTAAAAAATGTTTCAAATTTTTTTTTGGAAAATAAAATATTTTGAAACTCGATACTTAAGAGTTTTTTAGTACTCTCTAAAATATTTTTAGAAAAAAATTTACATTTATGAAAAAACAACGGTACCTTCCATACAAAAGTTAAAAAATCGCCAAGGAATATATTTTTCTTTCAAAAACGACTCCTACGATTTTGATTAAACTTTTTCTATATACTAAAATTAGTACGATCTATTACAAAGAATTATAAAATCTTAGACTAAGCAACTATTAATAGTACCTGTCATAGAACGTATTTTTTATTTTGAATTTTCTCGTTATTGACTTAACGAATTAAGATGATTTTTTTATATACAATTTCCAGATAAAATTGAATAATATTGCATATCAAAATTTTCAAAAAAAAGTTTTTGGATTTTTAAAAACAGTCTCAAATTTTTGTTTTGAAAATTCGATATCTCAAAAACGGGTTGACAATTTTTCTTTTAATTTTGTTTATATACAAACTAATATATATGTATACTTTAGATTTTTGCATACCAACATTTTTTCTTAAAAATGTTTTAAGAATTTTTATAAGAAAATTATTTTTTAAAAAACCGCTCCAACGATTTAAATTTTTTTTTCATACAATCATATTCAATCAAGAATAAAGATGGCATTCTTGTTTTTCACCTCAAACTGTCAAAGGAGTTGTTTTAGCCAATTTAAATGTCGTATTTCATGCTTCTCTATATTTTTCTCTCATAATTTCCATGTTTTGATACACAATTTTCTTAAACCCGCAGTTTCTTGAACATAAGAGCAAGTACGTGCGACCCAGTCGTGCATTTTATTTAAATAATATTCACCCCATTAAAAATAAAAGTAAATAGTGTTGTTTTTGTGTATTTTAACAGGAAAATAGTTTTTTAATTGAAATTGATCCTTATATATTATTTCACAGTTCTTGTTCATGTTTTTTTTTTACTTTTGAAAGAATAATGTTGTAAACTTCAATGAAATGTTAAAAAATTTAATATTTGCTGTTCAAACCGCAATGCTATGGTTAAAGACAGACCTCAGTCAATAATATTGCCCAATGTTGAGCAAAATATTGTCTGGTCTAAGGCCCGCTTAATTATTCACAAAGCGTATTGGCATTGGAACCACCAACAAACTCAACTTAATTATGTGCAAATCGATATGAAGCCGATATTCAACATCTAAGACTTTCATAAATTTTATTTTGAGGTAGATACAATGTCATTGAGCTCTAGTGGTTTTTAATTTTCATGGTCCTGATATTATTTCCAGATAAAAATCTATGCCTGAATTTGAGAAAACTAATTGAATTCGTACGAGTAATTGAACTTCCTGAGAATTCAAATCTAATTCTATATAATCTATGTAGAAAATGGATAAGATTTCAATTTATATAAATTTTCCCTGTTCAAATATCTATAGTAAAGCATCATACCTTTTATCAATCATATCACTTTTCCTTCCAAACGATTGCTCCAAACCGCATAACAGCAATCACATCATCAATTTCCGAATTCTACGAAATACCTACACTGCCAAAATGTATTACTGACAATACTAAAGTAGTACTATCATCAGGAAAGAATTTCTTTTCAGAATTCAAGAAATAAATACAAAAAATATACATAAACTATGTAATAATATTGCTTTGATCCTTTGTCGAATATTCCATACCTTCCAGAACACTCAACTGTCTGAACTTATTGCATACTTAAACTGGGCCACTATTAATCTTTTTCCTGTTGCAAACAGAATGCAATATAGCTATGTAGGTATTTCTATCTTGATATGAATGTAGGTAGGTACGAGTACTTTCAACCGTATATACGGAGAACTTAAAAATAAAGGAAGAAAAATCATCCTTAAGGTTACTTTTGATTTTTTTTGTTGAGTTTCAAGTAAATTTAAGTTATTTTTTCTGGCGAAACTGATGTGATATTCTTGAAAGAAAGTCCGCTAGTTACTTTTTTTTTATCTGGAAGATAGTCTTTTGAAGTGATTTAAAAATGTTTAGTTATCTTTTGAGGTACCTATATGTCTTCCTATATTCTATAAAAGACAATAAAAGCCATTCCTGTTTTTCGTTTTGAACAAGAACAAAGGATTTTTGTCTGTTATGAAATTCTTCCCAATTTTGTTAATAGGAGGAAAATCAGAAACTAATTTTTGGTTCAGTATTTTCGTTCGCCTAAATCATTATTTATTTTCAAGAGAAACTCTAAGATAAGGAGAGACTTTTCTTCTGGTAATAGATATTAGCTTTGTTGTGTATTTAGACACATTTTCTTTACAACCACAACTTTATTATTCTCTTCTAAGAATCCATTTTGAACTATTGGCTTTGGGAAACGTAGTTCAAAGGAATTCTCAGATTTTAATGACACACACAAAATTGTGCAACATTATAACATTTTGTATATCTTACTCATTGACTCAATCTCATCATAATAGTCGTTCATATTGAATTGCAAGAGTTCATAGCACGTCTCTTCGTAGAAGTTTCAGAGTGCTCTACTGAAATAAGGCATTTTTGCTATAAGGCAATAGATGTAATATTTTTCTTTAAAAAAAGTCAAAAGTCCATGTTTATCAGCGTGACAGCAAACTTTTATCATTAAAGTAATATTGTTTTAGCTAATTTAAATCAGTATTTCATATGTTTTTAATTTTTACTTGCGATATAGGTACTATAAGGCAAGTTTTGGATTCGTACAAAAAAAAATTTGAGATAACAATCAAACATGATATTACGATGATAGAGAACACCAAAAAAGTGAGTGGCACAATTTTGTCTGTCTGTTTCGATCGATTTTCTCCAAACTTGGTACATAGTGGTTTTTGGTGATTACATATGCCCCCACGTTTTTTTCATTTTTTTTATAACCAAAAATGACGGTACCTGCCATAAATTTTTTTTTAGCAATTTTACATACCTAATTATATTTTTACAAAAACGGCTCGACAACTATAAAAAAAAAATCTATAAATTTATTTCAGCAAAGGCTTCCTTTAGGTGGAAAACCATTTTTTAAAAATGGTTATTAATGGTACCTCCCAACCTAAAGAACCATTTTTTTTAAATTTTCTTCAAAACGGTACGACCAATTTCAATAATTTTTTTTATGCAGAAGCCTCCAAAAAATATAAATAGTTTTGTGTACCAACATTTTTGAAAAAATATTTTTGGATTTTTAAAAAATGTTTTTTTTTGGAAAATCAAATATTTCGAAAACGATTTTAACGATTTTTTTGAAACTCGATATTTAAAAGTTTTTAAAAATATTTTCAGAAAAAAATTTACATTTATGAAAAAATAACGATACCATGCAAAAGTTAAAAAACCGCAAGGGAAAATATTTTTTTTTTCTTAAAAATGACACCTACGATTTTGATTAAACTTTTTTCATATACTAAAATTAGTACGATCTACTATTAAAAATTATAAAATTTTACACTTAGCAACTATTAATAGTACCTGTCATAGAACGTATTATTTTTTTTTAATTTAATCGTTATCGGCTTAACGTATTTAGAAGATTTTTTTTTATACAAAAATCTTATATATAAAAATCAATCGTTGTGCGTTAGTCCTGCAAAAGCTCAGAAACGGCTGAACCAATATGAATGATTCTTTTCAGGAAATGTTTGGTATGAACCGGTGGGTATTTAAATGAAGTTTGGTCTAAGCCGGTCATGCAGTTTGCCAGCAACGTGCAAAATGCAGTTTGAGTACCTGTTTTACATACAAGAAATAAATAAATCAATTTGCGTTTGAAAACATCAATCAATCAATTATTATGAAATTTTTGTCTGACAAATTATGTTCATAATGTATGTATATGTACATATGTAAAATTAAAAAACTAATATTACAGTTGAGTCTCCATTATCCGGAATTCCATTAATCGAGGACCGGATTTTTTCAAAACGAGAATTTAAAGTGCGGCCAATATTATACTTAACCCATAAGAAAATGCCTTGGGATCGGTTTGGTAAAATGCGAAAATTGAATTTTGAGTATTGTAATTTTAGTGCATTTTGCAAAATTTCTAAAAGAATTCAGAAATGGTATAGTGCATTACATAGTTGAAGACTTTTGGTAGTTAGAAGTAAATATCCGTGGCGGTCGTGAAGAACCAGGTTACCCAACTCTTAAAAAGTTTATAAAGTCAGGGTTTATGTTGAATATCATACACAAAACAATACTAATGGGGAAAAAAGTGTTTATAATATATTTTCAGATGCATTAGGAAAATATTACATAAGGGTAAAATTTCGTAAAATGTTATTAAGTATTTTTTTTCCGAATAATAAATAAAACAATATTTCACTTCAGGTATCTCGACTTACCTGGTTCTTCACGACCGCGGATTGGTGATGGAATTAGTCTAAAAGGTCAGAATCAAGGGATGAATGTATATGAATAATTTGTTTGGTTTTTTTTTTTTTTCTTTTGAAAAGTAAAAATAAGACGAATATACTAGAAAAATAGTGGGATGAGTACGTATGTACCTATATACCAACAAAAAGTAAGCGAGATGCACACTGACAAGCGAAAGGATGCAATAGCTTGAAGATATAAGGCAAATCTTGACCGCAAGGGCCAGAATATCAATACGAGATTTTTAAGTGCGGTCTATTTCATTCACTTACCATATAAAATGACTGAGGATTAGGATCGGTTTGGTATAACTAATGTAAATAAATTGTTAATACAGAATATTTTTTATAGTCCAAGATAGTTCGTGGGAACAAAAACTGCATTTTGAAATTTCAGCGCATTATGCAAAATTAGCAAAAATTAAAAAATGATAAACCATTGAACTTCAAAATATTGCACACAATGAAAAATGAATAGCGTTTTTGACGGGAAATCTGGAAGACCTTGACTAGAAGAGGAAGACGATCCGTCATTCTGAATCCAATCGAAACGGCCATGTCTTCTTATTTCCATCAACAGCCTTATCCTTTTCAACAATTTCAAGTGACCTTCGGAATTGGTTTTGTGAACAAGCAACGGGGTCGGATATCTACTTATTTGTTTGATTTTTTTTAACCTCAGAGACTTCCGGTCCTATTCTAAAAATTGATATTTGTGTTTGAAGGGTCGAAATTACAAAATGGCTTTAAGAAAAGAGTATTTTTAAAGATCTATAGCTTTTTTAAATGATGTTTAAAAAAAAAAATACTATCACTTTATCAAATTTCAACAAGGCATAGTGAAAGCTCTATTTGCGGATAGCTACGATAGGCGGAAAATTCCCTTAAACGGACATATTTTTGCGAACCAACTTTTTTCTCGAATTTCTCATACACATTGTATTCCTATAAACGAACACTCTTTTAAACGCACTCGGGCAACTAGTTTTTCTCATTTCCAATAGAAAACGTCACAACAAACGGACACAGTGAAAGAAGCAAAGGATCTGTTTTCTAAACAGTTTAGAATTTTTGTTTTTAATTCAAAAGCAAATCTCTAATAACCAGACAGATCACTGTTACTTGAGAGCTTAGTAAGATATTTCCCGGGTAACTAAGTTAACTTTAGTTGAGAGTGTATGATTCATCATTGTTTATGTTTTACAGCTCTTATTTTCGAAGTCATTTCATTTTGCGATGCCAAAAAGACCAGGTTGCCATTGGGCAATCTTTCTCTTAACCGGACAGCTCTGATAACCAGACAAAAAAGAGGGGACGATGAGTGTTCACTTATTGTAGCTTTCACTGTACCAGGCTATCAAGTATTCCTAAGACTCAGAAGTTGTAAAGCCTATTTAAAAAAATATTCTATTACAAAGTCATCCACTACACCTATTTTAGAGCAAGAAAAAAAAATGTTTGGTAGTGTGGCCATCGAGAGTGATAGTTGTTCAAAATTATATTCGGAGGTCACCAACAACTACATTTTCTAAGGCAATACAACGTCCGCTGGGCTAAGTTTATGCAGAGTTACACTAACATTTTCTAAATTAATTTATGGTGAAACGAAGTTCACCGGGTCATCTAGTTTAAAATAAAATTTAATTTCATTTTAATATCAAAATTTTCAAAAAACTTTTTTGGATTTTTAAAAAAAGTTTTAAGTTTATTTTTTGAAAATTCAATATCTCAAAAACGTTTTTCAAATTTTTTTTTAAATTTTGTTTCTATATAAACATAAATATATACTCTAGATAAGCATACCAAAATTTATCTTAAAAATTTTTTAAGAATTTTATATTTATAAGAAGTAATTTTTTTTAAAAACCGGTCCAACGACTTAATTTTTTTTCCATACAATCATATTCAATCAAGAATTAAGATGGCATTTTTGTTCACCTCATACTGTTAAAAGAGTTTTGTTAGCCAGTTTAAATGTCGTATTTAATGCTTTCTACATTTTTCTCTCATAATTTCCATGTATATACAGGGTGTCCCGTAATGAGTGGATAATACTGCAACTGGTGATAGCAGGCCTTATGACTGCTCAGAAAAAAAAATATAAAAAAAATATTTTTCTTGTGGTCTCCATGGTATAATTTATTTTCGAAAAATGTTAAAAAATTCAGGGTCTCCTAAAATACCTAATTACAACGGCCACCCATAAAAGATTCTTATTATTTTTGTATTTTTATAATATTCTTGAATAACCGTTCTAAATGATCGGTAGTAAATTTTAACACCAGCTGATGCATTTTTTGTGTTATAATTTTTTAAAATTATTTTTGTATTCAAAAATAATTCAATATTTTTTTTCACCAAAGTTTGAAAAATAATAAAGGGAAACAAAATGCACGAGAACATAAAAAATAATTATTAAAAAAAAACCAGCAACTAGCGTTAAATGTTACAGCCTTTATTTAAGAACGGTTATTTTTAAATGCAATAAAAATTAAAAAAACAGTATGAGTCATTCATTCGTCCTCGTAGTGTTTACTTAATTTAGTAATAGTTAATTTCATCTGATAAAATGTTAAAAAGCTACTTTAGTAGATTAAATGCCAATTTTATTGGTTACGGTTGTAGACAAAAACATGTGTTATACCATTTTGAAAAGAACATTAAATAGGCAAATTTTTATCAAATTTGCCACTTATGTTCTCATAATTTTGTTTCCCTTTATTATTTTTCAAACTTTGGTGAAAAAAAATATTGAATTATTTTTGAATACAAAAATAATTTTAAAAAATTATAACACAAAAAATGCATCAGCTGGTGTTAAAATTTACTACCCATCATTTAGAACGGTTATTCAAGAATATTATAAAAATACAAAAATAATTAGAATCTTTTATGGGTGGCCGTTGTAATTAGGTATTTTAGGAGACCCTGAATTTTTTAACATTTTTCGAAAATAAATTATACCATGGAGACCACAAGAAAAATATTTTTTTTATATTTTTTTTCTGAGCAGTCATAAGGCCTGCTATCACCAGTTGCAGTATTATCCACTCATTACGGGACACCCTGTATACAATTTTCTTAAACCCGCAGTGTCTTGAACATAAGAGCAAGTACGTGCGATCCAGTCGTGCATTTTATTTTTTAAATCCTCAGCCTCTTGATCAAAAGAGCAAGTCCGTGCAATGCAAACCATTCGTGCATTTTATTTTATACATTACTGGGACTAAATTAAATTCTCCAAAAAGTTTTTTTTCTGAAATTAGATTTTTAGTCTTTTTCATTTTGTCTCCACATAAAATAAAAAGTTGAAAATTTGTTCTTTGTTTTGTGTCCGCTGTTTGACTCAATATATGCTGTTAGTACAAATAGAAAATTATTTTCATAAAAAAAATTAATTTTTACGAAACATTGGTATTGAATACTTACAATTGAATTTGACAGCTATTAAATTCCGTTACCAGAAAATAAAATATCACTTTCCTTGCGCACAAGAAAAATTACCCAAAATCACTATAAAATCTGAAAACTGGTCTAGCCACCACAACTTTTGTACAAGAACTTCCAAAATTTGTATTCAATTAGAGAGAGTAGTACAATTTACATTCTTATTGAAAAATTTATTTTAAAACCAACTATCTTTCAAAAGTCACCAAAGTCAAAAGTGCCCCACCCTTCCCTGCTCCCTCTTAGTCAAATTTTCACAGGATATCAAAATTACTTCGAGTTTGAAAGAGTCTTGCAAAAAATCGAGCTGGAAAAAAGTTAGTAGAATATGTAAATTTGAAGGCAGTACAAAATATGACGAAAAAAATCGAGTTAGAGGGAAATTCGACTTAGAGAGAGTCGACTGTAGTTGCTAGGTGTAAGATTTTATAATTTTTGGTTCTAATTCTACCATACGGAAAAAGTTTTATCAAAATCTTTGGAGTCGTTTTTGAGAAAAAAATTCGAATAATTATGGAGGGCAAAATTCATGAATATAAAGCTGAAATAATATGTTCAGTGATAGAGAAATTCGACTTAAGGAAATTCGAGTTATGGAAGTTCGACTGTTCCAGTGGCTTTCAAAAAATCTATAGCCAATTATATTGTGTCTGCCTTCGTTGATTTTTTAATATTTTGTTTGCATTTAAAGTAAAATTTTCACCTCAGTGTGGTGAGGTAGAGTTTTCACCCCATAGAATATACACAAGAATCATACCCTTAAATATTATTGACGAATTACCGAACACCCTGTATACATTTATATTTTGTCAGAAACAACTTTACAGAATTAGTTCTTACTATCTAACTCTTTCTTAGAATAATATTATAGGTACATTACATAGGTACAGGTACATATGTACAGGTACTTTGAATTTAAATAAACTCTTAACTCATTTACAAAGAACTTAAACTTAACTTAAATAGTCCAGAAATATCTCAACCACCATAAATTAACAGGTAAGTTAAATGAAACTTTCAAGCTTCAAACATTTTTTCATTTATAAATAAATATCTATCATAATAAATGCCATAGTAAAATTGTATCCTTTTCAATTAGTCACTTATTATACCTTCAAACCATTCACAGAAGACCTACTTATTTAAACTTAAGTCATTCTGAATACATATTATCATAATTACAGTTATTCCAAAATGTTCTAAATTATTGCCACTTTAACAAATAAAAAGAAAATATTTTACCCTGAAAACAACAACTGGAAGGTATATCAACCATTAACCAATTATTTTAGGTCCTTAAATTACAACACCCACTCAATGATTTCACTCTCTATTTCAATTTTACCCCCTCAAGCAAGCACAAAGGCATAAAAGTTGATCACATTGTAATTACACCAATTTACATCAGGAAATTTGCTCATTCGGGAATTGATATAAATTTCTTTTTTTTTTTCCTCCGATTAAAAAAGAAATAAAAGAAAAACAAGTAGCCCGATAAATCTAGGAATTCAATCAAAGTTAAATGAAGTACAAAATGTTTTGATGCAGTTTTGTTCCAATGATAGATAAGAATATAAAACCACAGTTTTACACCAAAATTTGTAATGGCGTCTAGGGTAAAATGGGGTAAAACTGAAAAAGGGCCAATTCTAAACGGGAGTTTCTAGAATTTTGTTTTGTTTTTTGTCGATAGATGTTAAAAATATAAGAAAGTCATGTTTATATTTTAAAATTCTAAAAAATTTTTTGAAGGAGTTATGATTGTTTAAAAGTTGAAAGCAAGAAAATAGTTATTTATAAAATAATTCACCAAAAATCAGAAGTTCAACCGATTTTGATTAAATTTCTATTTTTAGAAAGATAATAAGAAAAAAAATTAACCATATTTAAGGATATTTTGATGCCCCTTTTCTACAATTTTTTTTGATTTTTTTAAAAAACATGCTTTTCTTGTGTCAATTTTTGACACATTTTTGCCTATATCTTTCTAAGGGGGCGGTCTAAAAACTTCAAATTTTCACAGCACATACATAATGTTGATTTAAATTTTTGAACAAAATTTTAATTTTTCAAAATACCGTTAAACAGAGATATTTACATTTTACAGTTAGTTTAAAAAACACATCATATGTCTGGAGTTTATGAATATATAACTTTTGTTTTTTTTTTTAGTTAGAAAGTTTAATATCTTTTTGTTATTCAAATATATAATATATAACTGTACATGCTATACAAGCTTCACAAATCGAGTCGAAAATCGAAAAAAATATCACCTATTTTACTGTCTTTTAAGGGTAATAACCAAAAATAATAATAATAAAAAATTATAATATTATAATAATAATAAAAGATTATTACGTTGGTTTTTCGTGAAAATTTTGTCTTAACAGTTAGTTTGAATACAACTCATAACTCTGGAATGCAGTAGCGTATACAGGGGGGGGTATATGGACTAAAGCCCCCCCCCCCCCCCGGGCTATATGGACAAAAGGCCCCGGGGCTATATGGACCCAATCCCTTCCCCACAGGTGATTTAAAAAACTCAAAGGGAGGGGTGGGGGCTATATGGACTAAAGCCCCCCCTGCATCGAAATTGATTCCTTAAAAAATTCATTGTATACGCTACTGCATTCCAGAGTTATGAGTTGTCTTCAAACTAACTGTTAAATGCAAACACCTAAGTTTTGGAAAGACAAAATTTTCACGAAAAATCAACCGTTATAATCTTTTATTATTATTATTTTTGGTTATTACCCTTAAAAGACAGTAAAATAGGCGATATTTTTTTCGATTTTCGACTCGATTTGTGAAGCTTGTATAGCATGTACAGTTATGTATTATATATTTGAATAACAAAAAGATATTAAACTTTTTAACTAAAAAAAAAACAAAAGTTATATATTCATAAACTCCAGACATATGATGTGTTTTTTAAACTAACTGTAAAATGTAAATATCTCTGTTTAACGGTATTTTGAAAAATTAAAATTTTGCTCAAAAATTTAAATCAACATTATGTATGTGCTGTGAAAATTTGAAGTTTTTAGACCGCCCCCTTAGAAAGATATAGGCAAAAATGTGTCAAAAATTGACACAAGAAAAGCATGTTTTTTAAAAAAATCAAAAAAAATTGTAGAAAAGGGGCATCAAAATATCCTTAAATATGGTTAATTTTTTTTCTTATTATCTTTCTAAAAATAGAAATTTAATCAAAATCGGTTGAACTTCTGATTTTTGGTGAATTATTTTATAAATAACTATTTTCTTGCTTTCAACTTTTAAACAATCATAACTCCTTCAAAAATTTTTTAGAATTTTAAAATATAAACATGACTTTCTTATATTTTTAACATCTATCGACAAAAAACAAAACAAAATTCTAGAAACTCCCGTTTAGAATTGGCCCTTTTTCAGTTTTACCCCATTTTACCCTAGACGCCATTACAAATTTTGGTGTAAAACTATGGTTTTATATTCTTATCTATCATTGGAACAAAACTGCATCAAAACATTTTGTACTTCATTTAACTTTGATATATAGTCAAATTTTGTCTAGGATGATCGGGCTAAAGGCATTTTCACTAAATGTTGCTTGCCATTGTGACTTGGTCAAGAGAAGAAGACGTATATATAAAAAAAATTATATGGGCGTAGCCTGAAGTGCGAAATGATAATAAGAACTTGCCCCAAAGGATTCAAGAAACAACACACAAATGTGTATATCCTTGCATTTATTCAATTTGCAAAAAATTAGGAATTTTGTGTTTTTTTTTCTTCTTTTTCTCACCCCTATAGTTCAGATATAGGATGAATATAGGTATGTTAACTGAAAGTAAGAATTGTTTAGACGAAGATAATAGAGTAATGATCCTCTCCAATGAGTTGGACGGAATTACGTTCTCCACTTAAGTAGGTACTTGGGGGGGCAGCAATAAATTCAGTACACTGAATCCCATTGCAACAGCTGTGGGATTTCACTTGAAGTGATGTCGTCCTTGTAGATACTGTTTTAATTTTTATTCATTTCTTTATATACGCATTAACATTATGTGAATGAATAGCTGCTGCTCCCCATCTGTGAAGTCCCATTCTTAATTAACAACCACCAGGGCAGGGCATTCTTTAATTTATTTTCGATTCATGAAATTCGAAATTACCAAACCACCGCGTACCGTCCGTATACGCATTTAATCTTTGACATAATTGAAGTTAAAATAAGCAAAAAAAAAAAAATAACAACGACATTGACTTGTGAGCCTGCTGCTCTTGAGAGGTTTGAAATTGACGGAAATTGAAGAAAAATCAGATGTACAAGACTTTGAGGCGTTAATAAATTATTTTCAAACTAATAAATTTGAAGAAATGACAAATGCGAATTTTAACTTTTGGGTATAAGCAAGGACAAAGTCTTAAGAAATTGCCAAATTGGTATTAAAATAACTCAACCATGAAATTATTTGATTTTCTTTTTTTAACTACAATTTTTTAAATAAGCTTAAAATAAAATTGTGAGATAAGACGAATTAAATGAATATTGATTTGAATTTGATTTCGAAATTTAATTTTTTAAAGATTTTTTTTTTCAATTTAGAGCAATGTCAACTGGGATTTCCGGATCGCATTGACATCTGCTATCGACCAATCACGGGAGACAGTAAGTAAGCTTTGTATTCTAAGAATAAAAAGAAGAAGATACACACATATTATTTATATAAAAGTGTACGAGGTGCTCTTGAAAACTAATTTGATTTTCATGTAATAAAAACAGTCTCCTCTCTAAATAAAGTTCCACCAGTCCACCACAATTTTTGTGACCGCGTAATAAAAAATTCCTGATGTGAGTGAAGTTTGCACCACGCACCGCCATTTTCGATTTCAAACAAAAATTGTGCTGTATTGTGGTCAACTTGTGCTGCCTTGTGCTATCAAAATAAAAATTCGCAAATTTTCAAATTTTACGATTGAAATTTGTTTGAAATTTCCCAATGTCTTAAAAATTAAAATTGTGCTCAGTAAGCACCGCCATTTTTGCTTTTCAAAAAAAATGTGCTGTATTGTGCTCAACTTTTGTTGCCTTGTGCTATTAATTAAAAAAATCGCAAGTTTGCAAACTTTAAGGATGTATTTTGTTATTTTTACAATTTTATAAAAATGAAAAATGTGCTGTTTTGCCCTGAGCTTGTGATGCCGCATTTACCCAAGCAAAGTGATTGAAAACAATTAGGATATTTGCTGGTTTTGCGGCAAAAAAACAATTTTGCGAAGCGGGAAATTAGCACCGCCATTTTCAATTTTCAAAAAAGAATGCTGTATTGGGCTTAATTTGCGCTGTCTTATGCCGTTAACTATATTTTTTTTTAAATCGAAAATTTGCAAATTTTACGGATCAATTTTTTTTTTAATTTTGCATGTATGTATGTAGATATATAAAAATGAAAATTAGTGTTAGTTAGTTAGTGCTATATTCCAAAAAGATGAAAAGAATTCGCATACATATTTGGTACTCTTATGGTCAAAATACTATTTTGCGAAGCGGGAAATTAGATCCACCATTTTTGATTTTCAAAAAAAACGATAAAGGGCTGTACTGTGCTCAACTTGTGTTGCTTTGCGACGTAAATATAAAAAAAAATCATATTTTTAAATTTTACAGTTAAACTGTGCTCACCTTTTGTTGCCTTCTGACATAAATATAAAAAAAATTGCAAATTTGAAAATTTTACGTATGAATTTTTTTTTATTTTTCAATTTTGTAGACAAAAAAAATGTGCTGTGTTGTGCTGACTTTGTACTGCCATTTACGGAGATTTAAAAAAATCATAGGTATTTGCAACTTTTACGGCCAAAAAAACTATTTTTGTTTGCAATTTTGTGAATGTAAATATTGTACTTTTCGGTGCTCAGTTTGTGCTGCCTAAGCCGAAGAAATTTAAAAAAATCGCATATTTGCAACTTTTACGAACAAAAACACTTTTGCGAAGAGTGAACTGAAGATATTTCTTTTTTCAATTTAGCAATTTTGTAAAAGTGAAAGTTGTGCTATTTTGTGCTGCCATATGCTGAAGAGATACCAAAAAAGTACACATTTGCAACTTTTGCTGCCAAAAAATAATTTTGCAAAACGTGAAGTTAGCACCGCCAAAAAATGTACCGTATCTATTGTCTTTAACTTTTGTTGCCTTGTGCCGTAAATATAAAAAAATTTAAATTGACAAATTTTACGAATTACTGTTTTTTTTTTTTATTTGTAAAAATGAAAAATATGCTATTTTGTGCTCAGTTTGCGCTGCCATTCACCCAAGAGACTTAAAAAACTTCGCATATTTGCAAGCCAAAACAATAGATTTGCGAAGAGTGAACTTCTGATATTTTTTTTTTGTTTTTATTTTGCAATCTTGTAACATAAAAAGTTGTGCTGTTTTTCGATCAGTTTGTGCTGCCATTAGCAACTTGCGAAACGTGAATTTAGCACTGACATTTTCAGTTTTCAAAAAATGAAATTATGCTGTATTGTGCTCAACTTCTGCTGCCTTGTGCCGTAAAATTTTTAAAAAAATCGCCAATTTGGAAATATTACGTTTTTTTTATTTTTTACTTTGCAAAATTAGTAAAATTGATTGATAATTCGGCTGTATTTACTCTGTTAGTGCTACCATGTGCCAAAAAGACGAAAAAATTGGCATATTTGCCACTCTAACGGTCAAAAAACTAATTTTATTCCTTGTATTAAGCAGCATAATATGAGCACAAGACAGCACACTTTCCGTTTTTTAAAACAAGATAGAGAATAATTTCAATCGTAAAATTTGCAATTTAGCGAAATTTTGTTCAAAATTTACGGCACAAAGCAGCACAATACAAAACTATTTTTTTTTTTCGAAAATTGAAAATGGTGGTGCTAAATTCTTGCTTCATAACGAGTTCCCTTGAAAAAACCATACCCAAATTTAGATTTCTTAAATACATCGTGTCCTGTAACCCCGGTTGGGGCATAAAGCGTCATCAAAACGTCTCCATCCTTCACGATCTGCAGCAAGGTGTTTAACAATGGCCACGTCTTTCTCTGGGATTCTGCTTCTGCTAGTACAGTTGATTTCCATGTTGTTCTTGGTCTTTTAACCCGCCCCGTGCACCCTGAGGACTCCATTCAAAGGACTGCTTCGCTTTTTTATCATTTGGTTTCCTCAGTGTGTGACCAATCCTTTGCCATTTACGCTTTCTTGTCGACGTCCAGCCGCTCTTGACTAGTCCACAATTCCTCGTTTGATGTAATTTGTACCCAGCGAATTTTTAGGATGTGGTGTAGAAAGCGATTCACAAAAGCCTGAAATTTCCTCGAAATGGTAGACGTGACTTTCCAGGTTTCACAAACATATAACAGCACGGAGTTGACATTGGATTCGAAAAATCTCAATTAAGTGCCTAAGGAGATTTGACAGGAAATTTCGGACAGAGTTACGAAGGCAGCAAGAGTTTTATTAATTCTACTTGAGGAGGTTTATTGATGTTTGAATTTCCGATACCGAAGGGGGTTCGCTGTCAATACCCCTATAGGACTTGCGCATCTCGTTAAGGCGGGGCACTTCAGCAGTATGCTGAACGGAATGCTCATTTAGCAGGGCATAAAAACGGTACTTCCATCTGCGTAGCTGATCTTCAATTGTTTGTAAAAGTGTGTCATCCACATCCATTCCAGGATGATTAATGTTGCTTTTTTCGCAATACATCTTTGGATATTTGGTACAGTTCCCAGATATCTCCTCTTCTTGCAGCGTTTTTCACATTATCTGCGGGCCGCAATATGGTTAGTGCGTTGGACTTTCATGCCGATTCATGTTCATTCCGTGTTCGATTCCGTGCCGTTACCGCTACCATCATAAAACAGAAATATTTTTTCCCAAGGTACACCATAATACATGTGAAGAACTGACAAATCCTCCAAGGGTATCTGCTGTCATGAAAGAGTGCTTCTCATATAGCTGTTCAGATTCGGTAAAAAATTGCAGGTCCCGTTGTAAGTCACTAAACCCTGGTTCTCCACGAGCTGTTGCACCACCAAATTTAATTTATTTATTTACTAACTTCACGCTTATAATTTTCTGCCTGCTTAAACATTTGTCGCTAAGGAACCAAAAGATTGCAAAGTTTGAAGTAATAAGTTAAAACTTTTTTCATTAGAAAGTCTTTTTTTTGTGACTCAAAAAGCATGTTAATAATTAAAAATATAAAATTCATACAAATAAAAAGAAAAATTATTCATCTTATCTGTTTGACGTAATTTCAAATTCACACTTTTGAACCCAGGCATTTTGTGCTTTCGTTCCCTAATAAGGGTGCCAAAGCCGTATAGCCCAAAGATAACATTAAAGGAGAGGAGAAAAAGTCTACTGTTTGCTTTTTAAATTCTTGGAAATAACTTCCCAAAAACATTTCCTTGTGATCATTTGCAATTTGGCATTGGTTTGGCTTTTGGCATAGCCCTATCTCATCCTCGTGAACGTCTTTTTATTTGGAGAGAAAATTATAAATTAGAAAGAAAAACACAATTTGAATTAAGTTGTGGAGATTTCCAAACACATCATGACTGAAAATTTATTAAAAATATATGTAATAATTTCAAAGCAAATATCAACCAACATTGAAAAAAATTCCTTTGCATACATACATACATACATACATGTACGAGTATACATATACATATCGTCGGCTTAGAGTGTAAACCTACTAACTCCATAAATGGAAATTTTACAGGAGAAAGAAAAAACTTCGCAAAAACTTTTATCGTTGCTAGAAAATAAAATCCAAAACATGGATTGTGTGTTAGTTGGTACTCTTCCTTTCTAAACATAAAACAACTCAAGCAGGATCTTAGTTTTGTACTTATTTGCATCTTTGTAAGTTAGCCGGTTTTCATTTTTTGGTAATGTAAAAAAATAATGGACTTAGCCGTTTTTCCAGAACAATCAAAAATAGAGTAGGATTTTTGCTAATCGATAGCTTTATTGAGTATAAATAATGTTCAAGTAAAATATATAGCATTCGAAAATTCAATTAACCAAATCGCAAATAGGTTTAACCCAGTGGCGTAGCTAGGGGGGGGGGGGGCGAAGGGGGCAGCTGCCCCGGGCACCAGGAGTTAGGGACGGCAAAATTAACTTCGTTGTGCGTTGGAAGTTGGAAGCCAATTAGGTAAACAAATTTTTTAATTGGAAATTTAAATTTAACTAAAATATTTTTACTGTAAGTAATCTTTTGTAGCTTATATTTTGTATATGTAAATTTTAGTTCAGAGCTCAGAGGGGTTGACACTTCTCAGAAATCAGAAATTTTTTCGCGGTAGACATGTAAAAAAAAGTAAAAAAAAAATGCTGCAACCTGAATATTTTTGCAGAAGATTTGTTGTTTCGTTTTTTTTTTCAAGAAAAAATATAATTATTTTTAACAAAATTGATAAATGAATAAAAAAAAAATAAACCTACCGTTGCTTTTTTTCAAAACATAAAAAAATAAAACGAAAAAACTATTAGTTCATAGGAACGGCTTAATGTTAGTCAAAATTTTGTCTGCTACTTTAAGTATGAAGGTACCCATAACTTAACTAAATAGCTTAAAAAATAGTTTGACAAAATTTTGTTTGATTATGGTTAGACCGAAGGGGCTGCAAATTATTGTTTTGCCCCAGGCGGCAAATATCCTAGCTACGCCACTGGTTTAACCTACACACAAATAAGTTTCACCCAAGTGCAAATAGATTTAACCCAAACGCAAATAAAGGGTCCGCCAAATAACCTTTTTTTTTTAAAATGCTACTACTACATGGAGTGTAGCTTCGGCTGTGTGGCACGTAGCGCCGTCCTGTTGAAACCAAATGTTTTCAATATCCTCCTCTTCAATTTTTGTGAACAAAAATTCGTTCAACATTGTCCGATAACGATCGCCATTGACTGTAACGGCCACTCGAAGAAAAATGGCCCAATTATGCCTCTGGACCAAAATCTGCAAAGTGACTCGCTTTGGGTGTATCGGCTTTTCAATGTATGCGTGCGGGTTTTTTGTGCCCCAAATGCGAAAATTTTGCTTATTTACATACCCACCAAGATCAAAATGAGCTTCATCTGAAAAGATGATTTTTTTGGCAAAATCGGCATCTTCTCTAAGTCGATCGCAGGCTGACTTAGCGAAGCAGCCATTTGAATGAAATTATTTTTCATTATTAACCGGAAAGATTGTACTTTCAAATAAAAAAAGAAATTTGAGAAAATATTCAGTAGTTTTTTTTATAGCATTTTCAAAAAAAAAAAAGTTATTTGGCGGACCCTTTAGAACTAACCCCATTCGATTTAAGCAAAACGCAAATATAGTTAAACTATACGCAAATAATTTAAACAATTTACAAATAATTTTAACCAAAAAGTAAATTGAATTAATCTAACCTTGAATTATTGATCCAGTTGTACTTTTTGGGTCTAATGGATTTTGGAACTATCCATAATTGGTAAAATGCTATTATTAGGGGATTGGCCTTTTATTTGTTCGGAAAGTTCTTGGAAAAACGCGCAGAACTAGTGGAGTTTACAATACTGTTAAGCCTTCCATTTCTTCACCACACAGCTGGAACAATAAGTTGAGTCTGGGTTAAACCAATTTGCGTCTTGCTTAAAATGATTTGTTAATAGTTTAAATTATTTGCGTATAGTTTTGTTTAAATCGAATTGCGATTGGGTTAGTTCTATTTGCGTTTGGGTTTTGGGTAAAAGGTAGAACTATAATAGTCGGAAGGGCACTGAAGCTAATGTCAAAAACCAACGAAAAGTAGCTTTCCGTACCGAAAAAAGGGGAACACACCCATAATGTAATTATCATCTATCTCTTTTTGGCACTCCTATTTCACCAAATGTCAGTTTTACTTACTTCCGTAACCAAAGTTGAACGAAACTTGACGAAACGCTCCACTCCGCAATTATAGTCACCGTCATATGCTTTCCGTGTATTCGCTTGTTTTCTTCCGACCACTTAAGTGCCCCTCCGAGCATTATAGTTCTAGCTTAAATCTATTTGCGCTTGGGTGAAACTTATTTGAGTTTAGGTTAAACCTATTTGCGATTTTGTTAATTTAGTTTACGAATGCTATATATAGGGTAGTGTTTTCGCTAATACAAAGGTTCATTGGTAGTGTCTACCTTGAGATTTAATAAACACAATGTTAATGTACATTTCGAAACAAAGTATGTGGGTACTAACGGAGGTACTATTTTTGTACTTTTTTTTAAATTATTTTATAGAATACCTATCATGATAATAAACTGTATTATTTCTTAAAAATCAGGTTCCCCCCTCTCTGTCCTGTTATTCGAATTTTATATGGTATTTTTAATTGTTATGGAGTTAGCAGGTGAATTTGGATGTTATGGACTTAGCTGTTTTACTCATCAAGCGTTTTGGCCAGCTAAGAAGCCGAATTTAACAAAAATAATTATGTCAGACGATGCGTCTTCGTTCGATCTTTCAAACTGCATACTTATCTCAAATTTGACAAAAATTGGATTTAGCAGGTTTACACTCTAAGCCGACGATACGTAACTATTCTCTTACGTTATGCCCCGTAGTCATATATTTAAGATTAACTTCCTAAAATGCTTTGTTCTGCACGTAATTAATTTTTGATTTTATTTCAACAGAACTAAAACTTTAAACTCACAAACCTACCAATGCATTCATATCAAACCAACTTACGCTATTATGACCTGATGTTTGGTTTAGAAAATGGTTCCCAGTATACCTCCTATCTATGTATATTCATTTTTGTATTTAATATTCCAGCTGAGAGTCAAATGCACACCTGGTCTTTGTATAGGTACAGGTACAGCCATCAGCGTACAGGTATACCTGTATTTGCATCTCTCCTCTTGATCTGGGCTAAAATTAAAATTTCATTTAAGGTTTTTATTGTTGGTTAGGTAACCAAAAATTTCAGGTTGCTTACCCAACAATTGAATTTCGCACACTGAAAAACACAAGTTTTCCAAAATGTTAAATTAGCATTTCATAATATTACATTCAAAATTCAACAAACGTCAATATTTTTGTTAGAGAGAGCGAGCCAAGTTGGAAAACTCTTTGACCGTGCTGAATGAATTCTAATGAAATCGTAAAACGTAAACGAAAACTTTTTACATATAACCATAAAACTAAATATGATATCTACACACATTGCATTGGAGATTGTTTTTATTTTTATATGTAATTGGAACTTTTATATGAACAAAACAACGGAATATGCATAGGTAGGTACTTTTATTTGAAACTTTATCAAAATATCAAGCTCCTTAGCAGCTCAGAGCATTTGTGTTTTTTTTTGTTTTTATTTAATTTAAAAGAAACAATAATATTGCTTGGTAGTAAAAAAGCTGGAAAATTCTCTTGGTCGAAAGTGTATGCATTTATAATAATTAACCCTTAACCACCTACCACCTATTTCAGTCCCCTAACCACCTACGTGCGGTCCTGGAGACCGCTCACGGATTTTTACCCTGAATTCAGAATTTCCGGTATAAACTAAATAAAAAACTAATAAAATTCTTGTTAATACTCTTAGGCTTTACTCAAAAGACTGAAATAACATTAACTAAAGTAAAATTTCTTAAAATTCTTGAAATCTTCAAAAAAAAACTCTTTTACCACAAAAAATAGCTATGCTCATACAATAATTTCTGTAGCAGTAGGAACTTAAAATTTCAACTTCTTGGTATTAATTCTAATAAATTTAGGAACCAAGCAATAAAAAAAAATAAGAAACCAAACTTAAAATAAAAACTTCAACAAAATTGCAGCCACCCAACATTCACAATTTTTCGCAGTAGTTTCCCCACATTTTTTTCAAAATATCGCGAAATCCTCGGTCGTAGCAGGTTCCATGTCACTGCAAACCTCGTTCTGGCATATCATCGCTATCAGACATATCTTGCTGCAGCAATATTTTAATATTCTCGTCACTTTTATTCATTTTGACAATAGAATAACAGTACTAAATAAATACAATAAAATCACATAACCACCTACGTGCGGTCCTGGAGACCGTTGACGAAATATTTTTACTAACCTAGGCCAAAAGCGTGCACCTGTTCACTCTCCTAGCTCATAGGCGATACAAGTTGGTCTCTAAAAAAGGTACATGGATGCTCTAGGTAATACGACACACAAAAATTGAAATATTTGCATTTAAAAAGTCGTTGCGGTCTCTGAGACCGGTGGTAGGTGGTTAAGGGTTAATTTGGCATATGAATTAGATAATTGTTTAAAGTAGCAATTAAAATCAGTTTTCTTGAAGTTTAACATGTTTGCATTCCTCAATTGATATGTTTTTTTTTGTGAAACTATAGGTACCGAAATTACTCTTTATTATGCAGAAATATAAACATCCACAAAAGCATTAAAATAAAATGCACGACTGGTTGCAAACATATTATAAAAATCGTTACAGTGCCAGGGTGAAAAATAAATAAGATGCACGTACCTAATTGCTCTTTTCTTTTAAAGAGTTTAAAAAATTTTACGTAGAGAAAAATGTTTTAA
This sequence comes from Dasysyrphus tricinctus, assembly GCA_963921185.1. Taxonomy (NCBI): domain Eukaryota; kingdom Metazoa; phylum Arthropoda; class Insecta; order Diptera; family Syrphidae; genus Dasysyrphus; species Dasysyrphus tricinctus. The sequence goes on along the minus strand of OY992531.1, from coordinate 233,068,314 downwards.
AACATGAAATTCAATATTAAAATTAACTAAAACAACTCTTTTAATAGTCTGAATTGTTAAACAAATATAAATATATGGAAAATAAATTATAAAAATGATTCAAGCGTTTTCAAAATATAAATTTTTTATACTTAGGTATATAAACTTTTTATGGGTAAATGTTGGCAACCAAATCTCAAGAAAAACTATCAACACATTTTTGAGATATCGAATTTTCCAACAAAAATTTTGAAACATTTTTTTAAAGACTTCAAAAAATATGTACATAGTTTTGAAAATTTTGATATGCAACTGTTTAAAATTTGTACATAACACAATTATTTAAACCCGTTCAGCCGATTATAAGAAAATTGAAAATCAATAAAACTGTTCTATGGGAGGTCCTATTAAAAGTTGTTAGATGTAATAATTGTTTTTTACTTGTTTATATATATTTTGACAAAAAAAGCTTACACTTTTCTCTATATCTTTCATTTTATTGATAGTAAAAATCTTTTAAAAAATATATTATATTGTAGTTTCATAATAAGCTCTCAATAAATATATATCTAAAAGTAAGATTCAATATTACAATTTTGAAATTAAAAAAATGTAAATATTTAATAACAAGTCCCACAACTACCGGTCAACTTTTTTGAACGGGCATTGACGTCAGTTTCTTAGTTTCAAGAAATTCCCGCTAGAAAATTACCAAAAGTAATTTCTTTTTGCTATTTTTGAGGATTTAAAATATCGAAAAATTATTTTTTTCAATAAAATTTGCTGAAGTATCTCAAACCACTGGTCTTCTTCTCCAAATATAATCTTATATCTTTCCTTAAACTTAAAAAATTATAACTTTTTATTTTATTTTAAGTTTGAAAATTATTATTTCAAAAACTACATAATTTTATATATAAGAGTAGTACAAATGCATTTTTGTTTGCGTAAATTATAAAAATAGAATTTTAATGCAATGTGAACATTTTTTCATTAAAAAAAAAATGTTAATGCAATACGCAAATTTTTTGCATTAAAAATAAAATGCACGACTGGGTCGCGCGTACTTGCTCTTAAGTTCAAGACACTGCGGGTTTAAGAAAATTGTATATAAAAACATGGAAACTATGAGAGAAAAATGAAGAGAAGCATGAAATACGACATTTAAATTGGCTAAAACAACTCTTTTGACAGTTTGAGGTGGGAAAAAAGAATGCCATCTTAATTCTTCATTGAATATGATTGTATAGGAAAAAAAAATTTAAATCGTTGGACCGGTTTCTTAAGAAATTTATTTTTTATATATAAAATTCTTATAACATTTTTAAGAACAAATTTTGGTATGCAAATCTTAAGTATATATTTATGTGTATATAAAAACAAAATTAGAAAAAAAATTGTTAACCCGTTTTTGAGATATCGAATTTTCAAAAAAAAAAATTGAAACATTTTTTAAAAATCCAAAAACTTTTTTTTTGAAAATTTTGAAATGCAATATTATTTAATCTTATCTGAAATTCGTATATAAAAAAAATAATCTTAATACGCTTAGCCAAAAACGAAAAAATTCAAAATAAAAAAATACGTTCCATGACAGGTACTATTAATAATTTCTAAGTGTGAAATTTTATAAATTTTAGTAGTAGATCGTACTATTTTTAGTATATGAAAAAAGTTTAATCAAAATCGTAGGAGTCGTTTTTAAGCAAACAAAATATTTTCTTATGTGGTTTTTTAACTTTTGTATGGAGGATACCGTCATTTTTTCAGAAATGCAATTCTTTTTCCAAAAATATTATAGAAAATACTAAAAAACTCTTAAATATCGCGTTTCAAAAAAATCGATCATGTCGTTTTCGAACTATTTGATTTTCAAAAAAAAAATTTAAACATTTTTTAAAAATAAAAAAAATATTTTTTCAAAAATTTTGGTAAGCAAAACTGTTTATATTTTTTGGATGCTTCTGTACAAAAAAAATAATTGAAATCGGTCTTATTGTTTTGAAGAAAATCAAAAATTAAAAAAATGGTTCTTTGGGAGGTACCATTAATAACCATTTTTGAAAAATGATTTTCCACTCAAAGGAAGCCTTTACTAAAATAAATTTACTGAATTTTTTTTTAAGAAAAGTTGTCGAGCCGTTTTTGAGAAAAATACGATTATGTAAAATTGTTAAAAAAAATTGTATGGCAGGTACCGTTATTTTTAGTTCTAAAAAAAAATGAAAAAAACGTGTGGGCATAATCACCAAAAACCACTATGTACCAAGTTTGAACAAAATCGATCAAGCCGTTTAGGCTGTAGACGAACAGACAGACAGACAGACAGACAGACAGAATTGTGCCACCCACTTTTTTGGTGTTCTCTATCATCGTAATATCATTTTTGATTGTTATCTCAATTTTTTTTTTTGCACGAATCCAAAACTTGCCTTATAGTCAGGTCAAATGGTAGTTTGAAGTGGAAAGTTCTGGTGTAATTATTTTTAGTGGCTCCCTTTATGTTTTTGTGGTCGCTGAATACGAATCTGAAGTTGTCCAACAAAAATTTTCACGGCAAGTATGAGAATTCGTCAAAAAACGTCGAAAATTTCGACATTTTTTGTCTTTTTTCCTTATTGCTCAAAAATTAGTTTTCTTTTGCAAAAAGCGTTTATGCAAAATAAAGACAATAAGATTACCTATAATCTACGCTTTTATCATTTTTTTGTACGACTTATGGTTTCTGCTGAAACAGTCGTTGAAAAACAGCCAAAAATCCGTCATTTTTAAAAATTGCATAAACGATTTTTTTTGTTTTGTTTTCTTCTTTACATGAAAAGTAGGCCATGAGTTATTATGTTATTTGCATTTTCTAATTGTAGTTGTCTAAAAGTATTATATTGCAGTGGTTAAGTGTCTAAGTTTCAGTATTCCAAACAGTCAAAATGTCCATTCAAAAGTGTTTTATTTGTGACAAAGATTGGAGTATGGTGTTCATATGTTCAAGTTGTGTGGGACTTAAGAACTTTAAAAAATATTCAAGTTATTATAGAAAAAGTATAAAAAGTATTTAAATCGTTTTTAATTGTATAAACAGTCTGATAAATAACTTAGAGCTCAAAAAAAAAGTATGCCATCTGATTACTTGAAAAAATATGAATATATTCAAAAAAAAATTTAAATCGTTGGAGTCGTTTTCTTAAAAATTAATTTTTTATATATAAAATTTTTGTACCATTTTTCAAAAAAATGTTGGCATGCCAATTTTGAATATATATTAATATACATTTAAAACTGAAATTTCAAAACAATTCATCAACCCGTTTTTGAAATATTGAATTTTCAAAAAAAAATTTTGAAATTTCAATTTCCCCTCTGGAGAGTTACAAAAAAACCTTAAGTTCAAAATTTGAAGAAAATAGCTTCAGTGGCTTAGGCTGTAGGTGGAGGTACGAACAGACAGACAGACAAACAGACAGACAGATAGACAGACAGAATTTTGCCACCCACTTTTTTTGTGTTCTCTATCATGGTTATGTCATGTTTGATTGTTTATTTGTTATCTCGAAATTTTTTTTTTTGCACGAATCCAAAACTTGCCCTATAGTACCCATATCGCAAGTAAAAATGTTGGACCTTTTTGGGGGTCATTTGCAAAAAGTCCGGGCGACATTCCGTCATAGAAAAAATTTCAATGAATCTGAAAGGTGATTCACACAACGAAACGTAGTTTTAATAAAATTGTTAACCGCTTTCGAGAAAATTTGAAAACAAGAACTATTTACCATCCAGTTTGCAATACTTTTGAGCTTATAACGGGTGATTTTTTAAGAGGTTTAGAACTTTAAAAAAAAAAAAAAAAACACAAAAAATTCGAAAAATGAATGAAATATTTATTTGAATCTATAGTTTGAACCTTGCAATTTAATGTTTAAAGATAATTTCATGCAAATGTTGACCGCGGCTGCGTCTCAGGTAGCCCATCCGCTGAGTCCAATTTTGGCATACTCTTTCACACATATCGGCCGGTATCTCACGAATGAATGCATGGATGTTGGCTTCCAGTGCGTCAATCGAAGCGGGCTTGTCCCTATAGACATTAGCTTTGACATACCCCCACAAAAAATAATCTAATGGTGTCAAATCGCACGATCTAGGCGGCCAATTGACCGGCCCGAAACGTGAAATTAACTGTTCACCAAACTCGCCTCGCAATTGCGCCATTGTTTCGCGTGTTGTGTGGCATGTGGCACCGTCTTGTTGAAACCACATATCATGCAAGTCAAGAACTTCCATTTCGGGCAAAAAAAAGTTTGTTATCATCGCTCGGTAGCGTTCACCATTGACAGTAACGCTGCGAATCGCATCATCTTTGAAGAAATATGGCCCAATAATGCCGCCGGCCCATAAACCGCACCAAACAGTGGCTTTTTCGGGATGCATTGGTAGCTGTTGCAATGCTTCTGGCTGATCTTCACTCCAAATGCGGCAATTATGCTTATTTACGTACCCATTCAACCAAAAATGAGCCTCATCGCTGAACACAATTTTTCGATGAACATTTCGAACCGAGCACGAATTTTGATAGTAAAATTCAATAATTTGCAAGCGTTGTTCATTTGTAAGACGATCCATGGTTAAATTGCAAACCAAACTGAAGCTGTTTGACAGTGACACAAGGTACTAAACACACGTCAGCTGTCAAAACCAGTGTTGCCAAAACCAAACCAGGTAAAAAATCACCCGTTATTTTTGTATGAAAAACAGAATACTAAGATTTGCGGGCCATTTCTGCTTGCCCCGGGCCTAAGGACTAACACTCAAAGTAGAGGGCCATATGGCCCGATCGGGACACTATATAGCAACGCTGTTTCAGACTAGGTATAGTTTTCTGATCCTACTGGAGATTGTCCATGACAATTATGATGTCGGCTTTCAGAAAGCCTTTGTAAACCAAGTTAAGTTGATTGTAGAACGTGGTTTTGTCTTCCTCGGTCACTTCAATTGTGGGGACATAGCACTGAATTATTGTGACGTTACGAATTTTTCAATGGAACCTTGCTGTCATTTGTTTTGCAGAAATGAGCACCCAGAAAATAAGACTACGCCTCGCTTCTTTGTTCAACATAATTCTGACACCATGCAATTTTTGGCCATCCTCTCTTTCAACTTCCTGTACTCGGCTCTTTCTCTCCACTTTGTTTCTCTGATGCCCAGGATACTGATCTAGTTGAGGTCCATACAAATTATTTATAGACTTATAGTGTTGTTTTTGTGGTTAAAAGCCTTATCTAAATACAAATTATTTCGAAACTGGAAACTGGATAATTCAAAATTTGTATTCTCATATGCTTTGTTGGCCATGATGATGATGATAATTTAATAAATATTTCATTTACTTTTTCCAACATTTCGAAGGTGGTTGCATCAATACCGTTTCTATTTAAGTATACTCAAAAAAATCGTTGAAGCCAACCTTGACAAAAGTGGGTCAATTCAACAAACTATTTATATTGCAAAAAACTTTTTGCACAAATTGAAGAAAATAAATTCAATTGTTACGCTTCTATTACTTAATCTGATGTTCTACTCCAAATTTCAAGACTAGTCTATATTGTCCTTATACCTACATTAAGTAGTTTTTCTTAACTCCTGTCAATCTATAACATGAACAACCTTAAGAAGTTCCGTCACATATCGAGTAGCTTAAAAAGGTCATAATACTCGTACGTTCTCTGAAATAACGCATAACTTCGTCTCGTATATTTTATTGATTTTATACTATAATGGCTACGCAAGTGCATCGAATGTGACTAACTATATTTTCTGGGTACCTATTCTTATAGAATTCACCACAACCCTTTCTTGTTATGAACAACAACTGAAGGTCCACAGATGTTACACTATATAAGCCCTTTTGTAAAGAATATTGCATAATATTTTTGCATACATAGGTGTATACCTACATACGTATGATGTACGTAACTATATGACCCAGCTGTTAGGAAAATTTACATCCTTCTCCTAGGTATGTGTGTTGATAGCGTTCGTCGTTGCCATCATCAACCGAGACATCTCGGATAGCTATACATTTATATGTAGTGCTGAGTATTTTCGGTGAACTTTTATACCATGCACTACTTTAAATTGTATGCACTGCATGTCCTTGCAAAGTATTCTTGTGGTGTCAATAGGGAAATAATTGTGTGCCATTATTTGCAACAAACATATAACCGAGTCGGAGTGATGTAATTGTGTGTTTCAGGCCCAAAAAGAGTTTCATATATAATTATTTTATTAATTTCATCTTCCTTCCCTTAGGGCCAGTTTTTCAGTTCAGGCTGTACTCTGAGTTAAATCTGAGTTAGCTAATCCTGAAAATAAATTAACCCTGAGTTAACTCAGGAACAGTTTTTCAGTTGAGTATTAACTTTATCTTTCAGCCGTCAAAATTCTGAGGCCAACGATGTGCGACACTATGGATATCACCCTTCTACACCTTTTACGCATATGAATAGAGATGGCGCCACAACGAATTGCACTGGCAATAACTTTCAATATCGAAATCGAGATGGCACCACAACTAAAAAGACCCTCAATTTGGTGCCTGAGTTTAACTCACCAAATTAGACGAGTTAACTCGGAGTTAACTTTCGATTTCAGTTGACTGAAAAACACGTTTTTGGCCCCCTAAGGGCCAGTTTTTTAGTACAAAATCATCCTATCCTAGTCTCGAAGTAAGACCTGAGTTAACTCCATAAGCGTATTTTTCAGTCAATCGATAAATCCGAGTTAATTCACATAATTTGGTGAGTTCACTCAGGGATCTAATTGAGGGCCTCTTTATTTGTGGCGCCATCTCTATTATCCATAGTGTCGAACATCGATGACAATAGACTTTGACAGCTGAAAGATGAAGTTAATCCTCAACTGAAAAAGAGTTCTTGAGTTAGATTTAATTCAGAGTTGACCTAGAACTGAAAAACTGGCCCTAATGTTAACGCTGCATATATCCTAAGGGCTAGTTTTTCAGGGCAGTTTTAACTATGAGTTAAAACAGACCTAGCTAGTCCTGAATATAATTTAACCCCGGGTTAACGCAGACATATTTTTTACATACTTGCACCGTCATTGATTATCCGTCAATGCGTCGAAATCCGTGGGAATCCTGATAAGTGGATCAAATCATTAGACTGCATTTGTACAACTGGCCCTTAAACTTAAATGAAAGAAGACCTCCTGTTATAGAAGAGCAGTAATAATACAAACTCTCGCCCCTTATAAATTCAGAGCCCTATATTTTAGATCTAAAGGACCCCAACTTGAAACAGCACTGGATCTTTGGTTTGATACTAAACTGGAGTTTTTGTTATTGCTTTTGGTTTTATTTCGTTGGTTACCATATCTTTAGAGATAGACATAGTGGCAACATCATCACCTTGCATTATCCCTAGTTCATCCGGGTTAAAATTTAAGTATAGACTTCATAAAATATGATAAATAGCATCGACAATAAAAAACTCTAGCTGCAAGAATTTGAGGTCGTTATAAAATTTGCCCACTAAGACCAGACCAATCGATAGTTATTTAAGCTTCTGGAATTTTCAGTTTTTATTCACTTGGTATACGAGTAGATAGAGAAAAATAAGAACATAACAGTGATGTGGGATCGATATTTTGGTACAGTTTTTTTTTCGTTGTGGTAGTTAAGGGTTTCATACTTAAAAATATCTCTGCCATAATGTTTTCAAGCATAAGTGATGAACTTTTTCAATTCTATGAAATATAAGAAAACCTAAAAAAAAAGTCAGGAATTGTATCGAACGAGACATCCAATTATTATAATTTTGTGGCAAAATCTCAATCCATCGAAATATTAAAGGTTATTCAGCTGAATTTATAAAAAAGCGGTTTCTATAACAAGTCTTTAACCTCCACAAAATAAAGTAAAAAAAATATTAAATTCTTGAGCTTTTAAAACGAAATTCTGATGTTAATCATCTTGTTACGTTAATCACCTAACCCTTACTCCCGCACTAATCTTCCCGGAATTTCTTGGGTAAATCATTTAAAAAGCCCAAATCTTGTCATTCCTCATTTTCTCCGAAATAATAAAAGATAGGGTCTTTTACAATTTTTTTCGTTCCATTCAGTCACAGTTGAAAAAAAGGCCGCCTCTGAACTGAATGAAAAAAGTGAGTACACCAAAATAATAATCCATAGATATAGAAACTGAACTAACTTTCTTTTATTCGATTCTTGCTTTTCACCAAATCAGCAAATCCTTTTATACCTTCCCGGTTTTTTTGGTGTTGTATTTAGCTTATGGTAGTTCATCGAATGTTTTTTTGTAAACTGCCTTCTGACAACATCCATTAAAGAAAAACCTAGACTTTTGACGATGACGAGGTAAACGTGATGACGACGGGTTTATTTTCGTCCTTCCGCGAAAAAATTTATGTTTGTGGTATAGCAGCCAATCCTGCTGGGTGATAATGAAAATGGGTTAAAAGGATAAAGGTCAGATTTTTGTATCTTCAAAGGATTTCCCAGGGATTAAAGATATTAGATACAAATTTCTTTCCTTTTTAAGTTAGGAATATATTTCTTTAAATTATAAATTGGATTGTCTGATGTTAGGAAAATGATGAAAGATTGTTTATTACTGAAGTATTGAATAATGAAATATAGTCTTCCACTTCAACCAATCGTTTCCCATTCAAACTTTTTGTTCTTAAAGTAGTTAAGCGATGGCTTATAATTATTTATGCTACCTGATCTGGTGAACTTATTCGATCCGCCCAAAATGTATTAAATTATTAAAGTCAAGCCTCTCCATTGAAAGAATGAAACTTTTTTGAAATAAAGTTATTGCATTAAAAACATTTTATTTACACAAAAAATGGAATTCCCACATTTTAAGTCACTGCAATACATCCTACTTTGCGATAAACAACGTTGTAATTTTATTATCTGGTGAGTAAAATGCGGACGGTTTTCTACACTCCAATATGCCACAGACACTTTTCCGTGCCAAAATAATAAAATTCACAATTAAGGCACACGCACTTGCTACTTTTGGCCTTGAGAGCAATGTAATAATTGTCATTGCGATTACAAGTTGAAGTCGAACTTCCTTGATCTTGAACTTGAATATTGCATTTGAACTAGTCTTTAAGTATGGTGGCTTCCCAACTAACAATTTAACTTGTATAAGGTTCTATACAAGCTATTTTCAGACTGCTATAGGAACAGTAAAATGCCTTATGCAAGTCATTTTGGCGCATTTACGCAAGCTAATTAAATGCTACATATAAGACTTTTGTTGACAGGTCTTATAGCAGCAAATAGCTTTTCACGAACTGCTATTAGCTTGGCTGAACAAGCTATAGCTTGCCTTGGATGTTTATAAAGGGTCCGCCAAATAAAAATGCTATAAAAAAAACTACTGTATATTTATTCAAATTTCTTTTTTATTTGAAAGTACAATCCTTCCGGTTACTAATGGAAAATAATTTAATTCAAATGGCTGCTTCGCTAAGTGGGCCTGCGATAGACTTAGAGAAGATGCCGATTTTTCCAAAAAAATCATCTTTTCAGATGAAGCTCATTTTGATCTTGTCGGGTATGTAAACAAGCAAAATTGTCGCATTTGGGGCACAGAAAACCCGCACGCCATTGAAAAGCCGATACACCCAAAACGAGTCACTGTTTGGTGCGGATTTTGGTCCAGAGGCATAATTGGGCCATTTTTCTTCGAGTGGCCGTTACAGTCAATGGCGATCGTTATCGGGCCATGTTGAACGAATTTTTGTTCACAAAAATTGAAGAGGAGGATATTGGCAACATTTGGTTTCAACAGGACGGCGCTACGTGCCACACAGCCGAAGCTACACTCCATGTACTAGTAGCATTTTCAAAAAAAAAAAGAAGTTATTTAGCGGACCCTTTATAAGGCCTTACGGAAGCCATTTTGACAGCAATTGCCAATAGCTTGCCTTTGAGGTTTATATAAGGCCTTACCCAAACTTATTTTGCATAAGCAATAATATACGCTGTCGCTATTCGCAAAAATCTATTTTGCCATCGAGAAAAAAAAATTTTTTAGCAAAGCTGATTCTGAAATTTTAAAAAAAAATATTTTTTTTATCCGTTTTTTATTTTATTTTTATAAAAATGAAAAGTTTGTTTTTACCTGGGATTTGAACTTCATTCCCTCCTCGCACCAGTCTAGCACTCAATATGCCAATTTGCTGTTGAGGAAAACATAATCAAAAGTGAATAAGTTCATACCATATACTTCACGTTCACGCTACCTCTTAACGCCTTAAGGCCTTTACAAACAAGCCTTATACAAGTTGTTTGCAATGACTTGTCGTGGAGAGCCTTATAGCAGCTATTATTTTAAACATTTTCAGTAAACAACTTTGGAAGGCCTTATACAAGCCATTTATAACTTATTTTTACAAGCCTTGTATAGAGCTTGTGTAACCCATATTTTAAGGCCTTATAGCAGCTATTTGTTAAAATTTCAGGTGGAAAATTCTTTGCTTGCTCAAGATTGCCTTATACGAGCTATTGCTAGCCAACCTTATAGAAGCTAAATTGTTAGTTGGGTTTGAGGACGTTGTTTATGAATTTTTTTTCACCACGGATTCAGTTGGTTCAGATTGCATGCACATCAATATGAAGACAGATCCAACTTTGAGTTTGAAAATGTGCATTGGTAGACCAGGCACTTTCAGGAAATTCTAAAATTCTATTGGATAGTTTTTTGCTCCATCATCATTTGTAACACGATCAACCTATTTTTAACGAATGCAGTGTGACTATGATTTGATTTGGAATAATGAAATTCAAATCACTGTTGTCCTTATTCTTCGCAGCAAATATCACGGACTCACTCAGCCAATTATTTTGGTTCAAATAATTTCAACCGATAATATTTGCCAAAGAGTTCTTCCTTCGATGATTTGAATTTACAAAAATTCGGTGGGAACGAAATCAGGCCAGTTATAGCATCAACCAGAATTCGACCATTTCCCAATTTCCAACAGTTTTTTGGACAAATCATAGGCTGTTGCATCCTTCTGCAACGCAACTTGCATGTTCACCATCAACTGCAGTTTCTTAAGGAATTACCAAAACACAATACTTTCAGGTAAAGTTTTACCTCATCTACAGGCGTTGATTGCGGGATGACTGAATGGGAAACAGAGCTGTAATCAAGGCTGTAGCCCATCCAGGGGGCGATCACATGGGTTATTTTGGGCGCAAAATGTTTGCCTTTGCCTAAGCCACCCATTGAGTTATTAATTAACTCCTTATTAAAAAACTATAGGCCTAAAAATGGAAAAAAGTAAATTTTTGGATGCAAAAACAATTTGCATGCAAATAATGAAGTGAATATACTTTTTTTTTGGAAGTATACAATTTTTTATTAGAGAAGAGCAAAAAATCACGACATGTGATTAGAAAATCACAATCGCGACCAGTGAACAATTCACGAACAAGCTGTGAGCGCCTTAAATGTGATTTGATATGTACATTGTATACCTATGTTCTTTTCACATTCTATGGAAAATCACAGGTTCACAATCACAGTGCTAAAATCACAACAAACAGGAACAATTTACAAATAATGAAAAGAACTGTGTTCGTGATTTATTTTACCCTGTGAACGAAATCACGACCAGAATAAAATCACAAGAGAAATTTAAATCTCACACAAATTTTGGGTAACCAAAAATTTGATTATACATGCCCAACGTTTTAAGTGTCACGAAGACCAGCCAGATGACCCAAGCTTAAAAGGGGCGAAAATTTTGAGCTTATGCCATCTGGCTGGTTGTGGCGAAACCTAAATTGTCTGAGGATGTCAAGATGATGAGGAGATATATCATGATTTTTTGACATACCAAATTTTTTGATAACACCCGCGACATCAAAAAGTAGTTTTCGCCCTTTTAAGCTTGCACTCAAAAAATTTTCCTGGTAAGCAAAATCTGGTAGAAAATACCAGCAAAAAAACTGGTACAATAGTCCAGATTTCGTGGTAAATAACTCCAGATTTCATGGTAAAAATCAAAAACCCAGAAATCTGGTAGAATCTAACAAGAACCAGGAGAAATTTTTTTAACCAGATTTCCTGGTAGAAAAAAACCAGGAAAAAATGTGGTAAAATACTCCAGATTTCGTGGTAAATAACTCCAGATTTCCTGGTAAAAAGAAATCTGGTTTTATTTACCAGAAATCTGGTTTCCTGGTAAATTTGTTGACAGAAAATTTTCTGGTAAATGTTACCAGCGTCCTGGTAGAAAGTATTTTTTTTCCTGGTAAAATGAGGATAATCTGGAATCTGGTAAATAGAACCAGGATTTTATTTTCTGGTATATTTTTTCCTGGTAGATAAAACCAGTCTTCTGGTACATATTACCAGAAATACTGGGAGATAAAAATTATCTTTTTTCTGGTTAATAAAACCAGGAATTTTATTGTCTGGTATATTTTTTCCTGGTAGATAAAACCAGTCTTCTGGTACTTAATACCAGAAATTCTGGGAGTTGAAAAATTATCTTTTTTTCTGGTAAATAAAACCAGGAATTTTATTGGCCAGTATATATTTTCCTCGTAGATAAAAACCAGACTTCTGGAACATTTCACCAGCAAATTTTAGTACAGAAAAAAAAAATATTCCTGGTATACCTATCAAGCCCTTCCCGTCAAATTATCGTAAACTACATGGCGCTCCGATAATTTAGTTTAGAGAAAAATCTTTATTCCTTTTTTTCTTGGACATATTAGAGACGATGTTGATGTGAATGTTTTCTTTAGGAATATTACCTATATCTTATATTTTTACCAGGAAAAAAAAATATTCCTGGTATATTCTACCAGAATTCTGGTGCATTTTTACCAGGAGAAAAAAAAATTCCTGGTATATTCTACCAGAATTCTGGTGCATTTTTACCAGGAGAAAAAAAAATCCTGGTATATTCTACCAGAATTCTGGTACATTTTTACCAGGAGAAAAAAATATTCCTGGTATATTCTACCAGAGTTCTGGTATATTTTTACCAGGAATACTGGGGAAAATTTTACCAGGAAAAAAAAATATGCCTGGTATATTCTACCAGAATACTGGGATTCTTCCCGGTATAATTTTTACCAGGAAAAAAAAACTCTCCTGGTATATTCTACCAGAAATCTGGTGTATTTTACCAGGAATTCTTCGAAAAATCTCCTGGTAAAATTTACCAGGATTTTCTGGAAAATTTTACCAAGACGCCTGGTAGGAATATAAAAACCACTTTTTCTGGATAAATTTAGCGGGAAATCTGGTCACCGGTACCAGTTTTTTTTTTTTTGAGTGTGAGCCGTCTGGCTGATTGTGGCGATACTTATAGGGTCTGGCATGCATATTTTTATGATGAGGTGATTTTCCATGATTTTTTGACATTTCATCTATTTAGTTATACCCTTGACCGCAAAATTTTTTTTTTTTTTTACACTTTTTGTGGGTGTCTGGCTGGGTGTGGCGACACTTAAAACGCCAGGGACCCCAAAATTCATAACCATAGCGTAGTTCTCTATATTTTAGGCTTATATAAAATTGGTTATACCCCCTTCCCAAAAATCCGTAAAATCACCGTTTTCAACCTCCTTTCTCCTGCTCTGGCGACAAAAAAGTCCTGCCAGTCGACAGGATTCGAAATCAAGACCCTAAAACCTCAACATAAGCGTTCATGAATTTTAGTTATATTTTCACCCATAAAATTTGCTCTCAGCTCTTAGGCTATTAGGTTAAATGGTGAAATAGTTTTTGGAAAAATTATATCCCCCCCCCCTCCAAATAGTTGTCTGGCTACGGCCTTGGCTTTAATAGATGTCAAAAATGTTGCAGCTAGAGCTACGAGAGTCGAACAATTTTTTACTTTAACTGCAGAATTTTTGCCATCTATTCCAGATCTATTTCCCATATCCTATTCACACAATAACCGTTAAACTTGACAGAAGTTGTCGGCTAGTAGATTAGAATTGTGTGTAACATTTTGCATTCAGCTCACTAATTGATGATTTTTCAAGTTTTCGACACCTGTATTATTGGAGAATTTGTTGGAATATTTTGAAAATGAGTTCGTTTTTCATTTGTAGATTTATTGGCAATTCCAATGCTATATAAATGACTTGTTCGAAGCTTTTCAACAAGCGACTGCAATCGTAATGTCAGATCGGGATCTTAATCGAATTGAAGCCCAAATCAACGATTTCACCAAGTAAAATATGCTGCAGTTTCCTTTGTTAATCGTTTTCATCAATGTGTACCACATATTCTTTTACTAAGGACTAGCAATGGACATTTGTGTGAACTCTCTATTTCTCTCAAAACGTCTCAATTGAATTCTTACTAGCACAGCAGTTCTGAGTTAAATGCATCTTACATCTATCGATTGGGTGCTGATATAGGTACCTACTCAACAGACTAATCCGCACATGAGCAGACAAACACTTCGATCAATATCCAGCGTCTCCTTGCGGATCTCATGGTTCGTTTGAAGTTTGGGTTTTGGGATGCGATTTCGTTTTTCAAACTGTATTCAAAAAAACGCCAGCCATTTTGTCTTTGTATCTATCGTCTACCCCACAAATCGAGAGCATTTGGGTGAAAACATGTAGATATGGATGATGGTGTGAACAATTTACGAACTTGAGCCGCAGTCAGGGGCAAACGCAAGGGGCTGTTTTGTAGGTTGAAAATTACGAAGGTGGTCGGAGTGAATATAATTTGTCGGTCTATCTATATTCCTTTCTTGGACCATTTATTGAAAAAAAAATTTCATTATTTTCATCAGGTAGTATTTAATTCTTTTTGAACCCCCCAAACATTTTTTTTCTGTGTTGCTTTGTATGTATGCGTTGGAACAAAATAACTCGAGTTTTTCCGTCGTGCATGAAAACGGACATGAAGTGGGGATCTTAAAAAACTTTGATTTTGTGAGTATTTGATTTTTTTATTTGTTTTTTGTGGAAAGATACAAAGAAAACCAAATATGGATGATAAAATTTTGTATTTCCCCTTTATTTTTGCTTACAATCTTCAAAATTTGCCGCCCTGGGCCAATGCCCTTTATGGCTAATTCAGGACTGTGCATCACTAATAAAGCAACATCAACTGGTCTTGACTAATTATTTGTACGTCTATTTGACAACATCAATAGCTTGACTTCTTTCAAATCAAATTTTCCAAACATATCTCGCAGGTGCTTTTCCCCTCCTCATTTAGTTGAGGAACACAAGCTTCTTAGAAGGAAAAAGAAAGAGCATGAGAAGCGCGCGATCGAGTAATTAGAGGGATGCCACTGCAGGAATGAAGTTCAGAAGTTTTACCAAAAAGTAAAAAGAACCTCCCATGGTTACAAGCCCCGAACCGAAGCCTGCAAGGACGATCAAGGGAACATCGTGGTGGAATCGCAGTCGGTGCTGAGGATATGGAAAAATCATTTCTGCAAATTGTAAAACGGGGATGACGAACCGAATTCCGCTACCATGCAAATTGCACCATTCAACCTGGACGACGTAGGCCAACAATTCCGTCCACCCGATCTTGACGAAGTGAGGATAGCCATATCTAAACTTAAGTCCAATAAAGCTGCTGGAGCTGATGGCCTTGCGGCTGAGCTATTCAAAGCGGCTGGCGATGAATTGGTTAGGAGTATGCACCAGCTCATCTGTAAAATATGGTCGGAAGAAAGCATGCCCGATGAATGGAACCTCAGTATTGTTTGCCCGATCCTCAAGAAAGGCGATCCTCTGGACTGCACCAACTACAGAGGCATCAGTCTTCTTAATATCGCCTTCAAGATCTTCTCTGCCGTACTTTGTGAATGCCTGAAGCCATTCGTCAACAACCTGATAGGTCCATATCAGTGTGGCTTTAGGCCATCAGGGAAGTCCACCATCGACCAAATATTCGCACTACGGCAGATCTTGGAGAAAACCCAGGAGTTTTGAATCGATACCCACCACCTTTTTATCGATTTCAAGGCCGCGTATGACAGCATCTATAGAGACGAGCTATATAGAGCAATGTCTAGTTTTGGCATCCCTGCCAAACTCGTCCGTTTGTGCAGGATGACGATGGAGAATGCACGCTGCTCCATCAAGGTCGGCAAAGACCTCACCGACACCTTTGATGTCAAAAAAGGTTTTAGGCAAGGCGACGAGCTGTCATGCGACTTCTTCAACATCGTTCTTGAAAGAATAGTGCAAAACTCTCACGTCAACACCAGAGGCACAATCTTTCAAAAGTCCGTCCAATTACTCGCTTACGCTGACGACATTGACATAATCGGACGAATAAAGCGTGATGTCAGTGGTGCTTTTGTGAGCATTGAGAAGGAAGCCAAGAAGATAGGTCTAAGGGTGAATGAAAGCAAAACAAAATATATGCTGTCAACAAGAAAGGACACCCATCAACACCCACGTCTCGGACAGAACGTCACTATAGACAGCTATAATTTTCAGGTGGTCAGAGACTTTGTCTACTTAGGATCCGCTATAAACTCAGCGAACGACACCAGCGCCAGCGCTGAGATCAAACGAAGAATTACTCTTGCCAATCGCTGTTTCTTTGGGCTAAGAAGGCAATTGAGAAGCAAAGCCCTCTCTCGAGCAACTAAACTGTCCCTGTATAAGACGCTTATCATCCCGGTCCTGATGTATGGTGCAGAGGCATGGACCCTGCTAACGGTGGATGAGAACGCGTTAGGCAGCTTTGAGAGGAAAATTCTCCGGGTGATTTTTGGTCCCGTCTGCATAGATGGGGAATGGAGAAGAAGATACAACAACGAACTGTATGGGCTGTACAGCGACACCGACCTAGCCACAAAAGTGAAGAAGAGCGAATGGACACCAATGCTCCGGCCGGGAAAGTCTTTGAATCCAACCCCGTGGGACAACGTAGTAGAGGTGGACAGCGTAAAAGGTGGCGCACGCAAGTGGAAGAGGACCTCAACCAACTTGGCGTGTGAAACTGGAGACAGCTTGCTAGAAACCGAGCCGGCTGGAAGAAGCTTGTTGGTTGAGGCCCTGGTCCACCCCGGACTGTAGCGCCACCTTAAGTAAGTAAGTTATTTGAGGAACGGTGACTGAAAGTGCCTAGTGCATTATTTAGGAACCCTGAAAATGTTCCAATTTTGATGATTTTCTTTTTGAAATGTAAACGCTCTTGACCTTGCTATTTCACCTGATATGATATTCACCTTCAATTAACTCTAGCAGCTACTCAATTTGGTCAAAACAATTCATGATAGAGTGCAACTTGAAGGGAATTTAACGTAGTTATAGAAGAATCTTAGTTTTTGTTAAAGTTACCAGTAAAGTTTTTGAGTTATTAACTAAAAACTAACGACAATAATGGGGTTTCCAAAAAACCGATCAACCTACAAAATACATTTGAGAATTGTTTTTTGCAAGAAATTTCATGTGTTTTATACTAGAATAGCAAAAATTTCAAAATGTTATGAGATGAGTTTTTGGAAAATTTTATGACTTTTGGAAAAAAAAAATTCGAAAATTTAGAGTTTCTTATGAAAAGTGGGAAATTAGAAAAGTGAAAATAAATATTTATGTTCTACTAAAACTTTTATGTGATACTTTTTTCTCGTAAGCGTGAACTGTGATATAAGCGCTTATGCATGTAGCACTTAAATATTTCAGTTTCGCTTCAGCAAATGAGCCTAAAACTCCAATCAACTACCTTTACTGTAAGAGCAAGTCATAAATTTAATTTTTGGTTGACACAGGTACATCAAGAAAGTATATATACAAACGTAGATGACCTGTTACTAAACAACATTTAATAACTTGCTTTGATTAAACTTTATAACATGAAAACAAATAAACTAAAGACAAAATCACCCCTTACTTAAGCCGAATAGGTACCTATTTTTCAGTTCGTTTCGCGAAACTAAAAGATCAAAAATAGAAAATAAAAAACACTCATCTCATCTGCCTTGCCGTGAATAAGTTTTTGTTTATTCTCTTCTTTCCTGGTCCTCTAATAAAAATGACTGAATTTCTCTTGACATTTTCGTTCGCTGTAGACTCAAATTATGATGGCCTTCTTCAAAGCTGCCGACAGCTAGATTAAGGTCTTACCACCTACATAATGTTTGTTTTTGCTCTTCCTTTCACAATCATCCCGTTTTTAAGCTGCTTGGACTCTAAGATGATAAATGTACAAAAATCTCAAGATAGAAAAAATAAAAAAAAAATATCCTTTTGTGGTTGTAGTGTACGTATAGCAAAGCAAGGACATTTTAAGGGGCTAAAGGAGAAACATCGCATCACATCGTTCGGCTGTTTGTAGAAGGAATTCTTCATATTTTTATTTTTTTTACTCTGCATATTATTGTCCTCATAGCATGGTGTAGTGGCTTATGGAAGTTTTCCTCCCTTTTCACTATTACACAATATGATATTACAACATTTAAAATATGTACCTAAATGTTCCAATTACTTTTTTTACAAAGGAAAATCATGAAAACTTTGACTAAGAGATGTGCAAGAAAAAAAAAACATAACCAAGACATTATAACAACAAAGCCATAGCTATTCCAGAGGCAATTCATTGAGTTTAATCCTCTTCTGGCCCTGTCATAACAACTTATCATTTTTTTTCGTGTAAGAAGAGCCTTTTTCTTATGGACAACAAAAAAAAAAACTTATGCTTGCTAAGGCTTCGGGAGAAAACACAAAAGTTTAGTAGATTTTATCAGCTATGTATAGGTATAAAGCATATAACCTTTTTACAAGTTAATTAATATCATGTCAACATATATGGGTTGACGTATTCAACAGGTATTTTTAATGGTGACAAGAAATCAGAATATAAAGATGTTAAATGAAATTCTTGGTTCTAAGGGTTCTTAGGAGGTGAACAATGTTCGTGGGGGATTTATGTTAACATTTTAAGTGAGTATAATAGATTATTTCATATAATGATAATTTTTGACATGATTCCTATTCAATCAAGTCTAATATTGGTACGGGTAGGAAGTTGAATGAAAAAGTGAAAGGTTTTTGTAATAAATCAGATAAATCAGCTAAATTGAAGACATTGTACTTCAAGTTAATTGGATTCCTTGAATTACTCATTTTAAAGAGCTTTTTAATGACATTTCGTCAAGAACAACTATTAGAAGTAAATCAAGTTAAGCAATTGAGCAAGCATTTATGTAAATTTATATTTTTGTCGACCATTCGTACGCTTCCCATTAATATGTTATTCTATTTTCCATTTGTAATTTTACTTTTTTGACTTCTTTATTATCGATCTGCTTTAGCATGATCCCTCTAGTTTCTTCTACGTTTTTCTCTATATTGCTTTAATGAAAAAATTGTCAAAATCTATTTTTTGAATAGTATGATCGCTATTTTGTGAACAAATCAACTTAACTTGTTCTCCTTTGCACTATAAAATCTAAGAACCAAATTTGCACCTGCTACAACTTCAAGACTAATAAGCTTAAGGAGGTTGTAAATAGCTCATTTTTAACTTTACTGTCTATATGTCTATGTATCTATAATGTTATTTTTCTTTATTTTTGTTACTCAATGAAATTCGATCGAGTTATTGAATGAAACCAAATCAATCCTCTTTTAAAAATGGCTGTCTTCCTCTCACCCTCTTACTAACTTAATCTGGATGGCATTTAGAGTCCAGGGTGTATTACGGCCAGAGGCGTAGCGAGCACTTTGGGGGCCTCGTATCAAATATTTTTTAGGGTCCCCCTTTCTTAGGTATAAACTTTTTACTTACATCAGCATATTAAGTAAGTTCAATTTGATATTTGATTTTGTATAGTAAAAGGGACAAAAAACTATTTTTATAAATATGTATCTCGAAAACCGTTAATTTGTTCAAAAGATTTAAATCTTAGCTCATGAAATTATATGAAAGAAAGAATGTGTTGAAAAGATATCAATAATAATTTTGTAACGTTTGTGCACATTTTTTCCCAAATCTGTTGTAATAATCTCCTTTGTGTATAAGATTCTATGAGCTTAAATTTAGGCCAGCTAGATTTGTGAAAAAAATAAGAGTTTTCTAGATATGTATTTCCAAAAATAGTTGTTTGTCACTTTACGGTCTAAATCAAAAGTCAAATTTTGAAACGTTATAACTTTTAGGTTTCATTAATAGCTCATTATTTAGATATTGAGATCGCCTCAAAGTTTCTGGTTCATCAATTATTCGTTGTTAAATTTTGAATAATATGTAAATTAGGTTTGTTCGTTGAGCCCTGAAGTCACCCCAAGGCTTTTTTCAAACGCAGAACTCACCCTGACACCTAGGGTCGCCCTGAGCTCGCCCTGAAGTAGATCTAGGTTTCTTGCTGGGGGGAGTTGAGGTAAAAAAAAAATTGTCAAAGTAACAGGAGCTCCAAGCATTTTTTTTTGTGGACTCACGTGCTGCAAAAAATTCTCATTTTTTTAAGAGAAATTCAAGGAATACACTATTTACTTTGATAATAACATAATAGAAATAGAAAATGGAAGCTGTGGTTTGTTTCTATTAATTTTCAAAGAAAATGTTGATTCTTGCATATTTCACAATTGAGGACCCTTTGGTGTTTTTTGAACATTGAAAAACACAGTTTTTTTTTGCAATTCTTGTGGCTGTCAAGAAAACCTGGGTCAACTCTAGGTAAACTTCAACGAGCGAATCTATTAAATTTGTGTATCGAATGCGGGTGGCAATGGTGCAGTGGATGAAGTGCTTGGTGTGGGTTCGAGCCCCACTCTAGGCAGCATTAGTTAAAATTATTATAAATATTAAACAAAAAAAAAAAAAAAATTTCTTACACACGTCAAGTACTCCGAATCTCGGGGGCCCCGTATCATTGATTCGGCTGATACCGCGGTAGCTACGCTACTGATTACGGCCTCAACCAATAAGCCCCTCCAGCCAGATCGGTCCCTAGCTAGCTGGCTGTCTAGTTATGCATAGTTGCCTTCCAAGCATAGTTATGCACTAGACAAGTTGGTGGGGGTCGCTCTCCACTTGTGTGTGTCAGCTATGGTGGGGATATACTCTGATGCGCAGACCATCAATGGTAGATTCGAGGGCACGTTGAGCTGGTGCATCTACGTCCATACACTCCATGTGTTCCAGCCATCTCAGCCGCTGTATTTTCAGCTTTTTGACCAAGTCGACATTGCTTTATGGCCAGTACATCTCGTTTAAACCTTCTACCCCATACTCCATCGATATAGACTGGACCGAATATCACCCGAAGAATTTTCCTTTCAAAGCACCCAAGCAGATTCTCATCCGTTTTTGACAGGGTCCACGCTTCTGCCCCATACAGTTGCACTGGAATGATTAGGGTCTTGTATAAGGTCTCCTTGGTCCGTTGAGAGAGGGCCTTTAACTCAAATGGCTTCTTAGCTCAAAGAAACTCGACTTCGAAGTTGTAACTATTGATCGTGACGTTTCTCTTGAGTCGACGATGTTGAGATTCCTTTCTTAATGATACAATATACTTCGTCTTGTCCTCATTAACAGCCAAACCCATTTTGCCACCTCCAATACAATATTTGCAAACGCACTGGTAACAGCCTTCTTTGCTTCAAGAACGATGTTGAACAGGTTGCATGATAATGTGTCATCTTGCTTCAAACCAACTTACCAACTTTGATGGAGCAGAGAGAATTCCCCATGGTCATGGTGCACCAGGCGGACGGGTTTGGCAGTTATGCTGAGATGCGACATGGGTCTGTACAATTATTGTTCTCTATCTACGCTATCATACATTTTTAGACGTGTGATTTTCAATCTGGCAATTTCTTTTTCGGAATTGGTCTTTTTGACAGCTGTGACGTGATTTATGCTCCGTTTGGCTTGCCATTTCATAATAAATAGACTTACTCCTGAACAATGCTTGCGAATCGTGCAAATTTATTACCAACATAATGGTTCGGTTCGCGCACGCGCACTGCGTCCAATATTTGGTCGACATAATCGCCCAGCAGACTCGGTAATTCGAGCAACCATGGATTGGTTTTGCACCACGTTTACTCTAGTGGATAATGCGGATTCTTAGAGACATTGCGCCGTACAGTGCGCACCGAAATTGGTTGTCAAAAATTGGGCCTCTCGGCTGGCAAATATTTGAGCCCGCCATGGCGGCACTTGCCCGAAATCAATTTTAAAACATAATGCGAATCCTTAACTTTTTAATAAAGCTAAATTCTTGGCCATAACATTAGATTATATGTGTTTTATTTCTTCTTGAAAACCACACGTCTAAAAAAAACACCCTTTATATGTGAATTCGAAATCGCTATAGAACTGGTGTGTATCGATTTGATTTTTTGTTTTTTAATCTGTCGGAGTGTGAACATTTGATCGACAGTATTGATTTGCCTGGTACACTGGTGGGGTCCAATCAGATGGTTGACGACGTTTTTAAGCGATCATACAGTATGACAGGATCTTGTATGCGACGTTGAGGAGAATTATATCTCTGTTGTTGGCACAAGTCGAAGCATCTCCTTTCGTATGGATGGGGCAGACTATACCGAGGTTCTATTCATGGGGCATACTTTCATACCAAGTCACTCCCCCTGATTGGAATAGCTGGGGCTTGCAGGCCATCCACACCAGCAGCCTTGTATGCTTTAAGCTTGGCTATCGTTAATTGTACTTCATTAAGGTCGGGTGGACAGAAATTTTGACAATCATAGTCTAGGATGATTGGAATGTTTTCTGTCTAACAGCGGAATTTCGGCCATCTTCGCCGTTAAGCAGTTGAGAAAAGTTCTGTTTTCAAATCCTTAGCACGGACTCTGTGTCTACCACCAAATTTTCAGTCTCGTCTTGGCAGACTTCCGTTCTGACCTTGTAGCCCTGGGTAGAACTTTCGAACATCACCCCTGGCACTACACTCCTCAATAGACTCGACTGCCCGCTTCGCTTGCTCTCTCTTTACTCCTGAGAAGTCAGCGTTCCTCCCTTCGTTTTTGCCCGTAGAGCTCCCAGGCTGCTCTCTCAGCAGTCCTGGTCTCAGTCTGCAGCATTAAGTTGTAAGCCTCATTCAATCAAAGTGTTTGATATCTCTAAGCAGACTGCACATCAGCTCTATTGTAGGTGTCATAACGGGATACTGTTTAATAGGCAGGCACGCAACGTGGCTTAGCGTACTTTCAAATGATTTTTGAAGAAGCTGTATGGACGAGTAGGATGAAGAAACGATTCCTCGCCTTCTCTGTACTTGCCCTGCTCTTTCCCACAGACACGTGTCGGCTCCACTTAGGAGATTACTTCTATAACGATCCTAGCGATCTGGCAAATAAAGACATTTATAAACTCGCACGCTTCGTCAGGAGCTCTAAGTGGTTTCACGAATAAGGAAGATTTTGCAATATTCATGTTGTATCACAACGAGCAAACTTTGGCATAAGTAAGTCATTATTGACTCACAGGCACTTCAACCTAATCTAACCTAACCCCGTTCTTTGCTGCATGCCCCAGCCTAAATTCTTCATCGGACCAGGGGTTTTTTACTGTTGGTGACCAAGTAAAATCCAGCACATCAGTAGCGGTACTCCTGATGCCATTTTGGCAGTGTTTTCCCTGTTCCTATGCAGATGATACTGGTGGTGAGCTTGCTGAGAGATTAAGAGAGACGTGGTCTGCAAAAGTCAAGGTGATCTCTTAGCTTCGCAACGTTAAATCTTTCCACAGCATCCACTCGTCGTTGTGGAATCTTGGATATCCACATTCGTACTTTAGCTACCAGCAAGTATAGTGATCCGAGTTTATGTTGGCACCTTGCAACCTTCGTACATCCAGATCCAGGCAACTAGAAACATGCCTAGCACCTATCACAACATGACCAATCTGGTTGATGGTTCGTTTTGCTATGATGACATTTCACCAGCCGCCAAAGTCAACCATCCTGAGTCCGTTACCGGATGGTGTCCTCCAACTACATATCGAACCAAAAATGCCCTCCTTCCCAATCTTGCCGTCGTACTTGGTGCACCTATACAACGTATTCTCGAGGAGATCGTAGAATTCTTCCTTGATTGAGTCATCTTTTTCTTCCATAGGGGCATGGGCACAGATCAACGTAATGTTTTTGAATTTTATTTGATGCAGATTGTGACAAGGCACTGGTTAACATCTCTGAAACCTTAGACTTCTTGCCTATGTCTGCCCCTTACCACAAACCACAACTAGAAAGCTGCTGACCCTACTCCTGGCAGCACTCGCCGTAATAGATGTCACACGATTTCATATTATGCTCTTTCCATCCCATCGCACTTCCTGGGAGGCACAATGTCAGCCTTTAGCTTATCCAGGCTCTTCACTATTTGTGGCATTCAATTAATTGCTGTTGATTGAATGCGGAAAAAAATAATTAGATCCCTTTCAATGTCAAACTAATTGTGGCTTTTTCTAGATGAAAGGGTAGGTTTCTTCGTGTACTTCTCAAAACTGCCAATTTCTATCAATTTCTAGTCCAAAGTTCTGTCAAAATTAAAAAAAAAAGAAGACAAGGTGGTGTTTCGATAATAGCTTATGATCATCATTATCATCGCTCCAAATGTGACAGTTCTGTCATTGACATAACCATTTAACCAAAAGATACTTTATAACTGAACAAAATTTTCAAATGAAATCTTAGGTCTTTGAGCATATTTTTTAGTATTTCCCAATTTTATTTTCTAACCCTCTTTAAAAAAAACCTAGCACAAATTCCATTGAAAACTTTAAAGAAGAAGTCACTTTAAAAGAAATTTCAACGCTCTAATATTGTAACAGAAATTCCTCCAATACAAATTTATATACAAAATTAAAAAGTAAACATAAAATGACTTCCAGCTTCCTTTGTAGTATCGAACTGCGAACTTTATTATTTACAATCTCCAAGAGGCATGACTTCATATTCTCTTCCACAAAAATAAATATCCCAAATAAATTACAAAACTCAAATTTAATTTTCTGTTTTTATTTTACAACTGCAATCCAATTATAACAAACAAGAATAACACTCTTAAAAAATACACAAAAAAAAAATTTACGAAAACAATAAAAAGAAAATTCATAGCGTGTCACATGTCATATTAATATATCCTCCTATGACTCACTCACACGTAAGAATAACAAAAATAATAATAAAAAAAGAAAAGCTAAGCCACGTATTCGTGCTTGCAGTTGAAATTGACTCACATTAACACAACACAATGAGTCGAGTGGCAGGCGGTTTGGCCATCAGGCAGGCATTACGAGTGGAACAGAAAATAGCCCGCGGATCCTGTGGTAATAAACTCAAAATCCAATTATCCTATACACAATGACCATATAAGAGTATCACTATCACACCCAGGCATTCGGACTTTGGACACACGTTAAAAACGATTACTCAGTATTAATGTCTCGTGTTGGCAGAGGAGAGTACATACATACCTAAGTCGAATTAGATTTTCTCTGAACCAACCAAATGCACTCCCTATATCCCTACCAGCTATACCCTTATCTGTATCCTTAGTCCCATTGCCATTACCATTACCATTGCCAACGACACGTTGTCATTTTTAATTAATTAAAATGCAAATTGGCTAATTGCACTAACCACGTGCAACCACCAAACTATCGTTAATGTCACATATTATAAGGAATGTCGGCACTACAGTCGCGGATATCGCCTGCATAGCTTACATCTGTCATAAGCCCTTAGGCGATTAGGTCTCGCAAAACCTTGCAATAAATGTTATTCAGGATTTGTTAAGAGTCAGAGTTATAAAGTCGGGGGAATTTTTATTTTTAAGAATGATTTTTATCACATCAATATCAATTAGGCCAAGAAACATCTGGCAGTAAACTGGTTCAATATTAAATAATTTTGTAGCAGTTTTTGGATGAATCATACTTCGTTCATTATGAAAACTGACATTTTTGGCACTCAGAAGGATTGAAAGACCAAATCAGTCACATGACAACGTGACTTTAACTTCAAATTATTAACAGAATCTAGTTATATTTCAATCTCAAGAAACGTTAGAACTAATTTGAGAAAAGGGTTAAAGCCTCAATTTATGTATACGAATGTCTAACTTTTTAAAAACCAGTGGAGTCACCTTATACGCTAAATTCATCCAATAATGAATATCAAATTGGATCACCCTCTCAATGTGACAATTGGATGTCAGAAAAAAATTATTCCAAAACGAAGATAAACGTTCCAGAGTATAGCTTTCCTTCCAGTTCCATCAAACTGATGCTTATGCCATTGACTAGCACGAAATTGAACATTCTAGCAAAACAGATTTGCCAGCGTCTAATGGTGTCTACGTGCCCTGGATTCCTATCATTCTTCCGACAAAAACATGGACAAGGCATCCAAAAATATGCGTCGCGTCGAATTTTGGTTGGAAATCAATTTTGGAACTAGCCACATGTCACATTAAAACTGTCAGACATTTATCAAGTTCCCCGAAGCCGAAACAATACACATCACCCTTTGCCATCCCTTTTTGATATGACCAAGAACCAATTCCCACATATGCCTATAAGTACCTACGTTCGATAACATAGCTCAAAGCCATAACGGTAACAATGTTAGAGTTCCTATATAGCAGACTAAGTGCAACACAAGGGACAAAGAATTTTCCCGAAAGTGCACCCAATCCAACGAGCATTTTAGCCAAATGTACCCCACTCTCCCATACCCCTATGGACTGTTGTTGTGATTGTGACTTATGGTGTGTCATCGGTCAATCGTTTGGGTCTAGTGCTCACTATAGTCGGGGGCCTATCCTTTGAATTCAAGAGAGAATAGCTGCAGTTACCTTTGCGGTGCATGTGAGTGCAAAATTTATGACAAAGTTACACACCACCACCATCTGACGTTTAAATGGAAATTTGCAAAAAACTTTTTTGTCAGTTTTTGTGGTGCGCACTTTTCAGACAGTCATATATAGCACTCCCGGTCCTTGAACCTGGAATGGCAACCTCACTCTCTGGATAATTCGTGGCCACTCAGAAATGTATATGGGTTTAAAGGGAGAGGGTGATTTTTAGCGCCTGGCGTGTCCTAGATTTTTCGATTTACCGCAACAGTTTTTTATATTTTTTCCTCACCAACGACGACGTCGACAACGACGGTATAGTGTAAATGTAGAAAATGTAGATGGCAAAGATAGAGCCAGAACCAGAACAGAAACATAGCAGCCCTAGACTTATAGAAGCGGAGCAGATACAAAAAATTACCTTTTTTTTTCCTAGCGGTGTGGTTGGGATGGGACGCCTACGAAAGTTGCACCTGTTTCAATGGTTTTGCAGTGACCTCAGTTGTGGTTTGGAATACTGGCCATGATTTTGGATTGTGGGGTTAGTTCACTTTCCCAGAGAGTGTCTGATGTATATAGCAGAAGCCGCAGGTGTAATCACCCACCTTGTAGGGTGGCCCAATACCATATTTTATTTGGTATACCTAGATACTGCTGGAAGGCAGATTTGCTTTCGTTGGACATGAGTAATGCTTATTGTGGTTGGTTAGAAGCTGAGCATTTTGTCGCGATCCATTAAAAAGGAGCTAAAGTAAGGAGAATGACATGGTGGATGGGTGAATGGTGGTATGAGATGGGTAAGGTAATCAAGGATATTCCATGTTTAATGGTTTGTCTCCGCATATGGTGGCTGATGATGAATCATTTATAAATATTTTGTTGATTTGGAAATAATTTCAATGATGACGAATGGATTTAAGCGAATATTTAGGACAATATAGGTAAATGGTCACAGATCGAGCTAAGAACGAGAAATCATTATGAAATTAACATCACAGAGAAGCGTGAATTGAATATATGTTTATAACTTTTAAGAGGAAATCACTACAACTACGGTTCTTTCTGACTGTAAGTTTCTCCCCTGAACCAGATTCTTTCGTAAACTTAGACTTAGAACTCATAGTCTGGGAGCCGACCGTAAGATTACCTATCTCATCGCGACCACGCGAAAATTGAATGCCAACCAATAGCTTAAGTCCAAACATTTACGAAACCACTGGTCGGACAAGTTTTATCTGGTAGCAATGGTTAGAAAATTCACTTTTCAGGTTGCATTTTACGCTAAATGTACTAATAATATAAGCAACTTCTATAAATGAGGTATCAACTGAAAGGTACGTAAGACTGTCCTCTACAGGATTCCAGTGGTCAAACAAAATTTTTTTTGGCTGTGGTGACCAGTCCGACCATTTAAAAAAAAAATGGTATTTTCTTAACACTGCGTTTTACATCAGGGAAAATTGAGTAAAATAGTATCAAATAGCTAGGAAAGTGACTTTAACCACTTTTTTTTCATTTTCATCCAACGATGCACAAAATTCCTAATTTTAGAAAAGTGGTCGGACTCGTTGCAACAGCCAAAAAAAAGACTGTCCAACCATTCGTGTCGTGTAGAGGACAGTCCTAGCTTTCATTTGATACCCCATATATATAAGTTGCTTGCATTCTAGGTACATTTAGCGGAAAATGCAACCTGAAAAGTGAATTTTCTAACCATTGCGACCAGATAAAGCTTGTCCGACCAGCAGTTTTGTAAATGTTTTGACTAAAACTACCGGTTGGCATTCAATTTCCGCGTGGCTGCGATGATATAGGTAATCTTACGGTCGGCTCCCGGACTATCAAGGAAGATTTCAATTGAGACATTTTGACAGAAAGAGTTCGTACAAATAATGTTCAACTGCTGAATTCTCAGCAAATAAATGTAATGAAGTCAATTGACGATGGAGAAGGTGGTATACTCAACCTTGATTTGCCTGATGGTGGAACAGGCAAAATGTTTCTCAATTCGTTGATTTTGGCTTCGATTCGGGTCAAGATCATTCATCGTCGAAGGAAAAACGTGAAGAGTGTTCTCAAACATTGGTCAAATTTATTTGAAGCATAATTGGCTGAGTAAACCCTCGTTATAAGCTGCGAAGAAAAAGGTCGATGATAATTTGAATTTTATTATTTTCAATCAATACGTAGCCACACTGGTAGTCGTTAAAATCGGTCGATTGTGTTACAAATGATTACGAAACAACAAACTATCCATTTTTAATTCGTCTGATCTGTCCGGTTCATTCCATCGCACATTTTGCAACTGAAAACCGGCTTTAATGCTGCGCAATCTGAACCAACCGAATCTGTGTCATGGAAAAACAAGGTTGATGGTGAAAAAGCTCATGAACAACGTCTTCAAAGCCACTTTAGTGAAAATAATGTTCGAAGGTGAAGAAGTTCTCATTCCAAGAATTTTGATAATACCAACAGACTTTGCTATTAGAGTTTAAGCATTCAACTTTTATCAACATCGTAAGGCCAATTGTTGGGCCCTGGACTTTTGGCACCTCATATGGGATATTTGAAAAAAAGCCATGTAATTGGTCAGAAAACGTAAACTAGTCCTAGATATTGGTCAGCCCTAGATAACTTGTAATTAAGGCTCTTCAAGTTTTTCAAGGTCACGCAAGGTCACGCTCAATTTTTGGCACCTCATTTGTGGGAAATTTGCAAGAAATTCATACCATCCGAAAGATTTCTAAAAAGATAACTATTTTCAGTAATTCTTCAACCATAGATTTTTATCTTTGAATTCTTAAAGTTCTTTTCAAGGTCACAAAAATTACTTATGGCAGTTAAAAAAAAAAAAGAAAAATGCCATTTGAAAGGCCACTTCACGGCCATAAAAGGTCAACTATTTCAGTTATTGGTCACACACATATTTTTTCAAAGAAATTTTACTGAATTAAAAAAAAAATTCAAGGTCATAGCGATTTTTCGCACCTTATGTATGAGAAATTTAGAGGTCAGTTAGTTTCAGTAATTGTTTTTGTTTTCAAAATTACGAACGATCATAAAAAAATAATTTTTTTTGTATGAAATTTGTTCGATTTTTTTTTAGTTTTTTTTGGAAAAATGTACTTTTATTTAATTTCAAGTTAAAAAAGTATCTAACCAATGCAAAACTATGAAAAAAGTCGACGGGAATTGTTGTATTTACATTAATTTTGATGACAACTATACGCAGTGCTTAGAAACAATACAATTTGTTTCTTTAATTGGTGTGTAAGAATTTTAAATTTTGGTGAAGAAAAACGGTTCGGTGAATCAATTTGAAAATGTTGATGCTTTGAAAGTTTTAAAATCTGCTTACCAATGCAAGTCATGCAGCTAAAATTTGCAAAGAAACAACAGATCTACCGAAAGACCACAAAAAGCCGTTTTTATTACTTTGTTTCAAATAACAGTCAAGGGTCAAACAAAAAGAATTTCTGCAAAACCTTAAAAAATATTGTAAGCACTTAATCCATTTCCAAAATTGTCTCAAAGTTTTTTACGACGTCATTATTTGCTGAGATATTGGTATAGGGCTGCCAGATTTTTCTAGCAGCTCGACGGGACAGATGGCTAGAGTAAGAGGAAGTCCCAGGATTTCAAAATTTTGTCCGGTATAAAATAAATGAAAACAAAAATCATTGTATGTACAATAGCAACAAGTTCTGTTATTTATTTAAAAGTTCCAATGAGCTCTACACTAAAATGCATTTCGTCCAGGTACGATAATGGGGCTAAGGATCATAAATTGAGATGTCAAAATTTGATAGTGACTCATAAAACTCACAGTATTAAGACTCTATCAAACCAACGCAAAGTATTCGGAGAAACGCAACGGGCGAAAATTTTACTTCGTTGTTTCTTTTCTATTGATGTTGCACCGCGTCGTCAGTAGTGGTTTCATTTATAATTGTATCACCTAGGAATTTAGACTAGCCTCAAACACTGCTTTATTGGTAAAATAAGTAAAACAAAGTACTTATTTACAATGGTCCGTATTTAAAAATTACTTTGGAATACGCGGCGGGCGTTGAATTTGTGTCAAAAATTGTTTTTTTTGCATCCAAAAATAATTATTTCCCATTTTTAGGCCAATAGTTAATTGATTAAGGGTAAGTTAATGACTTAATGGATGGCTTAGGCCAAGGCAAACATTTTTCGCCTTGAATATTATTCAATTTGGTGCACAGAATAGGTGAAATATTGGTTTTTAAACTTTTTATTTTTTTCCGCATGGGAACTTTAAACAAGAACGAGTTTACAAGACTTTAACAGCCCTATTATTGACACGATTCAAAACTAGTTTTAATGTAAAACTAGTTCTTTAGGGGTTTCGAGCTTCAGATTTTGAACATATTGATATTATTCAAACAAAAAATGGCATCTAAAACTCTGATTTAGAGTTTTGCATGTCAATTT
This sequence comes from Dasysyrphus tricinctus, assembly GCA_963921185.1. Classification (NCBI taxonomy): domain Eukaryota; kingdom Metazoa; phylum Arthropoda; class Insecta; order Diptera; family Syrphidae; genus Dasysyrphus; species Dasysyrphus tricinctus. The sequence goes on along the minus strand of OY992531.1, from coordinate 233,037,033 downwards.
TTGTTTGAATAATACTAATATGTACAAAACCTGAAACTCAAAACCTCTATAGAACTAATTTAATATTAAAACTAGTTTTGAATCGTGTCAATAATAACAGCCCTATTATTGACACGATTCAAAACTAGTTTTAAAATAAAACTAGTTTTATATAATCTGGGAGCCCACCGTAAGATTACCTATCTCATCGCGGCCACGCAAAAATTGGATGCCAACCGATAACTTTAGTCCAAACATTTACAAAACTGCTGGTCGGACAAGCTTATCTGGTCGAAATGGTTAGCAAATGCACTTTTCAGGTTGCATTTTCCGCTAAATGTACCTATAATATAAGCAACTTATATAAATGGGGTATCAAATGAAAGCTATGACTGTCCTTTACACGATATCATTGGTTGGACCGACTTTTTTTGGCTGTTACGACGAGTCCGACTATTTTTTTTTTTTAAATAGTCTTTTTTTAACACTGCGTCTTACAGCAGTGAAAACTGAGTAAAATCATTTCAAATGGTTAGGAAAGTGGCCTTAACCACTTTTTTTTTTATTTTCATCCAAGGATGCACAAAATCTCTAATTTTAGAAAAGTGGTCGGACTCGTGGCAACAGCCAAAAAACTCTGTCCGACCATTGCTATCGTGTAGAGGACAGTCCTAGCTTTCATTTGATACCCCATTTATATAAGTTGCTTGTATTCTAGGTACATTTAGCGGAAAATGCAACCTGAAAAGTGCATTTTCTAACCATTGCGACCAGATAAAGCTTGTCCGACCAGCAGTTTTTTAAAATGTTTTGACTAAAGCTATCGGTTGGCATCCAATTTTTGCGTGGCCGCGATGAGATAGGTAATCTTACGGTGGGCTCCCAGACAATATAGAACTAGTTTTACGTTAAAACTAGTTTTGAATCGTGTCAATAATAGGGCTGTAAGGCTGTAACTGATTGATAATAAAAAAAAACTTAAGTTAAACTAAAATTCCTTTCATTTTTACTTGCGATATACATATGTACATATGTAGGTAGGTACTATAGGGCAAATTTTGGATTCGTGCAAAAAAAAATTTCGAGATAACAATCAAACATGACATTACGATGATAGAGAACACCAAAAAAAGGGGTGGCAAAATTCTGTCTGTCTGTTTGTCTGCTTTTCTGTACCTCAACCTACAGCCTAAACCACTGAAGCGATTTTCTTCAAATTTTCAGCTTAAGCGAAACGAAAATTTCCATACAAAAGTTGACACAAAGAAATCATAAACGAAAAATTTCGTTGTGATTTTTGTTGTGTAGTACGCAGCTCAACAGTGAATTATCAATAAAACAGAAAACTATAGTCGATACAAGAACCAAGTCTCCACTTATTTTTCACACACAATTAATTGACCGCAACATTATGGGTATTCATGCAACAGCGTAAACTCGTCGTAATCGTTGTAAAGTTTAAAACTTCGTAATTCTGTCATAATTTGTATGGACAATTTGACAGATTTACGAAGTTTAAAACTTTACAACGATTACGACGAGTTTACGCTTTTGCATGAATACCCTTATTATTTCAGACGAAAATTTGAAATTTTTTTATATTTTGCTGTTGAGTTTTATTTGAAAATGAAAATCGAATAAAATACCGTCCAAAAGAAACTGAAGAACACAATTATTTCGAATCTGTAGCACCACAAAAGACCACACGAAAATAAAAAAAAAAAGAATTCACATCAAACGAGAAAAAAAATTGACTTAAGATTTTGAATTTTTTCTTATTTTTTAATTTATTTTGACATCTTTCTGATAAAACTCTCCATATTTTTTTCGCAATCACTTCGTTTCTGATTTCGTTCTTGAGTTGGAGACCCGAGAAAATTTTAGTTTCACCTCAGCAGCCTACTAGGCTTTAAGGTTTTTTTTGTAACTCTCCAGTGGGGAAATTGAAAATTTTTTTAGCTTCAAAAATAATGGTACTTGTCATACAACCGTTAAGAAAAAGCTAATTTATCTCCGAAACGGCTCCTAAGATTTTGATAAAAAAAATCAGTGTATTATTGTATATATGGTGTACTTTTTGAACTACAAAAGAATTTCCAAAAACTATTTTTTTGGTTTTATATTTTCTCTTAAGCCGCTCAACCTATTTCAAAAATTTTTAAAAAAAAAAGCTTCTTTAAAATGTCAATAATATTGCATATCAAAATTTTGAAAAAGTAAACTTTTTAAAAAATATTAATATTATTTTTTTGAAAATTCAATACTTTGGAAACGGGTTGATGAATTTTTTTGAAAATAATTTCGTAAATGTTTATTAATAAATACTCAAAACTGGCATCCCAAATATAACTAAAATTTTATATATAAAAAATTAGTTTTTAAGAAAACCGCTGCAACGATTTTTTTTGAATATATGTACAGTCGGCTCCCTCTAAGTCGAACTTTTTCGCCCTAATTTTTATTCCCCTCAAATTTTAAACCATATAATATTTCTCTCTAACTCGAATTTTTGTAAAACTCTCTCTAACTCGAACTGATTTTGATATCCCGTGAAAATTCGACTTAAGAGTCGATGTATTTCTATTTTCTTAAGTAATAAAATTGTATACTTGGTTTTGAGCGCTAAGCTATTTTATTAGTTGTTTATACAATATAAAGAACGATTAAAATGCTTTTTATATATTTTTCTATAGGTACTCTTTGTTTATATTTTGTATATATTTGTTCTAAAGGGTGATTTTTTAGCTGGTTTGGTTTTGGCAACACTGGTTTTGACAGCTGACGTGTGTTTAGTACCTTGTGTCACTGTCAAACAGCTTCAGTTTGGTTTGCAATTTAACCATGGATCGTCAGCCGACCTACCACAACGCCGAATTTTTAGTGAATGGGCTCTTGGAAAGCTGGCCGAGGATCCGCTTTTTTATCGAAAAATTGTGTTCAGCGATGAGGCTCATTTTTGGTTGAATGGGTACGTAAATAAGCATAATTGCCGCATTTGGAGTGAAGATCAGCCAGAAGCATTGCAACAGCTACCAATGCATCCCGAAAAAGCCACTGTTTGGTGCGGTTTATGGGCCGGCGGCATTATTGGGCCATATTTCTTCAAAGATGATGCGAATCGCAGCGTTACTGTCAATGGTGAACGCTACCGAGCGATGATTACAAACTTTTTTTTGCCCGAAATGGAAGTTCTTGACTTGCATGATATGTGGTTTCAACAAGACGGTGCCACATGCCACACAGCACGCGAAACAATGGCGCAATTGCGAGGCGAGTTTGGTGAACAGTTAATTTCACGATTCGGGCCGGTCAATTGGCCGCCTAGATCGTGCGATTTGACACCATTAGATTATTTTTTGTGGGGGTATGTCAAGGCTAATGTCTATAGGGACAAGCCCGCTTCGATTGACGCACTGGAAGCCAACATCCATGCATTCATTCGTGAGATACCGGCCGATATGTGTGAAAGAGTATGCCAAAATTGGACTCAGCGGATGGGCTACCTGAGACGCAGCCGCGGTCAACATTTGCATGAAATTATCTTTAAACATTAAATTGCAAGGTTCAAACTATCGATTCAAATAAATATTTAATTCATTTTTTCGAATTTTTTGTGTTTTTTTTTTTTAAAGTTCTAAACCTCTTAAAAAATCACCCGTTATAATGACTTGCATATTTAAAAAGTTCTTAAGTTCCATAAGCAACTTGGACATAAGAGCAAGTACGTGCGACCCAGTTCTGCATTTCACTTTGCAAGACCCGTGGGACCCGTGGTATTCTGATGGTACTGGGGCATATAAGAATTGGGCTATATCAACATTTTGTTTGCTCTGGAAGAAGGGGTAAAATCTTTTCTGATTCTACTTCTCTACATCCAAGATTTCCAACTTAATTTTTTATATTATATCGTTGTATGAGAAGAAGTCGCATTAAGTGAATGATTTAAAAAAAATACCAAACAAAAACACTAGTTCAGTTCATACATTGTTGAAAGCATCATCAGACCACATCATCATCAATTATCACTGACTTGATTTTTTCATTGTACTACGATGACTTAACACTATCTAATAAAGATAAATATTTTCTTCATACAAAATTGAAAAGAAAAACATATATTTCCATCTTAGGTATAAGTTTGTACATCTTATATTTTCGGATTAATATTAAACCAAAAAGCTGAAATCTTATTTTAAACGACACTTTTACTATCAGATTACAATTATTCTGCTCTGTTCATTATGAAGTGCAAAAAAAAAAAAACACTTTTACATAAGCTTTTCCTAATAACTTGAAACAATTTAAATGGAGTTTTATTGTGTGTGCAAAAATAATCGCATTACCTTAATATTATCAACTTTTGTAGCGTACCTAAATTGCTTCCATATAGAGGGAGGACAAGCGTCTTTTATTTATACTTGACTATACCCAGTACGACACCTTTCTTTGTGCAATATTTGTTTGCATACAAAATACAACTACAATGGTGTAGGTTTGTCCATTATATCCATATGGATAGAATATGTGGGGTGGATTATGAGTGGATAAGTTAATTTCCGGTCGACTTGAGGCATGTTTTTTTTGGGCACCTGGATTGTGAGTTTTACTCTATAGAAAGGCAATAATGTCCTTAGAAAAATGGTTTAATGTGCTTATGATAGATATTCGATCTTGTGAATGGAAAAAGGGCGTTGCATCTACCAGTTATCATTTTATGTTGTATTGGACTTTGAGTCATAATTCAACCTTTATAGCCGTAGAAGTACCTGTATAAGAAATAAACAATGCATCAATGTGTCACAGGAAACTGCCTTTTACCTCAAATTGCTTTAGACAGCTTATGTAAATTATTAAAAAGATAATGAGGGCAGGAATGGAGTACACTCGGGCGTATACGTGATTTTTGTGCATATTGTTTTGAATCATGGACTTTTGTTAACAATTATTGTTAATGCGGTACTAACAGTTAATCCAATGGGCCCTCGCAGGGGGCATATGTCCCTTCCAAAATGTTTTTATTTTGTTATGAAAAATTAATAAAAATATAAATATAACAGAAAATATCTGGTCAGGTGTTATTTCTGCAACGCAAAAGCAAAACCTGAGTGATACTGTCTTCCAGATAATGATCCTCTATATTCACGGACAAATTGTACATTGAATTTCTCATCAACAAAATTTGTGTTTCGAAGAAAACTCAAGTAATTTTGTTCAAAATGGTTGTGATACCACTGCAAAATTAGGTAGGTAGGTACAATCTAAATTTCGCATCTAAAAAGACAAACCTTTAATATGGTATCCACGCAGACAAAAAAAAAAAAAACAAAAGAATTGGAGGGCGGTAACCTTTGATTCAAACAGAAATCATTTGTTCAACATTTTCAAGGTTCAAGACCAAAAGAATAGACAAACAAAAAAATGGAAACCATACTGCTTTTAAATGTCATTTAACATATATTTTTGCAGACAGATTTGGTTACAGAAAATTGAAGTCGAAATTATTTTTAAACAAAAAAGAAAAGGTTACCCTAGTTTAGTTAGACATTTACAATATTGAAGAAAAAAAAATATTTGTCAGATAAAATGAGTCTGTCTGATGAAATTTCATTAACTTTTGCATTTTCTTGATCCTTCACGCTGTCACTTAGGTATATGTCAGTTTATTATTAAAAACCACTCATTTGGATACATGGCAAAATCTTATTTGATTTAATTTATTTCAATTTATTTATTATGATTCTCGTGTCATCATAAAGCCGAATTAAATTAGAATCCACTCTTTTGCGGTTTATCAACAACAATACACAATATATTGCTATGAAAATACATACATACATGTACATTCCCACCCACAAGTTATCACACATGCATTGTTGTTATAGAAAGAGCAATACAATAACGAATCATATTCATAATAAAATAACAAAAACGTCTGACAAGTAAAAGTAAAAAAAAAAAAACGAGACAAATCCAGAACAATGCTAAGGCAGGAGTAGAGACATACATATCCCTAAAAATAAGTAGAGAGAGATTTCTCGGTTTTATGCGAAACAATCAACAAAATATCACACAAAATAAGCCAAGAAAAATTAATATCAGAAGACAACGCGCATACAAGACGCTACCACCATGTAAGAAAATAATAAAATTACAGCGTTTGATTATACAAAGCTAAGACAGGAGCAAAGTCCATGGTTGCCATTGGGTGACTCTAATGCATTCTTTCAATAATTTGTCAGTTTAATGCGGTGGAAATGTTTTTACTTCAACTCTTTCATTTTTTTTCTTTTTTGAAAATATTGTGATCGGTCCCTTCTTATGAAAGTTTGACACAAAAGTTACTTTTTCTTGTGTTTTTGTTAATTTTTTGTTAACATAAAGTTAAGTTAAATCTAACTGTCTGTAGTTGATATACATACTTACAAGAATTAAGCTGTGACAGTTCTAGAAATCGTATTTTTGTACTTTTTTTATTAACAAGTTTGCCTGCAAAAACGAAACACGGAATTAATAAATACTCGTTCTTACTTGTGTTCTTTACTGTGGAGATTCCGAATGTAATGAGAATGACTTCTTGCATGGAAATTCCTCTACGGTATCCCTGTCAGAAACCACACGTTTTGAGTATATTTACGTGTAGGGATACTTTTACCACATTTTAGTTCTATCCTGGCCCCCAAGGAGGATCAGAATGGAGCTATACACATAATTCCAGACGAATACTTTTTTCTTTTATAAATAGATGTGAACTTACCAATAAATATAATAAAAGTCATAAAAGTCAACAAACTCAAATATTATAGAAAATTCATCAAGAGTGATGAAAAATACAATTTGTTAAGCTAATTTTGTATCGAAACCAATTTTGACTACGACAATAGATTCACAATAATAATGGATTTTCCAGTAAAAGTGGGTGAGAGGTATTTTAAAGAAACTCTTTGTTTAGTACTTGAAAGGCTTTTGTACGCCATTATGTAAAAAGTATGAGCTCTGGGATCTTGGCGCCTCATACATATGTGGGACATTCACAAAAAAAAGTTAGCCATATTGGTCAGTAATTGCTCATAAAAGGTCAGCTAGTCTTAGAAATTTGTAAGCCCTAGAAAAATTTGTAAATAAGGTTTTTAGTTTATCAAGGTCAAGAAATATCACCTGCATTTTTTGGCTCCTTATTTGTGGGATGCTCAGCAAAAATTGTATATACAATCTGAAAGGCCACTGAATCATGATAAAGTGTCAAGCACACGGACAGAATTTTTGGATCAAATCACGAAAAATGAGCTGCAAACCACGAAAAATTAATCTAGATTATCATACCTTGGCTCGGGATTTAGTAATTTACAGCTACTATTTGTTCCAATTTCAAAACTGAACAGAATAAAGTCAAAAAAGTTGAATCATGGATTTTAATTGCAAATCACAAAGAGACAAATTTTGTAAATTGCTACGTTATGAATGCTAAGTTACCAGATGTTGTGTTAATTTGAGATAAAAATGCTATGATTTACGAATAGAATAAACCAACTGCAAATTTTGCAATTGGTGATTTTCCAATTCTTTCCGTTCAGTTTCAGTAATTGGTCATGATCAGCCATAGGCTTTTTATAATTTTGAAAGTTTTTGTTTTATTTTTTTCTAGGTCCTGGACAATTTTTCTTGGGAAATTTATGCCATTCGACTGGCCACTCAATTGGGGAGCGTATCGCAATACCGTTTTTTAAAATCCTCTTTTTCAAAAATCACGAAAAAATGGTTTTAAAATCCCGTCTAATAAAATACTTTTTTTAAAAATTCTGTCTTCTGTTTATTCAAGATCCCGATCTATTATTATCCCGCCTTTTAAAATTGGGATTATAACAGCTGGATTATAAAAAAGCGGGATTAAAATAGACGTGATAGTAAAAAGTGGAATTAAAAAAACGGGATATATTACGATGACAGAGGACACGAAATTAGTAGGTGGCAACATTTGATATGTCTGTCTGTCTGTACCTCGACCTAAAGCCTTAACCACTTTGTAATTCCCGGGAGGATAATTATTTTTGTTTCCTTTAAAAAGAACGGTACTTGCCATACAATCGTTAATGAAAAGTTTATTTATCTCAGAAATGGCTCTACCGATTTTTATAGGCATAGATGTATGTGTTTTTATTATTTTCGAATTTCCCTTTCATGGCTCCACCGATTACACCGATTCTTATTTATATAAAAATGATAACATACAAAAATTAACAAAAAAACAAAAACATTTAGGATATACAGTAGACGCTCGATATAGTAAAATAATAAAAACCAGGCCTGTTCATGTTCACTCTTTCGATATTGTTCACTTTTTCGAGCGGGAGTTTTTGAAGGCTTTCTAATAGTGAAAAAATAAGTAAATTGGGTGGCACAACAGCTCGTGGAGAACCAGGGCCTAGTGACTTACAAACTCTCAACCATTCCTGTGTGCGTGTAATTGGCAGGAATGGAGGGGACTTACAGTTTGATGCCGAGTCCGAACGGCTAAATGAGAAGCACTTTTATATTTCTAATAGGGAATTTGTGCCAAAATGCACATTTTGTTCGATGTGAATGTTTTTACATTTATTTAAGCGTTAAATAAAGCTTTCTTTTAGTTCCAATAAAAAACAGAGACAATTCCTCATTGTTCTCATAGCAATCTTAAATACTTGCGGACATTTTTATACAAAATAGATAGATACAAAATGGATAGTTCACTATTTTGAGATCCACTAAATCGAGCGTCTGCTGTATGTACAAAAAATATTTTTTTTGAAAAATTTTGATCAGACTCATCATAACGATGATAGGGAAGACGAACAAAGTTGGTCTCACAATTCTGTCTGTCTGTCTGTTCGGTCACATACCGCCTAATTGGCTGTATCCATTTTCTCAAAACTTGGTGCATAGCGGTTGGCGGTGATTCTCTATACAAATGTTAAAAAACCGTTAAGGAAAATGTTTTTTTTTTTTAAATGTCTCCTACGATCTTATAACTTTTCGATATATTTAAATTTGTGCGATATACTACCAAAAATTATAATAACTTAACTTAGCAACTATTAATAGTACCTGCAATAGCACATATATTTTCTTATTTTGTATTATCTCATTATGGGTGGAACGGATTTAGATTAGTTTTTTTATATACAAATTTCAAACAAGTTCAAGTAATGCTTTATTACTTGAAATTTGTCAAAATTTATTTTTTTTTTAACTTTTAAAATTCGATATCTTGAAAACGAGTTACTAATTTCTTTTAATTTTGGTTCTATATTCAGATAAATAAACATTTAAGATTTGCATACCAAAATTGTTTCTTAAAAATGTTTTAAGAATTTAAGAAATTATGTTATATATTAAAAAAGCCGCTCCAACGATTTAAAATTTTTTTCTAAGTAATCATATTTAATCAAGAATTCATATGGTATTTTATTTTTTCACCTCAAGCTATTAAAGGAGTTGTTTTAGCTGATTAAAATATTGTCGATCATGTTTTTAAACATTTTTCTCTCATAATTTCCTTGTTTTATATTCAATTTCCTTAAGCCTCAGCGTCAGCGTCTTGGACATAAGAGCAAGAACATAAAAACAAGTAGTGCATTTTAATTTTTAAACGTTAAAAAATTGTATACATATACAGGGTGTCCCGCACCTGAGTGGAAGTATCTTAGGGTGTGACTCCTGGGTAAATTCTAAGAAAAAAATTTTATGTGGGGGAAAGTTGTATCTCCCCTCCCTGAGGCAGGGGGGGGCTGTTTCTGAAAAATTGCCTTAAAATGCCAAAAAAAAACATTTAAAATCAACCAAAACACATCTAATAATGTGCTATAATTTTTTTGATAGCTAATACTCCATTCTTGGCATTTGGTTTTTAAATCAAGTTATTTAAGTGAATAGTTTTTGAGAAATTAAATTTCCAAAGTCAAATTTGTTTACAAATTTTTTTTTTTTTAAGTCGATATTTTTCGAAAATTTTACGTAATTAAGTGCTATTTTTGTGTTCAATATTCATTGCGCTCATTTATTTTTAGTCCATTACCGAAAACCAAATGTAAAAGTCTATCTTAGTTTTTGAGAAATTAAGAAAAACGAAAGGTACTTTTACCAAAGAAAGCCCGAAAAAAGGGTTAAATTATGGATAATTCATGAATAATTAATTTTTTTTCGGGCTTTTGGGAAAAGTACCTTTTGTTTTTCTAAATTTCTCAAAAACTAAGAATGATTTTAACATTTAGTTTTCGGTAATGGATTACAAAATAATGAGGGCAATGAATATTGAACACAAAAATAGCACTTAATTACGTAAAATTTTGAAAAAATATCGACTTAAGAAAAAAAAAATCACAATTTTTTTTAACAAATTTGACTTTGAAATTTAATTTCTCAAAAACTATTCGCTTAAGCAACTTGACTTGAAAGCCAAATGCAAGAATGGAGTATTAACTTTCAAAAAAAATATAGCACATTATTAGATGTGTTTTCGTTGATTTTTTAATGTTTTTTTTGGCATTTTAAGTCAATTTTTCAGAAACTGCCCCCCCTGCCTCAGGGAGGGGAGATACAACTTTCCCCCCATACTATTTTTTTCTTAGAATATACCCAGAAACCACACCCTAAGATACTTCCACTCAGGTGCGGGACACCCTGTATAAGAAATTATTTTTTTAGAAAACTAGTTTCATGCTTCTGTACAAATTTTCTATAATTACGTGCATATTTTTAAAAGTTCTCAAGTTTCAAGCAAATTGAAGATTAAGAGAAAGTACGCGCGTCCCAATCGTGCATTTATTTATTTTTTTTATGAATTTCTAAACTTTTTTTTAAGTTCGCATTAAAATTTATAAGGAAAAATGTGTGACTGACCAATTACTGAAACTCAAACTAGCTAACCTTTTATGATAAATGGCATTTCAGGTGGTATAATCTTTTTGCGAACATCCCACAAATGAGGTGCCAAAAATCACACAGGAGCCACTGTGCATTTACACGATTTCATTTTAATAGCAATTTTAAAGATTCCAGTTGACCGTGTTGTTTTTTTATAGTGAAAAAATGACAAATATTATGACTCGCATTGGGACATTAATAGAAAGAAAAATGGAAAAAATTATGGCAGTTATATCACTCGTATAGATGCGATCTTAAGCCCGGTCCACATTATGTTGAATTGTGTAGATCAACATTGACAATGCCAATCAACATTTGTTGAACCAAACGGAACCCGATTCAAATGGATAGAAATCGTAAAGAATTCTGTGATATTAGGTGATAGTTTAATTTATTTTTTTTGTTTTGTCTTGGTTTTAATTTATTTATTTATTGAGTTTTCCGTCAACCATAAACTAAAAGTGCAATATAAATGTTCAAAGTAAAGTAAATTCAAAAATTTTCAAGAATAAAATAAAATAAAATGTAACTGACAATAGTCCAATAAAAATAACCCTTGAAAAAGTTGGAAAACACCCAACGAAACGTCGGGAATAATTTAAAAAATGGATTAAAGTTGTTTTAATTGCATACAAAACATGGATCAGTAAGCCCAATTAGCGTACAGAAATCGACAAAGTTGTTCAACAAATTCCATTTTATTAAAAACATTTGTAGGGTTTAAATTTCATGAACATATTAAATATATTGCTTTGTGCGTTATTAATCGATTTTTATAAGATGAAAAATGCAATATGTGATGTGAATAAGTATTTAATTCTAATAATATCGTTTTAAATTTATTGTAAACAAAAAAAAATAAAAAAAAGTTGGTACCCCCCAGGATTCGAACCCTGAACCCTTCGGTTGGATCCTGATGCATCTATCAGAAAATTCCAATCCACACAAAATATTGCAACGAAAGTTTTTGACGTACACACTAGCATGTTGATCGACAATGTTAACCAACAATGTTGATTTGATAGGCATAGTGTGGACCGTTCTTTATGTTCTTTATGTTCCAATCAACCAAAGTCTCTCAAATCAAAAACTCGCATATAAAAGTCTCGCAAATTCAAATAAATTTACTTTTCATTTGGGGAAGAATAATGGTTATGATATCATGATGGCTTGGTATGATTAAAATTTTTAAAACATATAATTCATATAAGAAAGGCATTTACCATTTCTATATTCTCTGTCCTCTTCTTTAAAAAAAAAAAACAAAATAGGAGAAGGGTGCGAACAGTGAGACAATGCATATTGTGTTTCCCAAAAAGCTTTGACAGACATGCCAATGATACAAACAGCATTTTTTATATGCAACATTCTATATTTCTAAAGCACTCTTAATCCAGCTGAGCATGTGCTTTTGGTGAGCGGTCATTAAAAAAAAATTGGGCAAAAGTGTTTTTTTTTTTAATGTGTTTAGAATTTGTGTTAACACTCGATAGATTCAATTAAATGAATCAAGTTTTTTTTAAATAATTTACTGCTATGTATTTTTTAAATGCAATTTATCTATCGGATAAATATTAAAAAAATTATTTTAAAACAAAAAGTCTGAAAAAATCACAAGAGGTGAACATAGAGATATTTCACCCCCAGGGTGCGAACAGTGAGACAGTTTGACTTTGCTCACAATTTCTCTTACTACAGTTTAACCATATTACATTTTTCAGAAAAGTTTTCTCCCTCCATATGAAGGTAAGGTATGTCTTAAAATACTATCAAACTTTCTGTAAGATTGCTTAAAAAGGTGCAAAGCAATACCAAATAAAAAAAAAGTGTCTCACTGTTCGCACTCTTTTATAATACAAATTTTATATACCTACTACTGAAATAAATCAGCCAAGTAGAAGACTTAGCATTAAGGATTGGACTTGTTTTATTTATTATTATTATTTATTATTATTTGTTATTTATTGATTCAAAATAGCTTTTTATGGCCTTTAGTCCTACAAAATTATTATTATATAAAAATAACAACTAATAAATGATAATGTGGTGGTTTAAATTAAAGTGGCACTCAATTAGAACTGAGAAGATATACAAATCTCGAAAATTGAATTGCATTTCAACGTGTATATTTTTCAATTAAAATCTCGCAAATTATCTTAAATCTCGAATGATTTATGTTGCAATGAAATTAAATTTTTCAATATGCGCGATTTTAATTTGCGAGAATTTGTACCCAACCCGATCTTTGTCAGAAATCATCAGGATTACGGCAAAAGATACAAAATATAGCTGAAATAAATAATGTCAGTCTGTAGATCATGTAGATATAGCGCAGTACTTCAATTTGGTGCGACATAATTTGCGCAATATTTTTCGCACAATATTATGGAAAAATGGCTACCTTGAAAGTCAATTGCACTTTTCATATTTCTTATATATTTATGAGAAATGAATAAGCTGCTAAACTGAGCCCATTTATTCGATGAACATTAAATTGGTGCAAGATTAAGAAGAAATTATGTTATTCTGCTATTCCAGTGAATTCAGGATGAGAAAGTACAAGATATGAGGTACGACCCCAGTCGCATTTTCTTGATTTTATATTTTGTGTATTTTATTTGACTGTGTTCTCCATTTTTTTGTGTTTATTCTAGCTTTCGTTTTTTTTTTGACATTCACATTTGCAAAACTCTTATAAAGCTTAAGTGGTTGGAAATTATTATGATGCCAGACAAATAAAAAAGAAGAACGATATACGAAAAAAAAAATAAATAAATAGGGATACCCACCCACAACCATCATGGACGTTCGTTTAATCCCATTACTACTTTGGTCACGTTTGAATCTAATTTCGACCCTCTCGTTTTCATTTGCACTCTCATTCCCATCATCGTCATCATCATCACGCATATCAAAGCCACAGGGACAAAATGCATGAAATGATTTCATTTACTGATGCTGGGTTTTGGAATATGGCAGAGGTAGCAGCAGTAGCAGAAGCAGCATATACTAGAAGCATCCGAATAAAAAAAACAATTTCAACTTGATTTTGATGGTTAGTCAAAAGATGTGTCCCGAGAGGCGCCTTAAGGGGACACAAAGTTTTTTTTTTCCTCTCTTTTTTATTCATTTGGCCGAAAAAGTATGCTTCATGAACGGATGTTCTAATTGTCAAGTTGTCGGTTTCTTTGAACCGAAACTAATTGGTCAAAGAATTGGACATATAGCTTATGTATATGTGGGAGGATATATTGTGTGCATGGAATTCGTCATATGTACATATATGATATTTTATTAAAGGAATGTAAACGTTTGAGTTGACCTTTTACTAAATTTACTGCAAATACAATATTTTGTACGTGGTCAAGAGTTCAAGTCATTCATTTACACAATAATAATAAACACTTGCTCACATAAAATATTCATACTGTCATAAAGTTGCAAAAGTGGCATAGTAACGTGCCTAGATTATTTTTATGTATTTTTCCTAGAAATTGGTGTTAAGTTTTCCTTAAAAGTGACAACTCACTAACAAGGTAGGTTCTGATTTTGCAACATAAAATCAGAGCTTTTAATTAGTCCAACATTTCGGTGATGGAAGCTCTAAGGATGGGCAGATTTTCTACAAATTTGACAGATTATGTCAACTCAAATCCCTAGATGAAAGATCAAAGTTTTGTTTTAGTTTATCTTAAACAGATTTCATTATTTTTTATTTCGTCAATAAATAGCCCAATACCAAGAAGAAGAGTGTCCCCACTAAGGCACTTCTCCTTTTATCATGGTGGCAAATAGCGGAACTAATCCCCTGATGAAATCAACGGTGGCGTCTATGGTTGCAGTCAGGCTGAACCACTTAGGTTAGGTTAGGTTGAAGTGGCTGTCAGTCATGAAAACTGACACACTTAGACCATAAGTTGGCCCATTGTGATACCACAAGAATCTGGGAAGCCTTTTTCCCTACTCGATGAACCATTTGGAGCTTCTTATGAAGCGTAACAGACTACCTATGTCAACATTTACTAAATCACTAGGATCATTGAAGTAGAAATCTCCAAGATGGAGTCTTCGCCTATGAGATAGAGCAGGACAAGTGCATAGAAGATGAGGAATCGATTCTACCTCTTCCTCGTCCATACAGCTTCTGCAAAAATCGTTAGAGAATACGCCAAGACGCGTTGCGTGCTTGCCTATAAGACAGTGTCTGGTTATGACACCTATCATGGAGCTAATGTGCAATCTGCTTAGAGATATCAAACATTTAGACCGCTTAAAATCCATTACTGGCCAGATTTGTTTTGTTGCCCAGCAAGTGGTGATATTGTTCCACCTAACGTTTGTTTTCTCTAAAGCACCTTGCTTCAGCATAAGTTTACATGTAGCGATGGGAATACCAATATCTGCCTTACTAGGTAGAAGAGGTAGAGTTGTTCCATATTTAGCGAGTTCGTCGGCCTTACAATTACCTGGAATGTCTCTATGCCCCGGCACCCAACACAGGTGAATGTTAAACTGCTGAGCCATCTCCAGCAGAGATGAACGACAATTTAGGGCTGTTAAAGAGTTGGTAGAGACCGATTCCAGAGATTTGATAGCTGCTTGACTATCCGAGAAGATGCGGATATCTGTAGTTGATAACACGTTTTCTTTCAGCCAAGATAAGGCTTCTTTGATCGCCATAAGTTCCGCCTGGAACACGCTACAATGATTAGGAAGACGGAAGGAGAGACTTAATTTTAGTCTTTCTGAGTACACACCACCACCCACCCCATCATCAGTTTTCGATCCGTCGGTGTAAATATGGATTGATTCATCTTCCAAGAGAGCCGTATCCTCCCAGAGAACTCTAGAAGGAATGCTGACTTGAAAGTTTTTGCCAAACTGAAGTTTTGGGATGGTGTAATCAGTGCGACTTGTGATTGATCCGAATGAATTCAGAATGATGGAATGGCCAAAGTTGTTGTTGGTCCATTGTGAGGAAGCTTTAAGGCGAATGGCTGTATTTGCAGCCACTTGTTTGCTGAAAATATTGAGGGGTGTCAGATGGAGCAGAACGTCTAGAGCAGCGGAAGGTGTCGTACGAAGTGCTCCACTTATGCACAAACAAGCAGAGCGTTGGACTTTGCTCAATTTGTCGCAATTTACCGCTTTATCCAGAGCAGTCCACCATACTGTCACTCCGTAAGTGAGGATCGGTCTAATCACCGAAGTATAAAGCCAGTGAGTGATTCGAGGTTGAAGGCCCCATTTGTTCCCAACGGCTTTTTTGCAAGAGAAAAGTGCCACTGTGGCTTTTTTGACTCTTTCTTGTATATTAGGTTTCCAACTTAACTTTTTGTCCAAAATAAGACCCAAATATTTTGCTTGATCAGTGAATGTTAGTGGAGTACCTTTGATAGAAGGAGGATCAATATGAGGGATTTTATATTTCCTTGAGAATAGAACAAGTTCTGTTTTATGAGGGTTGACACCCAGACCACACCGGTCAGCCCAGTTGGTAAGCTTATTTAAAGCATTTTGTAAGAGTTCTTTTAAGACAGTAGGATGCTTTCCTGATACGGCAATAGCAACATCGTCCGCATATGCAATCACTCTGTAACCCTCTGCTTCCAGGCATGTCAGCAGCTCATTTACTACCAAGTTCCAGAGAAGGGGAGATAGGACACCACCTTGCGGCGTACCTCTACTGACAGACCTTCTAGCGGAAAAGCTGCCCAGTTTTGAATTGATAACCCTGCTAGTCAGCATTTGATTAATCAATTCACCAAGCGTACCATCTACCTTCAGGGATGTCAGAGCAGATGCGATCGCATATGTGTCGACATTGTTAAAAGCGCCCTCTATATCCAAGAAAGCGACCATGGTGTACTCTTTATGATGGAGGGAATATTCTATAGTTCGAACTAAAGTATGTAACGCAGTTTCAACCGATTTCCCTTTGCAATAAGCGTGTTGAGCAGTAGACAAAAGTCGCGTGTCTATGCTTGTTCGCAGGTGGATATCGATCAATCTTTCAAAGATTTTAAGAAGGAATGATGATAGACTAATAGGTCTGAGATCTTTCGGGTTTACTTGGGAGCATTTGCCAGCTTTGGGTATAAACACAACCTTAACTTCTCTCCATAACAGGGGAATGTGGACCAGGTTTAAACAACTAGTAAGAATGATCTCCAGAATTGGCAGAATTAAATCAGAATTCATTTGGAGTTCAGCTGGTACTATGCCGTCGGGTCCTGCAGACTTGTATGGTTTGAAGCTGTTGAGCGCCCATTGCAGCTTTTCCCTAGTAACAAGACCTTGTGGATATCTTGGCTCATTATCTGACCTATTATGGTCGAAGCTATTAATATTTTTGGAGCTTCCAGGGAAATGAGTATCTAGTAGCAGGTTTAGCGATTCTTCGCAAGAGTTGGTCCATGAGCCATCAGCATTTTTCAAACAGCTAGGCATCACTGGATTTGAAGAGAGGATTTTTC
Organism: Dasysyrphus tricinctus; assembly: GCA_963921185.1. NCBI lineage: Eukaryota > Metazoa > Arthropoda > Insecta > Diptera > Syrphidae > Dasysyrphus > Dasysyrphus tricinctus. Next base: position 233,019,682 of record OY992531.1, on the reverse strand, counting down.
TAAGCCTGGATGCCTCTGAAGTTTTTTCTATATTTCCACAGAAAATTCTCCAGGAGGATCTCTTAGACTTCCTCAAAGCTTTCTTATATAATTTAAGGGTTTCCTTATAGGATTCCCAATCCGACGCTACTCGGGTACTTTTAGCTCGATTAAAACATTTACGACAATCTTTCCTGAGCGGTTCAAGCCCTGAATCCCACCAATACGGCTTCTTTTTTCCCCTTACTTGAGTAAGTGGACAGGAAATAGCCATTGATTTGTTAAGGGCTAACGTGAGATCACTGACCTTGCAGTCAAGTTCAATTATATTTGAAGGAGGATTTAAAAGATCAGGTTTTAATAGACCTTTGAGTGTTATCCTATATTTAAGCCAATCGGTTTTTCGAGGGTTTCGAAATACCAAGCGGCTAGGAGGTTCATCATTTAGACTGAATTGGATGTACTTGTGATCAGAAAACGAGTGTTCATCAGATACTTTCCAATTCAAGATCTTGTGATGAATTGTATCTGAGACAAGAGTAATATCCAATACTTCTTGTCGGTTTTTAGTAATGAAGGTAGGTTCGTTTCCCACATTACTTACTATAAGGTTAGTACTTAAAATATAATCAAAAAGAGATTCACCTCTATCATTGATATCAGTACTTCCCCATACTGTATGATGGGAGTTAGCATCACTCCCAATAATGAGACAAATCTTCTGTCGTTCTGCCTGTGCGATGATTCTCTCCAGTGTATAACCGGGGAGAGGGCCGAGATTGTCATGGCCCAGATACGCCGACACTAGCCAGTACGCACCATTGGCCGTTTCCAGTCTAGCAGTGGTGATATCTCTATCGCTGAGATCAGGGAGTAAATATACGTTAGTGGTACTTTTAACTAGTATGCAAGATCTAGGTTCACCCTTACCAGATGCATACAGTAAGTAGTATCCAGGAGTTCTGAGTCCTTTAACCATGGATTTAACAATCCAGGGTTCCTGGATCAGAACAATATCCTCACCGTTTCTGGATAGACGGAGAAGAAGGGAGGCCGAAGCCTTAATAGAGTGTTGAAGGTTAATTTGGACTAATTGCAACATTTGGCTACAATCAGGCGGAATAGCCTCCTGTACGGTGTCGTTGCGTTCTTCCAAATCAGAAGATGAACTCAATAGCTCATTCTCACTCAATGGAACGAGGTTAAGGTAGTCTTCGGTCTCCATTTCGGTCAGACTGTCGACATTAGTAGAAGACTGAACCTTGATCAGGGATGACCTGGATTCCTCATCAACAATGGATGGAAAGGTGATGGATGCACCAGGGTCCCATCCCACAGGCTCAGCCTCAGTTTTTTGTGGAGGGACGCGATCCGCGTCAACCTCATCTTTTTTTGTATACTTTGAGGACATCACTATAGGTCTTGGATACGCCGCAATGGAGAGTTCTGGTGTTTTGCACATTGGGTCGTTTGGGCACCGGGATGGTATCCTCTAGAGACCTTTGTTGCTTTGACGTTGAGTCGCCGCTGGTCTGCGCATTGGCTAAAATGCACTGAGCCCATTTTATCCTGGCGTCCAGCTCCGTCTTCCCTTCGACCTCCAGCTTTTCATTACCAAAGGTATTGAGAATCCTAGGAGCTGTCAGCCTGACCGTTTAGCTGTCCTTTGACTGCCTATTCAGCGTAGTTGAAGGTAACGTCTTCGGGGGAGAACCCTCTCCAGTGGTGGGAGGACCATTATTCACAACCCTTACACCACCGAGTTGGGCTCCCTCCCGAGACGTACTCGGAAGAGGTTCACTCTCTCTAGAAGTGGTCGGACCGTTATTCACAACCCCACCACTACTGAAATTAGGTATTGCTACCACCTTACTTCTCTCGATGGAATCTGTATCAGATGGGGGACCATGACTTGCCACAACCACCCCACTGAAACCGACCCCAGGAGTAACGGCAAACAGCTTTGACGCCGTGCTGCCGCCCGGTTTCGAAGGAGAACCGGTCTCACCATCTATCCTTGTTTTTGTCTTTTGTTTTGACATACAATTATTTTGGACCCACGAGTAGCGAATAAAGGTTGGTCACTCTACACAGAGATTCGCATATGTAGAGAAGGCAAGCTGATCCGAAAAGTGCCAAAAGTCGGATACTCCGTTAACGACTGAGCTAGTATTTTTAATTGGGCCCCCAGCCAGGCTGATCATCGGCACGGGTCGTGTAACACCTTAGATCCAGCCCAATAGGAAAATTGGAGTGGGTGAGGAAGGGGATATGATTTGATAAGAGTGGCAGACAGCTATTCGCCGTACTGTCAAGGAAAGGAATTATGTGTATAGGAAAACACGTCGAACAGCGATACGCCGTACCAACATGGGGGAGAACTCGTTGAACAGCTTTTCGCCGTACCACCGAGGGGGATTACGTGGACAGCTATTCGCCGTACCGACGATGGACAGGGATGGGTTTGGATAGGGAAGGTTTATGGATAAGTTATTTCAGGACTCAAGGGAAGAGGATATGATAAGATAAGAGTGACAGACAGCTATTCGCCGTACTGTCAAGGAAAAGGAGTAATGTGTTTGGGAAAACACGTCGAACAGCGATACGCCGTACCGACATGGGGGAGATCTCGTTGAACAGCTTTTCGCCGTGCCACCGAGGGGGATAACGTGGACAGCTATTCGCCGTGCCGACGTGGGACAGGGATCGGGTGTGGATGGGATAGGTGAAGCGCCCTTTGGTTTCAGGACTCATCTGGAGTTAGACTCGAGAATCTTTGACCTTACTCAGCTTCTACAACTCGTCAAGTTCGACGCTCAGGTAGAACCACTTAGTGAGCACCTAATACGGGCTACTACGAAATATTTGTAGCTTAAGCCTTTAAGGAGCAGTTAATCCGGCTTCCCACCCTTGGGCTTGGAGTTATATTGTTTGGGTCTGGTCCTCCAAGTTGAGGGTCGTACCGGTGGGTCCCGTCCACGTAAAGCAATTTTAGTTGCAAAGCAACAACAAGCCTCGTGGATACCGGACAGATTTACTGTTGACGAACCTAGCACACGAAAGATATCTGCCTTATACAAGGCAGATATCACCCCCATCCAAGAAGTGCGATGGGATGGGCTGGGCAAAAGAAAACTAAAAGACCGCGATATCTTCTACTATGGTGACTGTTACCAACCACAAGGGTATTTTTTTAGATGTGGACTCCTTATTAGAGGCAGACTAAGGAAAGAAGTCTTGAGTTTCAAATATTATATGAACGATAGTGCCTCACGGCAGTTCGCATCAAGGCTAAATTCGGCAACATTAGCCTCATATGCACGCACAGGGGAGAAAGATGACGACACCTAGGACAAGACATAAGTAATGCCCTATAGCTATGACATTAAAATTGTCTTGGGTGATTTTAATGCCAAACTGGGAAAAGAAGACGTCTTTGTTGGCACAATCGGAAGATATAGCTTCCAAAGACACTACCTCCGATAACGGACTCAGGTTAATCGACTTTGCTGTCGTAGCTAGTACGCAGCTCCCACATCTCGATATATACAAAGGGATATGGTGAATTCCTGGTCAATCAACCGCTCGGACCAATACCTCGTTAGTAGTCAAGGTAATGCTAGGGATATCTAGACCAATGCCAAAATAGGGACATACTGTGAGAAAGTGCAATGTCGGACGGTTACTTACTTACTAACTTATCCGGCTCCGATCCATGAAGGGTCTCTGCCTGAGATATTGCGACCTTTCATCGGTTGCGGTTCCTCGCAAACTCCATCCAATTGTCGAGACCAACCGCTCTTGCATCTGTGACCGCCTGGTCACTATATCTGAGGCTCGGACTTCCTGGTCGTCTCAAACCTGGGGGCTGGGATTCAAAGATTTTCGTGGCTGTAGCATTGTTGTCTATTCGCAAGATGTGGCCGATCCAGTGTAGTCGACGTATTTTGGCTCTTTGGACTATGTACATCCACATCTTGGTACAGCTCGTACAGTTCACGATTGAATCTTCTCCTCCAATCGCCCTCTTCGCATATAGGACCAAATATCCGCCGAAGAATTTTTCTCTCAAAAGTGCCCAGTATCAATTCCCCTTTTTAACTTATCGTCCAGCACTCGGCACCGCCGTACAGTTGAACTGGTAAAATTAGCGTTTTATATAGCGTCTACTTTGTCTTTCGAGCAAGGAGTTTTGAATCCATTTGTTTGGCCAAACCGAAGTAGCAGCGGTTCGCTAGGGTAATTCTTCGTTGGATTTCCACTAAGGTGTTGTTCGTGGAATTCATGCTCGTTCCGAGGTAGGTGAGCTCCTTGACTACCTCGAAATTACTACTACCAACAGTGACGTTTTGTCCTAGGCGATGGACAGATGAGGCTTTGTTTGCGGTGATAGCATATACTTTGTTTTGTCCTCATTCACTTCAAGACCAACGCGTTTCGCTTGTTCATCAATAGCTGTGAATGCTTCAAGTACAGCTCTCTTGGAGCGGCCAATGATGACAATGTCGTCCGCATAGGCAAGCAGCTGAGAAAACCTGTTGAAGATAGTGCCTTCCATGTTAACACCACCCTTGCGCCTATCTGCTCCAGGACTAGGTTGAAGAAATCACATGAAAGCGCATCTCTTTGTCTGCACGTTGTACCGCGTATTTTGTAACGTCATGCGGCATAGCTGGATCAGTTTTTCCGGGATTCCAAGCTCCGACATCGCCAAAAGAAGTGACTTATGCTATCATATGTGGCTTTGAAGTCGATGAATAGGTCGGACGGTTACAGTCACAAGAAATCACCAGGACCTTCTCCGACTGAGTCCCTCGCGCTCTCTTAAATAGTCCAAAACCAGTGGAAGAATTGCCGGGAAGCCATCAGAGATGCCACCTCTGACGTTTTGGGCCTCACATGATGACAGCGGAACCCCAGTTTTGACGAAGAATGCCGGCAAGTATATGCAACCAAACAACAGGCATACAAAGTGGGGCTGCATAGATGGACCAGAGCTGCCCACGAGCTCTTCGAGCAGAGAGGAATACAAACTTCTGAGAAGGAAAAAGATAGAACATAAGAAGCTTGTGATCGAAGAAATTGAGGGATGCCATTACATCAGGTATGAAGTTCGGAAATTTTACCAAAAACTAAAAGAACCTCCCGTGGTTACAAGGTCCGAACCGAAGTCTGCAAGGTAAATCACGAGAACATCGTGGTAGAATCGAAGGTGGTGCTGAGTATATGGAAAAATCATTTCTACAAATTGTATAACGGCGATGACGAACCAAATTCTGCTAACACGCAGATTGCACCATTCAACTTGGACAGGGCCGTAGCTACGGTAGGGCATTGTGGGGCAAGGCCCTACCTTTAAATGCCAATGCCCTTCCTTAAAAATGCCATCAACTATCGGTACAATTTCCTAATTTTCTTTAATTAACAATAAAAAACGAATTTGAAGGAAATGGCTCATATATTGATTTCATATCAAACAAAAAATTACTAGGTTTAAATTTAATCTAGTATTACGATGATGGAATAAACAAAAAATTTTGTCAAGACGTCCGCCCACTGTGTCGATCTTAAACCTATACAATTTGAAGCAGTCAACCGATTCAGATGAAATTTTCAGGATAAAGAATATCATAAGATAAAATTTCCGCCCACATACGCGCCTACTTTTTAAAATAGGTCATCAAATCGTTGCAAGTTGATATAATTGAAGGGCATGTTTTTAGAAAAGTTGTAATAATTTTTCTATACAAAACTTTTTCACGCCCAATTGCGTGGGCGTTTTTGACAAAAATGAAGTTTTTTGAAAGTAATTTGTATGAAATAAAACGAATGCCCTAATAACAGGTTTAGAATAGAGCAACAAAGCTTGATGGAAAAAACTAGCCCCAACCACTTTTTAGGACGTTTAAAAAAAAAATGTATAGTTTCCTATTAAAAAATCCGAAAAAAAATAAACCTAGAATAAAAAGTGTAGGAAATGCCCTTTTTTGAAAATAAATTCATTCAAAGTGTATTGGAGAGAAGTAGTACCGACGATAGTGAAGGGTGTTAGGGAAGTCATAAATTGAATATTTTATAGCCCCTAAAAATTTTTCTTACGAAGGAAAAATGAAAATGGTACTAATGCAAAAATCCAGCTTCACAAGTGACATTAGTATTGGTTTTTCCATAATTTAGAGCAAGGATTTTAAGGACATAAGCTCGGTGTTTTTGAAGGTTCGCAGAAATTAGCAGCTTACTTTGTTTGTAATCGATACAAATGGTGGAAAAATAGCAAAATAGTCAAAAAAATTAGTTAATTAAAAATAATAATTGTTAAAACATGCTCTCACTTTTATCTTCGAAGTCACTGAAATTTCATTTATCTGGAATTTTGTATTTAGAAACTTTAAAGACAAAATTGATTGTAATGCTTCATTTATTACTTGATCAAACTGCAATGTCAAAAATCGATAAGTCGATACAATTTTTGTCCGGCCCTGAACCACAGTGCACCGGTCTTTGCGTCTACGTACGTCTGTACGTCTGTAAACCTTTATGCGTCCACTATACATCGAGCTGGACGTAAGATCCTAATAGAGTAACTATATCAATTTGCTTCAAACTTGGTTCAGAGCAGTTTATGTCGTTCCCTAGATGCGAAATTCAAATATTTGATAGCTCCTCTCGAACGAGAAGCTGCCGTACAAGAGTTTTGTTTTTTCTTCGAATTTTTTCTAAATGTTTTTGAGAAAACTGTCTTATTTTTGGTTTATTTCTATAATGTATTTTTTAATTGCTCGAACAATTTTTTTCTAATTTTGTAACACTTGTACCAACTTTTTTTTAAATATGCACTATTCCATTTCTAAATTTTTCAAACTCATTTTTTTGTTATAAAACTACATATGTATACAATTCTTTAAAATCAAAATAATCTTTGTGGTGAGAAACAAAAATTCGTTTAAGAAAAAATGTCCGTTGTGTGAACGAAATTTATCATTCGTCAGCTTACCTACAGTTTGCCAAAGAAAATCACTATGAGACAGTTCTATGCAAAAGAAAACGCAAATGCCTAACTAAAAGAATTTCAGTGACAATGAAAAAACTAATTTTGTTAGTATGTATTTACTTTTCTTATAAAAACTTTATTTCAACCGTCTTCAATGTCTATAAGGCCTTGAGCCACAAGAACAATTTCGTACGATCCAGTCATCCAATCGTAACTCAAAATTTGTAGCAGATTACATCAAGTAAAATTTTTAATCCAGCCCTACCTGTTTCCATCGCTGCCCTACCTGAAATTTGACTCTAGCTACGGCCCTGAACCTGGACGACACGTAAGGCAACAATTCCGTCCACCCGATCTCTTCGAAGTAAAGGTAGCTGTATCTATAAACTAAGTCCAATAAAGCTGCTGGAGCTGATGGCCTTGCGGCTGAGCTGTTCAAAGTGGCTGGCGATGAATTGGCTAGGAGTTTGCACCAGGTTATCTGCAAAATATGGTTTGAGGAAAGCATGCCCGATGAATGGAACCTGAGCGTTGTTTGCCCGATCCTCAAGAAAGGCTATCCTCGGGACTGTACCGACTACAGAGGCTTCTTCTTTATTCGTGGAAAAGATATTTTCTACCGTACTTTGTGAACACCTGGAGCCATTATTCAACAGCCTGATAGGTCCATATCAGTGTGGCTTTAGGCGAGGAAAGTCTACCATCGACGAAATACTTGCACTACATCAGATCTTGGAAAAAACCCAGGAGCTTCAAATCGATACCCACCACCTTTTCATCGATTTCAAGGCCGCGTATGACAGCACCTATGTATAGAAAAGTTATGTAGAGCAAACTCGTCCGTTTGTGCAGGATGACGATGGAGAATGCATGCTGCTCCATCAAGGTTGGCAAGGACCTCACCGATACCTTTGAAGTGAATTTTGGCAAGGCGACACACTGTCATGCGACTTCTTCAACATCTTTCTTGAAAGAATAGTGCAAAGCTCTCACGTCAACACTAGAGGTACAATCTTTCAAAAGTCCATCCAATAACTCGCTTACGCTGACGACATTGACATAATCGAATGAACAAAGCGTGATGTCAGTATGGTGTTTTCGTGAGTATTTAGAAGGAAGCCAAGAACATGGGTTAAACGGTGAATGAAGGCAAGACCAAATATGTATATGCTGTCAACAAGAAAGGACATCCAACATCGACATCTCGGCAAGAACGTCCGACGTAGCCAGCCATAATTTTGAAGTGGTCACAGATTAACGACCTACTGTCTACTTAGGCTCCGCTAATCAACTCAACGAATGATACCAGTGGTTCAAACGAAGAATTACTCTTGCCAACCGCTGTGTCTTTGGGCTAAGGAAGAAATTGAGTAGCAAAGCCCCCTCTCGTGCAACTTAAGTATCCCTCTATCTTTCCGGTCCTGATGTATGGTGCAGAGGCATGGACACTGTTTACGGTGGATGAGAATGTTTTAGGCCGTTCGGGTAGGAAAGTTCTCTAGGTGGTAGACATTGACATTGACACCGACCTAGGCACAAAAGTGAAAAGCAAACGACACCCGAATAGACATCAATGTTTCGACCCGAAAAGTCGTTGAATGCAACATCGTAGGGTGGTGCAGTGAAAAAGGGACCTTAACCAACTTGGTGTGCAAAACTGGAGACACTTAGCTTGAGACCGAGCTGGCTGAAAGAACCTTGTTGGTTGAGTTGAGGCCCTGGTTCAACCTGGACTGTCTCCTTAAGTAAGTAAGTACGTTATAGGGATGCTAACCAATTGGCAAACATGAAAAGAATACGGCCACCGTCTGAAATAATTGGAAAAACGTCATTCATCAACGATCTCTACCAAAGATCCAGTGGTCCACCCACATACATACCCCTTTCCCATCAGGTGCTCCTGGTGATGGTCGCTGACCCTGGAACTGCAGCAGATGCTGGTCCAACGATGAAAGACAGCACTCTTCTTTATATCAAAAAGAACACCATTTCTTTCTAGTTTGAAAATTCTGGGTGCGGGTTCAAGGGCCTACAACTTTGAAATTAAAAAAGGTGAATAAATCTCACCTAACGGGAAAATTATTATTTGCACTTTTATATGCAAAGGTATAAGTGTTTCCAATATATTTGACAGATTATTATCTTACATTGTCTTGAGTCACTACATACATATATAAGTACTATAGGGTATAATTTATTTTATTCTTTATTTTGATGAGATTATAGGATAAGATATAACCAATGGACCAAAGTGTGTCATTATGCCAACGAAAAAAAAATGTCTTCCTTACAATCATTTCCAAGCAAAATGAATGCAATTCATTTTTTTATTTGTGACAATATTATCTTGGAAATTCCATCTAGGATATACCTATCCAACACTCTACTATAAGATATTTATAATTCTAACGCATATCCTTGTCATTTTTGTGGGATGGTTGGTTTTGTCCATAAACACTTTGCTCTCGTTACGTTCGTCGTGTGTTTCTCAGAGTCTTGATGCTCCTGGTGTACTGATACTATGATGGTAGTTTATTCCATAGAATGTGGAAATGAGATTTGGATTCCAATTTCTTCTTTGCTAATCCTCACTTTGTTTTTCGTGCTCGACTTAAGATGAGTAGCTAAATCATAGATGGATTTGGAGTATGGGTGGTGGTGGGTGTATAAGTGTATAGCTTCTATGCTCACGGGAAGGATATTTATACGAACAAACATTTTATATATGTTTGTGTGTCAAGAAACGAGGATGAAATGTAATTTTTCTTCCTTCAAGAAGTTATCAAAATTTATTGTCAGATATTATTATGGCAACGTCTCCGCCTTCACCTGTTATGCTGACACATTTTTCAGGTTTATTCTGTCAATTCGGTCCTGACACTCAACACCCACACTCACACCCGCACCCAAATATACCAATCTTCTACAACACATATCCTCATCTCTCTGCTCATATTATATGGTTGGCAGATTCCAAAAGTGGACACCAGGCGATCTGGTGGACGACGAAGACGACAACGACAAGAACAACAACAACGACAAGTTGACTATACATACTACGACGAGCAAGTGATTTAGAGGAGATTTTCTGTTTTTATGAGTGCCACCTGCAAAGTAGTCAACTTGATTTTCGAAACTTCTCTACCGAAGCATGAGATGGAATTAAGGCGGAAATTTTGTGGAAGCAAAGCAAAGTTTATTGCATCAATAAAACGGGTATAAGTAGGTAAATATATGGCAAGCTATATATGATATAGAAGTCTACAATATATAATAAAATGGCAATAGAAATAAAGCGGTCTTCACTGGCAAGGATATACCAATGCATACCTACCTACTTACCTACATGGAATAGGAGGAGTTTTAAATGCAATTTGCTTTTGGTATAATACATTTTTGGAGTGGATTTTGTTTAATAGAAGCTTCGAATAGAATGGCGATTAAAAAGGATTTATAATGTTTTATTGTGAAAAGTATAAAATTGTGAAACGGATTACGGACAACGAATTTTGTAAATTAATCCAATAAAGTAAGTACCTACGATAAGAATTTACCTTAAGGGTCGTATAATATAAATATTGATTTTGAAACAAATGAGGCCATGAGCGCAATAGTGGCCTAACTGCATTTTTCATTATTTTCAGTAGAACAAAAATAAGAAACAGGTTATTTTCAAACACTTGTTGTTTTAAAATAAAGAAACATAGGCTTGATTTTCTTTTTGCAATATCATAAAAAAATAAAAGGTTTTTGATTTTGTACCCATGATCCTTCAAAATACCGTTATAACTGATTTTAAAGTCAGATAGGCCACTATTGCACAGAGGAAAAAAAATAAAAATTAAAATCCTTTAAAGATAGGCCAATCAATTGTAAATAAAATTGATTTATACGAGTTTTTTCTAATTTTTTTTTTTAATACGCATTGAAATTTAATATTTTTATTCACTTTCAGATGTGTTAGAAACCATAAAAGCTTTAAGTATTTGTAAATTGTTACTTCTGTGATCAGTGAAAAAACCTTGATGTATTAGCGGGTATATGGATATAAATTATCAAGGTTAAAGCTTGCTAGTAGAACGAGAGCCCACAGCAGATTTTGAGTCTGAATAATACAAAAAAAGAAATATAGGAGTTGACAGCTTGAGTATTCAAGAATTTAAAATCTTGGCAGTCCACAACCTGGGCTTTAGGGTTAAACAGTGCATCGAAATCAAAATATGAATTCATCTCTCCCTAGATAATGATCACAGATCACGGAATCTGAGACCATTTGAGTCTATAGTATGCCCTGCCAGATCGTTTAAAAAATTCAAAATTCACGGGTTTTAAAAACGGTCTGGCAGGGCGATGAATACACACAAATGATCTCGGCTTCCGCGATCAGAGAAGCATTACCCAGGAAGGGGTGAAAACCAACTTTAGTTAGCACAATCAGTACTCTCGAAGTAGTATTCATAGTTTGTTTTCGATTCAGTTTTTAATCACTAAATCCCCGGTTATGGACCGCAAGACTTTGATTTCTTGAATAAGTTTTACTCAAGCTGTCAACTCCAATATTTCTTTGCTTTATACTATCCACACCTAAAATCTGCTCTGGGCCTTAGTCTAGGCTTATAACGGGTGATTTTTAAGAGGTTTAGAACTTTAAAAAAAAAAAACACAAAAAATTCGAAAAAATGAATGAAATATTTATTTGAATCGATAGTTTGAACCTTGCAATTTAATGTTTAAGGATAATTTCATGCAAATGTTGACCGCGGCTGCGTCTCAGGTAGCCCATCCGCTGAGTCCAATTTTGGCATACTCTTTCACACATATCGGCCGGTATCTCACGAATGAATGCATGGATGTTGGCTTCCAGTGCGTCAATCGAAGCGGGCTTGTCCCTATAGACATTAGCCTTGACATACCCCCACAAAAAATAATCTAATGGTGTCAAATCGCACGATCTAGGCGGCCAATTGACCGGCCCGAAACGTGAAATTAACTGTTCACCAAACTCGCCTCGCAATTGCGCCATTGTTTCGCGTGCTGTGTGGCATGTGGCACCATCTTGTTGAAACCACATATCATGCAAGTCAAGAACTTCCATTTCGGGCAAAAAAAAGTTTGTTATCATCGCTCGGTAGCGTTCACCATTGACAGTAACGCTGCGATTCGCATCATCTTTGAAGAAATATGGCCCAATAATGCCGCCGGCCCATAAACCGCACCAAACAGTGGCTTTTTCGGGATGCATTGGTAGCTGTTGCAATGCTTCTGGCTGATCTTCACTCCAAATGCGGCAATTATGCTTATTTACGTACCCATTCAACCAAAAATGAGCCTCATCGCTGAACACAATTTTTCGATAAAAAAGCGGATCCTCGGCCAGCTTTCCAAGAGCCCATTCACCAAAAATTCGGCGTTGTGGTAGGTCGGCTGGCTTAAGTTCTTGCACCAGCTGTATCTTAAAAGGCTTTACGCCCAAATCCTTCCGCAAAATTTTCCACGTAGTGCTGTAACAAAGGCCTAACTGCTGGGAACGGCGCCGAATCGACATTTCGCGGTCTTCTGTCACACTAGCTGATACGGCCGCAATATTTTCTTCACTACGCACAGTACGTAAACGTGTTGGTGGTTTAATGTCCAACAAAGTAAATTTGGTGCGAAATTTGGTCACAATCTTCCGAATAGACTGCTGAGAAGGTCGAGAATGCCGACCATAAAATGGAAGCAGCGCGCGATGAACATTTCGAACCGAGCACGAATTTTGATAGTAAAATTCAATAATTTGCAAGCGTTGTTCATTTGTAAGACGATCCATGGTTAAATTGCAAACCAAACTGAAGCTGTTTGACAGTGACACAAGGTACTAAACACACGTCAGCTGTCAAAACCAGTGTTGCCAAAACCAAACCAGCTAAAAAATCACCCGTTATATATTTTTTTTCGAAAAACAAGCATGTTGAAAAAAAAAATCAAAAAAATGTTCAAACAATATGAAGGGTTGGTCTTAAAATATTGAAGCTCATGAATCTTGAGTCAGTTGACCTTCAGTCCTTCTCTAGAGGTCATTCCATTTGAAATTTCCAATTTCAAAGTGGAGAAGAAGTGCTTTTTGGTAATTTCTATGACATTGAATAGTTTTTTTTCTCGCTGAGCCTATGAAACTCTAACTGTATGGCTAATCGAGGGTGATTATCAGGGTACTGACTTATGTTTAGTTCATTGCATTGATGTCATCTGTGAGCAAATAATTAAATAATTGGCCTAACTTCAAGTTTCAAACAATAAAATCAAATATGCGAGCGCAATAGCGGCCTTTAAAAAAGATAGGCCACTCTTGCACTAAAGCTTTTAATTTTTTTGTGTTTGGCCTAAGTACAAAAGTCCTATAACTATGGCATGAAGCCGTCAATTTGAAAAATTAAAATGCAGAAATGTTGTTCAATACATACAGATTCAATTTTCATCATAAACTCAATTTCGATAAAATTGCAGTTAGGCCACTATTGCGCTCACGGCCTGAAATAAGAATCAACAATAATTCTGAGCTAATAAGAATATGATTGACAATCGCTACTCAAATGTTACAGACTGAACTTTTATCTGTACCTTTAATATATAGCATTCGCACATTAAATTAACCAAATCGCAAATAGGTTTAACCTAAACGCAAATAAGTTTCACCCAAGCGCAAATAGATTTAACCCAAACGCAAATAGAATTAACCCAATCGCAATTCGAATTAAACAAAACGCAAATAGAGTTAAACTATTAAGAAAGGATTTTAACCAAAACGCAAATTGAATAAACCTTAGCTTGATTTATTGTTGCAGGTGTACTTTTTGGGTCTAATGGACTTTGGTACTATCCATAATTGTTAAAAAGCCATTATTAAGAGATTGGCCTTTTATTTTTGTAAGTTCTTGGAAAAATGCGCAAAACTAGTTGAATTTACAATTGGGGTTTTTTTCAAAATCTTATGGTGAACTTTTCCTACTGTTATAAGCATTCCATTTCTTCACCACACAGCTGGAACAACAAGTTGAGCCCGGGTTAATTCAATTTGCGTTTTGGTTAAAATGATTTGTTAATAGTTTAACTCTATTTGCGTTTTGTTTAATTTGAATTGCGATTGGGTTAATTCTATTTGCGTTTGGGTTAAATCTATTTGCGATTTGGTTAATTTAATGTGCGAGTGCTATACTCCAAAACTTCTTTTATTCTGGAAAAATACCGTTAGAAAAAAAACTCTTACTATCAACAATAATCAAAGAATCAAGTCAAAAATTGGAAATTCTTTTGCCTATCAATGGTTTTCTATTTTTGAGACAAGTTCCTGATGTTGACATAGCTTTTGAGGATATCAGGATAATAAGACCATGATTGTTTGTGGAAGACTCTTTAGGATCCATCTAGTCCAGTTTATTTTTTTTTTTTGGAGTTGCTATAATAGTCTCCACATAATTACTCAAGAGTGCTCAGGTTTGGGCTGTCGACTGGATTACTCGCAAGATTGATGTAGCCGAGTGTTGCTCTATCTAGGTTAGGTAGTTATAAGGGGTGATCATAAGGTTAGCCGCATCATCTCACTCGAGCCTCCGTGGACCCATTGCGCTCCACAGGATAAAGGTAGGTAGGTGTGAGGAGGGGATGGGTGTGGCATTGAGGATAAGTTTAGGAATAGGATGCCTCCTTGAACCACCCTGATTTCCGAGTGAATTTCCGGATAGTCTTTAGTGGTAGGGTAGAGATGTCACCCATTTCATCGAAAAAGTATTCTCCAAGGGCTTCTTTTCTAGTTATGGCCAGACTGGAGCACTCACATAGGAAATGAAATGAGTTCTCTTCCGCCTCTTCATCTTGACACCCTCTACAAAAGTCAGATACCCATTCTGCTCATGTGGGTTCCCAATGAGTTGTGGCCCGTTAGAACTCCCACTAGTAGCGATAATAGAGGTCTGCTTATATCTTGAGTAAATATTCAGTTTTTATCTCCATGTTCGGCCATAAATTTATGGAAACCCGACAAGAGTGAAGTGATGACCATCTGACGTCTGCAGCTTCAAGGAAGTTCTGGTTGATTCTATTTTTTTCCTGCTCCAGTGCTATAAGTACCGAAGATTCGATTTGGCTTGGATCAAGAGATGATGCGATTCTGGCCAGTTCATCTGTCATTTCGTTCCCGAGAATATCATTATGTCCAGGGACCTAAGGGTTACTGTGTTTGTTGCACCCAAAGATCTCAGTTAATTCGACAACGATCTACAAGTTTGGACTCAATAGTGACTGAAGAAATAGCTTTAATTGTTGCCTGGCTATTTATGAAGATGTCTATATTGCTATTGAATATACTTCATGAAATGCAAGATGTTTCGCGGCTTCGCAAGCTGAAAGCACCTCCCCTTGGAATACACTGCAAAAGTTTGGAAACTTTATTGATCTCTTTATAGGTGGGTTTTTCGAGTAGATACCTGGCCCTACCCCTTCGTCTGTATTGGAACCATAAGTAAACACCGAAACATGATTTGCATTGATGGCCCTGTTTTCTTTCTAGAATTCCCTACTAGGGATATCTGTGATCGCCACTGGGTTAAATTCTATGTGCGGTCTGACGTAATCTGTTTGAATGTCTATGTCAGTAAATTTCATTATGGTTCGGTGGCCGAAGTTGCCTTTTTTCCAATTATTACACTGTTTAAGTCTGAAAGCACTTTTGGACGTTCGTAAACAGATCGAGCGGAGCTAGTGAAAGAAAAGTTTCTAGGACTGCTGTAGGTGTAGTTCTCGTAGCACAGCGTTAGTCTTTGAATTTTGGTCATGGGTCTTTAGAATGGTTTCCCTATCTAAGACTGACCACCAGACCATGCATTCGTACGTTAGTATTGGCCCTATTATGGCTGTGTACATCCAATGAATGGTTCTGGGGCTGGGACCCCATCTTTTACCAGAAATTCAACTACAAGTTTAGAATGCAATTGAGGCTTTTTCCTCTCTTTCTTTTATTTTTTCTTTCCAGTTTAGTTTACGATAAAGTACAACGCCAAGATATTTGGCAGTTTCCGAAACCTATAGCAGAGTACCGCTAATGGTTGGGGGATCTACATTATGTCGGGAAAATTGTGTTTCATCATAAACAATACCAGTTCTGTTTTCAGTGAGTTAACATTGAGTCTGCAGCTCCTGGCCCAATTGCTGAGCTTGTCAAGAGCTGTTTTAAGGAGCTCGCACAGAGAAGGGACCAATTTTCCTGAGGCCATTGGCACAATATCATCGGCATATATACAATGACCTTGATACCACTCAGATTAAGTTTGGTTTAAATCTGGTTGACGACAAAGAGCCAAAGCAAAGGAGATAACAACTCTTTTCATAGTTTGAGGTGATTAAATATGATTGCATGGGAAAAAATCCTTGAAACGTTTTCTTAGAAAATAAATTTTTGTATATCAAATTCTTAAGAAAGGAAAAATTTCGGTATGTATGAAATAAAATTTCAAATAAAATTGTCAACCCGTTTTTGAGATATTGAATTTTCAAAAAAAATATTTGAAACTTTTTTTTTTTAAATTCAAAACTTCCTTTTAGGAAAATTTTGATTTTCAATACTATTTGAAAACATTTGAAATTTGTATAAGAAAATCAATCAAAATCCGTTCGGTCGATAATGAGATAATTGACATTAAAACAAACTTTCTACTACTAATACTAATTTTTGGTAGTAGATCGTACTAATCTTAGCATCCGAAAAAAGTTTAATATTATTTCATAAAAAGTACAATTTTTTCCTAAAATATTTTAGAGAGCGCTAAAAAAACTCTTAAGTATCGAGTAAATTTTCAAAAAAAACTTTGAAACATTTTTTAAAATTTTAAAAAATAACTTTTCAAAAATTTTGGTACACAATACTATTTACATTTCTTGGAAGCTTCTGTGTAAAAAACAATATTGAAATCAGTCATACCATTTTGAAAAAAAATCGAAAATTAAAAAAATGGTTTTGTGGGAGGTACCGTTAGGTATACCATTTTTCGAAAAATAGTTTCCCACACAAAGGTAGTCTTAACTAAAATAAATTAGTTTAATCTTCTTTTTACGAAAATTTGTAGAGCCGTTTTGGAGAAGATAGGTACCTACCGTTATATTTGGTAAAAAACATATGAAAAAAACATGTTGGCAGAATCACCAAAAACCACTTTTTGTACAAAGTTTTAAGAAAATCGATCCAGCCGTCTGGGCTGTAGACGAACAGACAGACAGAATTGTGAGACCCATTTTTTTCATCTACTCTATCATAGTAATGACAAGTCTGATCAAAATTTCAAGTTCAATTTAAAAATGCATAACTTGCCATATAGGGCTTATATGTATATCGCAAGTAATAGGTATGAGAGAAAAATATTTAAAAATATAGAGTTCATTATTTAAGATGCTAAAACAACTTTTCTAATGGTTGGAGCTTAACAAATTAAATTTTTGTTAAACTTTAAATAAAAATTAAATTTTTTAAAGAAAAAATCTACCCTAATTTGGAATATCGCATTTTCAAAACATTTTATTCACAATATATATTTTTTTTTTTTGAAAATTATTTATACGAAGTTTTTGGAAGTTTTTGTATAAGAAAATTATCTAAATTTGATCAGACAGTTATACATTAATTCAAAATCAAAAATATTGTGTTAGGGGAGGTACTGTTAATAGCACCTATTTTATTATTTTTTTTTCAAAGTATTTTTTTTTTTTTAATTTTATAGTAGACCTTTTTAATTTTAGCTTCCAACCAAATTTTATACAAAAATCGCAGGATTTTTCAAATAAATGAGATTTTCTTCTACGTTTTTTAACATTTTTATGATAGGTCCGTTAATTTTACACGATAGTAAATATTTTTTTTAAATATTGTAAAAAGTGTTAGAAACTGCTAAATACTAATTTTTAAAATAAACACAAAAAATGGTTCTTTGGGAGGTACCATTAATAACCATTTTTTTTTTATATTGTTCCACCCTAAGGGCCAGTTTTTCAGTGCGAGATCATCCTTGTCTTGGGGTTAAGCCGGAGTTAACTCCAAAAACGTGTTTTTCAGTCAATTGAGATCGAAAGTTAACTCCGATTTAACTCGTCTTATTTGGTGAGTTAACTCAGGCACCAAATTGAAGGTCTTTTTAGTTGTGGTGCCATCTTGATTTCGATATTGAAAGTTATTGCCAGTGCAATTCGTTGTGGCGCCACCTCTATTCCTATGCGTAAAAGGCGTAGAAGGGTGATATCCATCATAGTATCGCACATCGTTGGCCTCAGAATTTTGACAGCTGAAAGATAAAGTTAGTCCTCAACTGAAAAACTGTTCCTGAGTTAACTCAAGGTTAAATTATTTTCAGGATTAGCTAACTCTGATTTAACTCAGAGTATAGCCTGAATTGAAAAACTGGCCCTAAGGAGCCAGTTATAGCGATCAAGAAAATCCACCAGGAAAGTTGAAACAGTATAAAATTAAATACTTTTTCCTGATGGTCGACTTTAGCGAACAGGAACAATATGTCAGTTGGCAAGCTGAACTATGAATATATGCACACATACAACATACCGCAAAATGTTCCTGATTGAAAAGCATACGAAAAATGTTTTCGTCCGCAATTCTGTCAGTGGAACAGGAAAAAATTGGAACTCAAATCATTGGAGCGATTTGTTCCATTTTGTTTGATATGTCAATCAGCTGGCATGAAAAACGAATTTATGTACATCAGGAAAATAGATAAATTAATTTTAAGAAAAAAATAATGAATCAATTGAAAATGTTTTCAGCAAAAAAAAATTCTTTGAGTTAATTGTCATTGATTAGTGTAGCATTTGTATTTGAATTCAAATGAAAGCATCGTAAATACTTCATTCGAAAGTGTTTAATGTTTCGTTTTCCTGATCGCTATAACTGGCCTCTAAGATTAAAAGTTATTTATTAAATTTATTTTTAGAAAAGGTATGGAACTATTTTTGAAAAAAATAAGATTTTGGAAAATTCCTAAAAGAAATCGAATTTTCGATTTGATTTTTTCCAAAAAAAATGAAAGGAACGTGTGGTGGGAATGATCAAAACAATTTTTTATGAAGTTTGAATGGAGCCGTTTAGGCTGTAGCCGAACAAACGCAGACAGACAGAGACGCAGAATTTTGAGTCCCACTTTTATCACTCGTAATGACAAGTCTCATCAAAATCTTAAGTTCATTTATTTTACGAGTGCATGGCTTTTCATATATGGATGTCTGAGTAAAAAGCAAAAAACCGTTTCAAATTATCATGTCTGTCAAAAAAAAAAATTCAAAAAATACATTCGAAATTTGGGTCCAATGTCGAAGGTCCTTTTGACTCATACAAGCCGTATCAGCGAAAAATTCCAAAAATTTGTAATCATGTACATGTTTGAATAGATAAGTTCTATGTTCTAGACGAAATAATTTATTATTTTCATTGATTTTTCTCGATGAGATTTTCCTTTGAATCAACCCAAGTGGACTTAAAACCCATTTTCCCCCTGGCTTATTCAAATGTATAAGTGCCTCCCAGCTGTCACCCAGTTTTTGATGTATTTTTGTTTTGTATCTTTAATTTGTTTGTCTTCTCTTTAAACCCCTTGAATCATTTTTGATAATTTCAGGATTAAAAATTAATCTCCCTCAAAATGTAAATTACTGAAATTAATATTCTTTCACATTCATTTAATAAATATTAAATTGTCGAGTAATTTCCTATAATCTCTTAAAATGAATCAATTAAAAAATAATGAACAAAAAAGACATAATTTATGATTGTAAATATTCCTTTCCATGTAAAAGTCAATATCAGATGAACTTGATAATTTTATTGAAATTTTTGTTTGTCAATACAAGTAGGTAGTAAATGCTCAATAATTTTTAATTGCGGCATGTAAAATCTTTCTCTATAAAAGCATCATCAATATGTTGTTGGTAAAACTTTATTTTTGTTTTAATTCTGTTTAATCATTAACTTTAATAAAGTGTAGGTATAATTTTACTTGCTATTTGATACCAGTTCCAAAGCATCCGAAATGATACCGATATACCGTCCTTTTTGACGGAATACGCTATTGATAAAACCTTTTGAAGAGGAACAGTTAAATACAGGGGTTTTTTATTATTGAATATGTTTGTTTGGCCCATAAGCATGCTTAAAACCAAAAATGCTACTTAATTCATCCATGCGTTTCTGAGAGAATAGTAACACTGGCCGGTTTTTAATATTTTCTGTATAACTGGGAAACAAAGCTAAATTTGAAAACTTTACATTTAGAACTTTTTATTCAGAATTAAGTTTTCTATCAGAATGGATGGTTACAAAAATTTTATAAAAAATTTAAGCAGGAAAAGTTAATAAGAACCAACATAAAAAAGTCAAAAAATTTAAGATTTTTAAACTTTTTCTAAAATGCACATATTTTTCTTTGGAGCAGAGATAGGCTCTAGCTAGCATCCTTTAACAAAAAAAGTAGAGGCATATTCTATGTTCAAAACTTAGTTTTTAGTTAAAATTGACAGAGATAAGGCCATTCAAACTTTACCATTTCGTATCACTTTTTGAAGTAAACTTTTTTTACTATTTTTTTTACTATAAAATTTTTAAAACAATACATTTCGGTAGGAAGCTTAATTTTGAACAAACAGTTTAAGTTGTAAAATTGCCAAATTCAGTTTAGGTTCCGAGTTACACCAAATTAAAAAGTGACCAGTCTGATCATATTCTCTAAGAAATGCATGGTCGAATTTAGTAGCATTTTCGCTATGAAGCATGCTAAGTTTATACTCCAAGCAAATATTATTCAATAATAAAAACCTTTGAACGTAATGTTTCCTTACTAAAAAGTTCCTGTATTTAATAGCCTGATGGTTGGGCATTGTAGGACCAAGTTGTAACCATCAGATATTGGTCTCGTTCTTCCTAACTTGACTTGCTAAAATAATAAGCGCGAGTGTTGAACATAAGACAAAAAAAGGCACACTTTTGTCAAAAACGACTAGCTGTATAATTTGGCTGAAGTCTTGGACAAGCCTTTCCAGAGGATGGTTTGTGGCTGATGAATGAGAATCAACGATGCTCCCAACAGTATAGAAGACAGAAACCAAGAAGAGTGTTCCCACTAAGACATTTCTCATTTTATCATGGTGGGAGCATAAGAATTCCCCAGATTGAATCAAGATTGGCGTCTACGGTACGGTTCCGGTCAGGCTGAACCACTTAGTGAATACCTTACGGGCTACTACGACATATTCGGAGCTCAGGCCTATAAGGAGCGGTTAAGTCGGTTCCCGCCCTTGGAGTTATATTGTATAAGGGTCTGGTCCTCCAGGTTGGGGGTCGAACCGTCGGGGTGACTTCCCGACCAAGTTAAGCCTTGGATTCGGATGGATATACTGTTGACGAACCCAGCAAACGAAATAAGGACAACGAACTTTTGATCTGCACGTGGAATGTTTTGCCTCTCTATACACCACGTCCAGCCCAACATTAAGCGAGACTTAAGACTGCTTCAAAACAGAAATCACCGCCATCCATCCGCCGAGCAAAAGAAAATTGAAAGACTGCCACATCTACTACGGGGACTGTCACTGACCCTTCTGGTCTCTTTGGATGTGGATATGCCATTAGAGGCAGACTTAGGCAAGAAGTATTGAGTTTCAACTATATGTGAACGAGTGCCTCACGACATTTCGCATCAAGACTAAATTCCCATCATTAGCCTCATATGCGTACATGCCCCCACAGAAGGAAGATAGATGACGACACCAAGGACGAGTCTTGCGAGCACCTTGACAAGACATACTAGAAATACCCTTGCTATGACATTAAAATTGTCTTGGGTGATTTTAATGCCAAACTAGGAAGAGAAGATGTCTTTGGTGACACAATCGGAAGACATAACGTGCACGACACCACCTCCGACAACGGACTTAGCTGTGGGGCGAAACATTATGGTAGCAGTACACCAGTTTCCGATAAACACAAGGGGACATGATGAATTCCTGGTCAAACAATCACAAACCAGATTGACCACATTGTGATGCTTTTTATTTGAGGCTGAGGTAGGCTCATCGTCCTCCAGGGTTTTCCCGATGAAAAAGAAGGAAAGAACTCGGGTTAAACACTACCTTTATAATATTTTATCTTTATTAATAAGAAAAAGAGGTTTACAATATTACAACTTTGGTTCCTTCTGTCTTAAGATAACTAACACAGTATTTCATATAAATCTTACAATTTCAGTTTGTCTTATAATAACTAACACGGTATTTCATATAAATCAAAACTGGGTTTTGTAAAGCTACAGGAGTAGACTCTGCCCACAAAATCCACTTAGAAGAAGCGAACCGGGGATTAAACGGTAGGAATCTGATTCCAGCCCAGGGCTAGTCCAAGGGAGAACAGCGGGTATAGCCCTGAACCAACTCCAAAGAGCAAGCAGGGAGAACAACGGTAGGAATCTGATTCCAGCCCAAGGATAGTCCAAGGGAGAACAGCGGGTATAGCCCTGAACCAACTCCGAAGAGCAGACAGGGAGAACAACGGTAGGAATCTGATTCCAGCCCAAGGATAGTCCAAGGGAGAACAGCGGGTATAGCCCTGAACCAACTCCGAAGATCAGACAGGGAGAACAACGGTAGGAATCTGATTCCAGCCCAGGAGAACAGCGGGTATAGCCCTGAACCAACTCCAAAGAGCAGGCGAGAGAACAACGATATGAATCTGATTCCAGCCCAAGGATAGTCCAAGGGAGAACAGCGGGTATAGCCCTGAGCAAACTCCAAAGAGCAAGCAGGGAGAACAGCGGTAGGAATCTGATTCCAGCCCAAGGATAGTTCAAGGGAGAATAGCGGGTATAGCCCTGAACCAACTCCAAAGAGAAGGCAGGGAGAACAATGGTAGGAATCTGATTCCAGCCCAAGGATAGTCCAAGGGAGAACAGCGGGTATAGCCCTGAACCAACTCCAAAGAGCAATCAGGGAGAACAACGGTAGGAATTTGATTCCAGCCCAAGGATAGTCCAAGGGAGAACAGTGGGTATAGCCCTGACCCAACTCCAAATAGCAAACAAGGAGAGCAACGGTAGGAATCTGATTCCAGCCCAAGGATAGTCCAAGGGAGAACAGCGGGTATAGCCCTGAACCAACTCCAAAGATCAAGCAGGGAGAACAACGGTAGGAATCTGATTCCAGCCCAAGGCTAGTCCAAGGGAGAAAAACGGGTTTTTAACGGCGGATGCCAAAAAAGTTTTCTTTAAATGATACACGGATGCACCAAGTAAAGGACCTAAGCTTATCAAAGTTGCTATAAATGATGAACAGCTGGAAACTTAACTCTCATAAAATTCGAAATTATTAAATAATAATGGGGAAAAAAATCGAGGTAACAAGCTTCGGCTTTTCCGGATTTTTGTTCCTCCTAGTGAAAAGTGTAACACTTCGTTACAACATTGCGCTCGACTCAAGGCACTCCCCAGCATCAAGGATGTCCGAACATTCTGAGGAGCCAACTTAAACTAGGGCAACTACCTCATTGTAGCCAAGGTAATGCAACGGATACCCAGACTAAAGCCAAAACAGGGAAATACTGTAAGCAAATTCGATGTCGGACGTCTACAGTCTCAAGAAATCGCCAGGTTCGTTTCGATCTAGCATCTTGTGCCCTCTTAAATAGTCACATGCCACCAACTTAAAGTATCAAGAACCAGTGGAAGAACTGCCAGGAAGCCATCAGAGATACTATCGTCGGAGGAGAGCATGCCGTCAACACTAGAGCCACAATTTTTCCAATAACTTGATTACGCTGACGACATTGACATAGTCGAATGAACTAAACGAGATGTCACTGGTGCTTTCGTGAGTACTCAAAAGGAAGTCAAGAAGATGGGGTTAACGGTGAATGAAAGCAAATCAAAATATATGCTGTCAACCAGAAAGGACACTCAACATGGACGTCTTGAACCCAACGTCACTATAGACAGCTATAATTTTGGGATGGCGCAGTAAAGGTCCTCCCCTGCTGTAGTGCCACCTCAAGTTAATAAGTAGTATTAAATAACCTAAAATAGGTTGAAGCGAATTCAAGGACAGGAGCAAGTACGTGCAACTCAGTCGTGCATTTTATTTTTGTTCCCTTAAAATACAAAAAAATACGACAAAAAAAAATGCGACTAAAACGAGACCGAAACAAGGCAAGACTTAAACCGAAACTGAGATGAAACTAAGATATACGAGACCAAAACAGATTCTAAGACGGTAGTGAAATTTTTCGATTTTAACGAGGGCAGCACTACGATAAGAGGGTGCCTCATTTATTTAAAAGAGTTAAGAAAACACTAGTTCCTATTTCTTGTCGTAAAAACCCTGATACGTTTTTCGTCTGTTGGAAAAAGATGACAGATTTCTTTTAAGAATTTCAATCTTCAACTAGATGACGAATCAAAAATTTTAAGAGTAATGTTTTTAGACTAAAGAATCCACTTCTTACGACCCTCTCTTAAGACAAATCAAACAATACATAGCTTACATAAAATATCCTCTTATTTATGGTCTTGAATTATAATCTCCCAAAAGGTCGCTTATCTTAAAACACGGGTGCCACTTATTTTAGGATAAATTTTTCAAAAACCTTGTAAGTTTATTGGGATAACATCCCAACATTCGTGTTAAACCCAACCTTACCCAACCCATATAAGATATACTAACCCAATCCAACCTATAACCAGGAAACCAAACGGTCCATGCATAAATAGACGAGAGTGGTATAAGGATCTTCTTAGCATGCACAATTTCCAGGTAAGCTTGCTGCCTTTATAGCTATAGTCCCTCAAGAGATAATCAATGGATAAAATTTAGCATGTATCACACGTGCTACGAAGACTATTCACGTTTCAAAGTTCTACTATTCTACATTCTCTGGTATAAATATATATAGAGAGAAAGAGAGAGAAAACACAACAAAAAAATAGGATGCAAGGGAAGCATTTCTACAAGAGGTGTGCTTTCGATTGGTATGGCTTTTCTAAGTCTATATTGGGCAATCCACTTTTTCGTTTCATTTATCTCTTGACACGTATACACGAATACATGTGAATGCATGGCTATCCATCCACCACCATCAGCATTATACCTAGCTACCCTTTCTTTGGTACCTCTTTAAACCTTACCTAACCTATCTACCTACAGTAACAACAACAGCTTTTATACTCTTTCTCTTGGGTTTAGTCAAGCAGGAACGATATGTGACCAAGAAGTCGTAGACAATTTACGAATCTATTGACTCTGGAGAACAAGTGTTGAATACAGGGCTGGATTTTGTCAAATATGGGGAGGACAAAAAATGATATAATTTGACCGTGTTTCCAAAGTTATTGAGAACAATCAGAGCGAAACAATTTCTAGAAACAGTTAGGTACCACTTTGTGCTCCTAAAAATTCTTAACGTGTGTATCCGTTTGAGAGTAAATACTACGAGCAACTCTCAAGCTGCTTTCGAGAGTAAAACTCTTGTAAAATTAGCTCTCAGAGAGGAAGATGCAATTATCCAAGAGCCCCTCTCGGGAGTAAAGAGGCATAATTTCCATCTTTTCGTTTCCTGCATAAAGGCACCCTCTCAAATCAGTAAATTCAGCCCTGATTGAAAAACATATCACCCGCACACCTAAAGGCAGTCATGGCAGGAATAATGGAAACCATTTCCAAAGACATGACGCCAATAGACGGACACACCAGGATGCAAAGGAAACTAACAAACACAATCGAAAAAGAGATATTCAAAGTTTTATCCTGAATTACAATTTGATTGCTCGGCCAGGAGAACAAGAAACAGGTCGTACAGGGTTGGTAGTTTTCCATTGTTGTTGTTGGTCGTCAGTATCCTTTATAGAAAGGATGTCTCTACTACTTGCGCACGTCACTTCACTTCGAAGTGCACGTAGTTTTCGTTTAGTTGTCGTTCTTACATAGAACCTAACTAAGGTATGTATGTTTGTACGACAAACGGGCAAACTTCCGGTTTTTATCTTTCTCCAAATAAATTGGAGTCCATATTCTTTTTTGGCTCGACCTGTTTTCTACTTGATTTTCATGTGTGTATGTGTTATGTGAAAGACTTTGTTTGGTGCGGAGAGGGTGGCAATGATAAATTCTTATTTTTTTTTATCGGTAAAAGGAAACGAGGTTATTTTTTTTGTCTGTTATAAAATTAAGTGAAATGCATAAAGGACAGTAAGAAAAAAAAATAGATATTTAAGGAACAAGCGAAGAGAGTGCACTTTTTTTGTTGAAACTAAATCGCTGATAAAAAGTTTTCACGATATTCACCCTCAAGGGATGGTACACTCATTTATACCTACATATAAGTTTGGCAATTCATTGCACTTGAGACAGCGACGACGACGACGAAGGATATCTACCTAAATGCTCGAGATGCTTAATTTTTTTTTTCAAAAAAAAAGTCACAAAAACTTCTACCCATAATGGAGGCACAGGCAATTTTCTTTCGGTTTTTTAAGTAGTCCTTCTCTTTTAGTGTAGAGGTAGGTAGGTATAAGTTTAATACCTTTAGGGGCATTAATCCGATGGAGGTAGCGAAGTGGCAAATTAAGTATAATTTCTGGGCAAGTTTTTTTTTTTGTCGATTTTTCTTTTTTTCTTCGTTTCAGCATTTGGCTTTGTCGACAAATGACAAAGACAAACGTTCGTTTTATGCACTTCCAGGTGGGATTAAGGAATTGTTACTTTTATTTCAACCCTACCTATTTGCCTACGTAGAAGGAATTTTTGGCAAAGTAAAAACTTTTTGAAATCACTTAAATATTTAATGGGGAAAAGGTGCATTAATAAGAAATAAGAAAATAGTTTTTCAATTGTCATTACTTATTTAAGAAAGTTATAATACAATTTAATGTTTTGAACTGACTTTATAGTACTTTGGTGAATTAAAGGTTGAGGCAACTTACCAAATTCGATAATGTTCTACTTGAATGGTGAGATAATTATTCAAAAATTGGCATGAGTTATACGCTGAGATTAGTACGTACAGTATTTGTATTTTATTTTCTTTATTTTATTGTGGATTTCATATCTTCAAAAAGATCGCTGAGAATTTTGAAAAACCCTTTTTGATAGCAAAATAATGAAAAAAATAATGAGGCAGGCTGAAATCCCCCACAGTCATATCAGATTAAAGTTCTACAAATTATCTGTTCGAAAATACTTTTTCCGGAATCTGCCTTTCTACAATATGAATTCAGTCTTCCTTGAAAAGTGTATTTTTGTAAAAATAATCACAACAAAAACATAAATGTTAAAAAAGGAGCCAAGTTCTTATGTGTACAAGAAACCTGTGCGTAAAAAGTCAGCCAAAAAAAGTAATGAGATCTAGAAAATATGCCAAGTTTTAAGTTCATGAAGTCTTTTATCAAATATCTTCAGTGGAGTTATATCGAACCAGTTCAAAATTATGACAGAAATTTGGTATTCAATGATTATTGATTAAAATTTGGTGGGTTCACTGGACAAGTTTTCACACATTTTAAATTTGTGATAAGGTAAGTATTTAAGAGAAAACTTGCCAAGTAAATCCACCAAATTTTAATCAGTAATCATTAAATACCAAATTTCTGTCATGATTTGGAATTGTTTCGATATTAAGATATTGGATATTAAACTTCATGAACTTAAAACTTGGCATATATTTTAGATCTCATTACTTTTTTGGCTGACTTTTTACGCACAGGTTTCTTGTACACATAAGAACTTGGCTCCTTTTTTAACATTTATGTTTTTGTTGTGATTTCACTCCTTTTTGCAAAGATTTATTTTGCCAGGTGAAAGTCAAGCCCTACCGCTCTACAAAGTTTCATAATTCTACGACAACCGAAAGTGCTCCATACAAATAATAGCAATTCTGATAAAGTGGGTGGATGGCACCCCCCCTGAATGGACAGTTCCAAATTTTCAATTTTTTTCCTTTCTAAGTACTTCAAGTCCTACCAACCTACCAATTTTCATTGTTCTACAACAATCAGAAGTGCTCCACATAATTTATAAGAATTTTTAAGAATGTGAGTGGATGCCACGCCCCCTGAATGCAAAATTCCAATTTTTCAATTTTTTCTTTCTAAGTACTTTAAGCCCTACCGACCTACCAATTTTCATCGATCTACAACAATCGGAAGTGCTTCATATAATTTATAAGAATTTTTGAGAATGTGGGTGGATGCCACGCCCCCTGAACTGAAACTTCCAATTTTTCGATTTGTTTTCTGCTAAGTACTTCAAGGCCTACCGACCTACCAATTTTCATCGTTCTACAACAATCGGAAGTGCTCCATATAATTTATAAGAATTTTTAAGAATGTGGGCGGATACCACGCCCCCTGAATGCAAAATTCCAATTTTTCAATTTTTTTCTTTCTTTTTAGCTTAAGCCCTACCGACCTACCAATTTTCATCGTTCTACAGCAATCGGAAGTGCTCCATATAATTTATAAGAATTTTTAAGAATGTGGGTGGATGCCACGCCCACTGAATAGAAAATTGCAGGTTTTCGATTTTTTCCTTTGTATGTACCACAAGGCCTACCGTTGTGCGAAATTTCAAGTTTCTACGATGTCGGGAAGTGCTCCATAATTTTGATGATCTGTTAGTGAGTCAGTCAGTTACGGTTTTTGCGATTTTTGAAGTCGTATCTTGGGAACTATTAATGCTTAAGTGTTGGAATTTGGTGAGCCACCTGTATTTGATAAGTTAAGCAAATACTCCGAATTTGAAGTCTCGGACTTTATTGGTACTCAAGTAAAAGGGGGGTTAAAAATCGCCTGAGTTTGTTCCTGTAAAAAGGGTGTAGTGCTGCGAACTTGGCTGGGCACTACCGTGCCCTTTGATAGGAAAATATATGTAAATCGTTTAAAAGAATGTTGTAGATATTAACCATTCAAGCCTTTGTAATAATGAATTTTAATTTTTGTTAATAACTAATTTTTATGAAAACGTCGGTCGCACTTATTACATAGGTATTCTATAGGAGTCCACGAGTAGGTATTTCCATCAAAAATCTGATCAAAATATTTTTTTTTCTGAAAAACCAGAATGTGAACTCAGAGAACTACAAAGGAAGTAAGTAATTTAAGTAATTTTCAGAGCCTGTACCTTTCGGGTATGCAAGTAATTATCAATTTTGTTTGTGCATTTGAGTAGGTATTTATTTTATGGTTGCATAATTCAAGGATTTTAGTAAAAATATTTCGTCAGAAGCACTGCCGCAATTTTTGAGGTGCTTTGAACTAGATGATGGCTGATGGGTTGCTGATTCTCGACTATGCGACGTTAAGCAAAGATATGCTTTAAAGATATGCTTTTCAGAGCAGAGAAAAGCCTTTCATATATCTGGAGCATATGAGGATGATAGACAAAATTGGACATAGACATGCAACTCATTTTTATTGGTTGATGATGTATTAATGCATGCGTGCCCTTTCGACACACCCCCTTCCCTTATTGAAAATCTCCGCTGGTATTTCATCGGATCCCCCGTTCCTGCTGCTATTAGGCTTGTACCTCTTGATCTCTCCAATCCAATTACTGGGTAGTGGAAGTATAGGTCTTCATGAACTGGAGGAGGTTTCTCTTATCGCCGTATTAGTTAGTCTGTATGAAACCCATGCATATGCGAGGTGCTGCACAACGGAAATGCTGCTTGAATACATTAATTATTCCCCTACTTCATTTGCTGATAGGCATCCATGAAGCAGACACTGATGTCCAATTTGGATGAAATATCGTTCAGTGACACCAATCCTGCTACTCATCCTGTCAAGAGCTCAAACCTGAGCACCCCACACTGAGGGAAAAATGTATGCACATAGCCCATAAATGTATTGACTCATCCCATATTTTTCTGCACACATAACATTGTGTACTGATTCAATTATCAAATCTGTACTGTATACAAACATTTAATTGCATGATGTATAGACAATGAAGAATCTATTGACCCATCGCACAAAACACTGTCGGATACATCGCGATAATTTTCGTAATTATGTACTCAGCGAAGCGTCTATAGAATCATTGCATTAATAATAATGTTCAATTTGAGACAATACATAAATCCATGAGGGTTGTCTGCGATGAGTATACATGGTTGTTTAGTGAGTAAAGGTATAGGGTAAAGGCATGCATTTTTCCATACACTCATTACATTTATATAAATATGCTATGGATTCACTACATTAATGTGTGGCGGTTATCTGTGTTGAGAAAATTAGTATGTAGTGAGTGAAGATTTTACACATTCATTAAATATAAATAAATATTCCTTGTACACATCACAATAATATTACCGGATGAGTATGTAGTGAGTACAGTATCTATGGACTCATTACATAAATATAGATACTCTATGTAATCTTTACATATATGAGTAAATAATTGTGTAGTAGGAACATTTTATGTATACTTATTACATAAATACTTTACAATTATCTGTGATAAGTACACAATTATTTGCTGAGTACAGATTCTTTGCAATGATTACATTAATACAAATATTTGTTGTATTCACTACATAAATAAGGCTAATAATCCTGTGATGAGTATAGAATTATTTACTCATGGCATAATTACGTAAAAGTTATCTGTGATGAGCAAATAATTAGGTAGTGAGTACATTTTTAATGCACTCATTACATAAATACAAATATTATATGTGCTCATTACAAAAATGCGTTACATTTATCTGTGATGAGTAAACAATAATTTAGTGAGCAAAGATTGTTTGCACTGATAACATAAAAACTAATATTTTTTGTGTTCAGTACATAAATAAAACTAGGAGTCTTGTGATGAGTAAAGAATTATTTATTCACTACATAATTATGAAAAAGTTGTCAGTGATGAGAAAATATTTGTTTAGTTTATATATATATATATATATATATATATATATATATATATACTTGCATTTATGTAATGAGTGCATTAAAAATGTACTCATTACATAAAAACGATTGGCGTTTTGTTCGGCTTACTCACTTGAACTCATCTGTGACATAGTGAGGGCTTTGTCATACGCAATTTGTATAAAGTTCAGTTCAACTTACATGAGTTTTTCAACGAAAATCGACTGTAAACTATATCCAACAAGATTAGAATTCCTAAGCTGGAAGTTGTTTTGCCTGGGGCCAGGCATAGTTAATACAAATTGCGTATGACGAATTGTATGCGAATTTTGAATAAATACACGCTGCCTATACTCATCGCATATGTGTATGTAGTGGTTATAGTTTTTACTGGGAGTTTGAGGTAATTTTAAATAAAATATAGACTGAACAAACGTACCTTTATACTCAACGCATAACTTGGTATACTGGTTAAATGTTATTACATAAATATTGAATCAATACACGTTGCTTCTACTCATCGCATGATCGACTGTGAAATCCATTATTGTTTTATTTTGATAACTGACAGGTTTTAAATATTACTTCTTCATATTGAATGGATACACGTTGCTTATACTCATTGCATTATTCGCTGTAATATGAGTAACCATTTTTTATTTGGATAGATGGTGAGTTTCAGATATTTCTATACTTAAATATAGACTGAATACACGTTGCTTGTAGCCATCGGATAACTTGCTGTGATTTATTTAATTGCTGGCAGTTTTTTAAATGTTTGCCACATAAATATTGAATAACCACACGATGCTTGTAATAGAATTTTAGGTAGTGTTTAGTCAATACAATATTATATATTGAGTCAATATGATCTATATTCAATGCATGTAATAAAATTTCCTTACACTGAATACATATATTTTGGTGATTTCTTTTGACACATAATTTCAAATGTAACCAGTGCACGTTGAATCCACTCAGTAAATACAACTTTTATGGCAGTTCCATACAAACTTTGGTACATAACTTTTACATAAATATCTTTGTGCTGAGTGCATAGGTTTTTCCCTCAGTGCATAGCAGATAGCTGAGAGCATTAGCAATTCTTAACCAAAGAAGTGACCTGATGGAGTGGATGGGATTTCCAACTTCATTCTCAAGAAGCTTCCCCAATCTGCAGTGGACTTCCTAGCCAGCATCCTCAACAACTGCATCAATAACAGCTACATCCCCTAAAAATGGGAACACTTACAATGCCGTGTTGACTGGGGTTTTGTTTCAGGTTATTATTTCCACTATGCAATGTTTTTTTTGCATCAGTAATGGAAGTTGCGGATGGTCCCCTGCTTTGACCCCCTCCCAGTTATGACCTCCCTCCTTGTGAAGTCTTGATTTCCCTAGAAACAAATTTGAGCACTCCCAACCTTTACTTTTAGTCCAAGAAACTGAGGACACAAAATAATCCGTATTCACGGTGGGTCGTCTAAGGCCATGTTCCTCTCCCAGTATTGACGCAAGTTGGACATAACCATGAGCATATAATCTCAGCCCCGGATCTATGGGGGGGCAAACCGGGGCCTGTGCCCCGGGCGGCAGCTTACAGGGGCGCCGAATCTATGTGACTGAAAATACTGAGAATTGCGACGCTTAAGAGTGTTCCGGACTGAAATGGTGATTTCATGAATAAGATTGCGAAGCGTGTACTTGTCCGATCAAAGCGATTAAGGTGTCTATGGACAGATAAACTTATTTTCTATGCCATCATTGGAAAAAAAAATAATTTTGTGCTCTAGATTTTGGTAAAAGCCTCTAAGAAATCGAGAAAATAGCTAAAATGGCTGTTTTTCAAAGCAAATGTAGCCTACACTATAGCATTTTTTACAAAAAAATGTTTAATAACATAAAATTCCATACTTTTATTATGCCACTATTGGAGAAAATTTTTAATTTTGTACCTTATAAAAATTTTAATAATGCAAAATAAAAATGCTTGTGAATTAAAAAAAAACCCATTTTTGACAGTCATTTTTTTATACCCAACGGTAATTTTTTGACAAATTTTTTGACAGTGGATATAAATTCAATATAATTTTCATGATTTTCATTAATTATGTAATCATATTTGTATCATTTGATATTGAAATTTTTAATTCTTAAAATGCACTTTTTGATAGAAAATTTATGTAAATTTAGAAGTTAAAATCAGTTACTTTTAGAAAAAAAATTTTTAATACAATAATACGCCTACTAGTGACCAATTAGTAAAAATGCAAAGTTTTATAAAACAAAGTATCTGATGAAGGTGAAAAAAACGGTCTTATATATGCAAAAAAAAAAGTTAGCAAATGACTGGTTTTGTTCAGTTCGGAACACTCTTAATGAAATAAATTGAATTGAGATGCGGCAATGGAACATCAAATTGTATTTCTCCGTCAACCTTTAGCAGTTTTTCTGTTATTATTTCTCCATTTAAAATAATTAAAAATTAAAAATTGAAAAAAGAAACGAGCTATAATACATTGTTCAAAGTTATAGTTCTTTCCATTGTATGAAAGTGTATTTTTACAAAACTTCCCATCCTCTCTAAACTGTAGGAGATTATTCCTCCTTCTTCAATAACAGAACATTTGAACTGTGTCCCTCTACAAGTGTCGCACCACGCCGTACAAATCCTAGTCTTGCGCTTGCCTAAAGAATTATTTGCTGGATACCTACTGAAAATTTTATTACACTGTATTTTAGATCTTTTTTTAATTTACAGAAAATCTAAATACCCACAAAAATGTAGGAAATCAGGTGCTCTGAAATTAACTGTTTAGTAAAAATGTTTTCATTCAGATGAACAAAAAGTGAGATAAACGCTGAAAACTATTTTTACAATTTTCGACAACAATTTTTCATGATGTCGATAATTTTTGGAAACAAAAAATTGAAAAGATATTTTAACTTACAAAACTTTCTCTCCGAGAAAATTGGATTTACCTTTTTCAACACCCTTTTTCAAAATGGCGGATAAAACAAAATTTCACACCAGCCAGAGACTGCTCTCACGCGTATCATATAGAACCAGCCAATCTAAAATTACTTTTACGTTGCTTAGCTTTCGTTTGAAATTGTGCGTGTCAATTTCATTAAAATCGTTCAAGGAACTACGAAGTTAAAATATGTTAACATTTTTTGAAAAATCCTATTGTGGAATATTTTTTTCTGTTACAATCTCTCAAGAAAGAACGAAATTGCAAAACGTTGACATATGTACATATTTTGAAAAAAATTTGTTCCGCTATAACTCTGTTTCATCAGATCTTTGCAGATTTGATTCGAATGAAAACGAATTTTTATTAGGAACCAAAAAATAAGATTCGTGATCGAATCAAAAATAAAATTCTTTTGAATGGTTCACGACAAAACGAATCATATTTAATCGTTCTACGAAAGTTGGTTGTGTACCGTCTTGGTTTAGGCATTGTTAATTTTCTTATCTATAGTAATAAGTTGCTAAATAGGTATGGGCTGCACATTCATTAAAAAGTTTTATTCTCCCAGTGACAAAAAATCCATCCAAGCAGATATGTGGTTTTTTCATTTTGATGAAAAATGGCAAGGGCGCCAAAATCAAATTTTGCCCCGGTTCGAAAAAATCGTAGATCCGGGGCTGTATAATCTGAAGTCTGTGGTATGCCATCGAGTATTGGGAGGTATGAGTTGTTTTATTCATACAAGCCGCATTATTTGCCTTAATTTTTTAATACGAGTATAGCTATATCTTTCTGTTGTACCTCGTGACATAATGGTTAGTGCGTTGGACTGTCATGCCGAAGGTGTGGGTTCGATTCCCAGCCGTGCCACCTATAGACAGAAGTGTTTTATTCGAGGTAGTGCCTCTTGCGAGGAACTGACAAATCCTCCAAGAGTCGGTATACTTGTCATGAATAAGTGCTTCTCATCTAGCCGTTCGGACTCGGCAAAAAACTGTAAGTCCCCTACATTCCTGCCAACAACATGTACACAGGAATGGCTAAGAGTTGTAAGTCACTAGGCCCTTGTTCTCCAAGAGTTGAAAAAAGCAAAATCAGTAGATCAATGACGTCTCCTAAGTATATCATATACTGGTATCAACACGTTCTGAAGATGAACTACGGCACCAATTTTGCGTTATTTTCAGAACATTCTTATTTCTTTAGCAAGTCATCAAAGAGGGCAATTTATTATAGTTTGCTCACAGGTTAGACACTGTTCCATTTTGCCCATATTGATTACATATGAAATATGATAAACTCCAGATTTGCTTAGAAAACATCTATGAATTGAATATGCCCCAATATTATAAAATGTGTTTTCTTTTTGTTTTATTTAAAAGTGCAACGAAGCAACTTGGACAAATCTGCCCATCAGGTGTTTTTTTTGTAAATGACTGCACTGAGCTTTTTGGTTGCTATCCCGTCTTTTAATAGCTGTGATGAAAAAGCAGTTCCGTGCGCAGGAGGGGCAGGGGGTTTTGAGGCTACTACCTCCCCTTTGTATAGGGATTGTAAGTACACTGCGGACCATCTTTGATGTAAAAAACAATATCGGCCATGAAACACACGTTTCATTCAATATTGTAAGGATATCCTAAGTCCTTATAGTATTGAAAAAAAAATAAAATTACTGTTTCCATATGCGTATTGCCCAAAAATAGTAATTGTTAATTTTATTTGGCGTAATAACACTTGTTTACAAAATGTTGAGCCATGGTAGCGACTTTGGAAAAACATTTATATTCTAGCCATCAGGCCTGTTCACTGTTTCGAGATTGTTCACTTTTTTTCAAAGGCTTTCTTCAGATGAATTTGATCATTTAGTTCGATGTGAAAGTTTTAATTTTAATTAAGCATTAATCAAGGCTTTCACTCAAGTTTAAACAAAAAACAGAAACAGTTCCTCAGAACTCTCTAGCTATGTAAAATACTTGCGTGACATGAGTATACAAAATACGTTTTTATATGTAATTTTGTGTGTTCACTATTGTGAATAGTTCAATATTTCGAGACTCACGAAATCGAGCGTCTACTGTAATTTTTTTTCAAAAGCATTTTCGAAATATGCGCAAAAATCATTTTCTGAGCTATTTTTTCAGATACTGGTATTGATTTTTTGAATAGTTTGAATGATTGATCCGTCTTCTTCCGAAAATGTAGGCATTGCTTGTGTGATGCTCAAAGTTTAAAAAACGCTGACTTTTGAAAAATTTCTAGTTTTTGGTTGCTCCATGTGAGGAGAAATGAAGAGATTTATGCCAGTATTCGAAATAAATAGCTAAGAAAATAATTTTTGCGAATAGGTACTTCGAAAACACTTCTTAAAAAAAAAATATTTTCATTTTCGGGTTCAGCCTCATGGCTGTGGTGGTAGCGTGGTAGGTTTCTTTCTTTCCTCAGTAGGTACCTATTTAATATAGCTTCAAGTGAATATTTTGTCCTTTCATTTTCTTTGGGACTCTTATATGATAATTACTGTGTGGAGAACATGGCGGGAGAGAAGACATAAATATGGGACCATAATTGGGGCTGTCTATTGTTTCCTCAGTTCTTAGACTTAAAGTGAAGCCTTTGGTAGTGTCCATATATATCCCTGGGACTGTAGTGAGGCAAATATTTGGGATAGGGATCCTGCGAGGGGGGCATGACTAGGGATTTCCTGGACTCTCCTAACATCCACAACTGATTTATATAGAGACAAACAGCTAAAATTCCTGGGTAGTAAAAATAGCAACATAAAACTACACCGTAATCCGCCATTCTGCTTACCCTTTTTGGGGGTGTTCCCCTGTTTGGATTTTGTCCAATTTTCGATTATGTTATTCAATAATGGATATTGAACAAAAATCCAGGAAAAAAGCTTCTGTTTCAGTTTTTCCCACGTTAAGTCATAAATTGCCTGAACTAAAAGGAACAGTAGAACCAGGCACACTGTGGTACTTGGGCAAACCTATTTGGACTAAAGTTCACAACACAAATTTGATTTGAATTCATTATCAGTTTTACTCGTCATATCCATGCCTGAAAAACTCGTCATAACCAAATTAGTAGTGCAGCTATCCTTACAGACAGTCAGGCAGCTGTTAAAGCCATTGATTCGCCTCCCCCCCCCCAGACCACATAGACCATGAGCAATTGGAACATTGGCCTCTGCTGGGTTTTATGATGCTCAATGACAACGATAGTCGTACGGCTGGATCGTTCGCACTCCGGTGCCATTCTGCTTTCTGCCGACCTTGGCATATCATAGTTAACCTTGGGCGAGTTGCGGTCCAATTGAGTGAGTGTCTTATGTTCAGCCTCCTGTCTTTTGTGCCCACATTATAAAGCCATAACTCAAACCCGTTCTAGCCAGAGAACATATCTGGTCTTACGAAGAACACCGATCTTCACTGAAAGCCTCCGTCATGCGGAGTGAGCAGATGGACGCCCAGGAAGAAATCCCGCATCCAATCATGTACCTGGAAGACCCCCTGAAAAATTATTTGAACAAACAAACCATCTTTCCGAGTCCCTCTGTTGTCA
Source organism: Dasysyrphus tricinctus (assembly GCA_963921185.1). Classification (NCBI taxonomy): domain Eukaryota; kingdom Metazoa; phylum Arthropoda; class Insecta; order Diptera; family Syrphidae; genus Dasysyrphus; species Dasysyrphus tricinctus. Next base: position 232,982,240 of record OY992531.1, on the reverse strand, counting down.
ACTTCTATGCTTGAAGATGATCCTCAGAGGACGTCTTCAAATCCTCACTTTAATCTACTTTCATCCACAGGTCAAACGAGTTATGATATCAAAATTGCGCAATTCAGCGGTAATAAAGGCACCGAGCAAGTATGACGCCCGTGCCACCATTTCTACCTATCTACCTACCAAATTAAACTGTTTAATAAATTTTTAACGAAATTTTTAATATAATTCTACTTCAAACTATAACAAAAAGATTAAAGATTCTATGATTAAATACAATTAATTGTTTCTTGTGTTTATCTTTCAAAAATTATTAAACAACTAAATTTGGTTATGAAGAGTTTCTCTGGCATGGACATAGCAAGTTTTGGTTCTCATCACCTAACAACTAACATACATATATAACTTACCTACCCGTTGACATTTGTTTTCCATAAACCTTACCTTTAAGGCTCTCCTCGTATATAAGAAAAAAGTATCTCCGATTTTTCAATTAAACATTTTATTTCATTTCTTATTAATTAAGTGTATGGCATATATTTTCTTTTTTATCATTTGAAGTTATTCTTTCTGTTCAAATTTATTATTTTCTTTTAAAGGTTTATTTTTTTATTTTTAAAGTTAACATTCTTAATTATCTAGATTTCATTTTAAATAATATTAAATTCTTATCATATAAATTTTAAGTTTAAATATTATTTACAATGGAATTTTAAAATACAAATTATTCGTTATAGCTTTTTTTTTGTTTTTATTACATAATTTCACATTTTTTGTTTGTCATATATAAAATAGGTTTATAAAAAAAATATAACTGCAGTTTTTTTTATTTAATTATATTTGTATATATTAAATGCATTGTTAATTACATACATAAATAATTTTTTTTTTTTCATTTTAAATTTATTTATACAATTGATTGATCATAAATAATTTTAAGTAAAAAACAAAATTCATTAATATTATAAGTTGTTAGTTACTAATTATAATATGTACAAAATGTTAACAGAGTTTAAATTTGTGTAAATTTGTTTTTATTATTTACTAATTTAATGGAAGCAACGAACACTCCAAGCGTTTTTAAGAATAAAACAATAACAAAAAAAAAAAAAAACGAAAAGCTGCCAATTTTTATATTTTATTTTATGAAATTTTTTTTCAGACAGAGTAAAAAAGTAATTTAAAAAATGTTCATAAAACAAAGATATGTAGTGAATGATTTATTTTAAATCTTATATTTTTACAGACTTAATAAACAATCATATCAGATTTCATGTTATTTTTTTTTTGTTTTTTAATTTAAAGAGAACAAAATATTCGATATTCGTTAAAACCAGATTTATTTTGTTCTTCTTTATTTCAAAGGAATATCCTTTGGCATTTTTGATACCATAAATATGTAAATAAACCCAGATTCTAGGAGGATTAAGAAAATACAAAACAAAAAATAAAAATAATAATGGAAACAAGAGCTAAAGGGGCGGGAGGAGGTCAGAAGAATTATTATGCATAAAATATAGAAAAACATTGTAAAAGAAAGCAATCATGATTGGATTGAAATTATATAGATAGAGGATGCTGTATCCTCTTTGTGCTCTTAATCTTTTGCGCTTTTTTGGTTATTGGCTTAGATGGAAATCATTGAATTTTTCTCCAAAGTTTATTTTCGTGATTATTGTGCAGCGAAGACTTTTGAATACTTTAATTGAAAAGAACATAACTGATGGTATATTTTTAATTCATAAATTCAAAGCTTCAAAGCAAATTTGGGCTTTCTCACACAACCACAAGACTTTATACATATTATGGAAGAGTAATCAGAAATAAGAAAAATTATGAGTAAAATCTGTTGAATGCATTAAATTCTGCATTTCCCGGGAAATGAGTAAAATACAATTTTCAAGATGGACATACCCTTGCCGAACGAAAGTGGGAAATTCGTTTTGAAATGACATAGGATGCAAAGACAGAGAGGTCATAAGAAACATCTGAAGGAGTTTCATAAAAGTTAACAGGAAGGCCCTCTTAATATTAGATCTGGTTTTACCATCAACACAAATCGATTCATGTATATCATGGAGGTAAGCAAGATCGAGAGAGACATTGGAATAGATTCGGTGGTACCAGAGGTGAGAAAGAATATCGGTCAAGTCAGTAAAAACTGCTTTGTTAACTTAACGATGAGTGGGGGAAGAGGGTACAAAAAAAAAAATTCCGAACAGGAAGGGTTGAATGTGGAGTGATTGGATGTGTAGACGTAGAGATTGGATGTTGTGCGAGTAAGAGTTGAACATATGACGACTGAATGAACGCACAGTATTAAGAAGGAGGAATCGAATAAAGTTTGGATAGAAAGAGGTAAGAGAGACTAATTTAAATAAGAAGATCAGGAGTGTCAGGCGCATGAGGAATATTGACAGACACACGTTTGCGTTTAGGTTTAGGACATGCTATAGGTGGATTTTCAAAACTGGAAGGTGTTGCTTTTAAATGCGCAAATGAGCGGTTTGGTCTAGCGGAATGAGGTTTAGAAAAGGAATAAGAGGTGTTTACATTATTTTATATTTTTACTTAAAATATTCTGAAAGCTTGATTTGGGGAAGTTGGTGAAAATACTAGGGCTCTTGATTTTACCTTGAAAGTACCCAGTAGATACACGAGTGAGTAGATACACGAGTGTATCACGGTAACCCCAGTACCCAGGTACCTGTGGGTCTCGGGTAGCAGAGTACCCGGGTACCTATGTATCGGGTACCCGAGGACCGGTAGCACTGGAATATAACAGCTGTAGGTACCCGGTTATTTCAGGTACTCGGGTACTCTGGTATTTCGGGTACCTGGGTTAATCGAGCTCCCGAGTACCCGGGTAATACCATGGTTTTCGGGTATCCAGGCGATCTTTTGTGGAACTGGGTTTCAAAAGCTCTTGAAAATACCCATTTTGAAGCTCCAATTATGGATATGGATGGTGTTTACTTGAATTATGGTGAGCGCTGGTTTTTTGGTGGTTGTTGTCTAGGGTGCTTTTGGATTTTTCATTCGTCATTGTTGGCTGATGTTTATGATATGAGTTATCCAACCATTTTGATAAAATTATGACACTTAATTGCATTTTTCCATTATGGCAAGAAAACACCCACAAAGTCAGGTTAAATATTTAATAAGTGCTTGTGAAAGTGTGTTTACATTCAAACCCAAAGATGGAGTAGTTCCCAATTAAGAAAGTTTAAATCCATGTTTTGTAAGCATTGCGATGTGTTGTTTTTTCAGAAAATATTAAATACGATTTGTTGTTAACCCTGCTGAGCTTATTTAATTAATGTGGTTCCATGCCGATTCAGTCCATAAAACACCAAATTTATTTATTCTATGGTGCAGGAGCCGAAGAGGAATTCTTTTGGTGCTTTTAGAAAGGATGGACCTGTTGTACATAGATGGGGCAGGATGGATTTGGTTCGATATCCCACCGGTTTTACAGGATGCACTTTTCAACTCATCGGCTAGTCGTTCAATATTCAATCACGTTTCCTTCATATTGTGTTTAATGTACTGATAGCCTCTTCAGGAAGTGCAACGGTTGGGTGCAGAATGAAAATCGAGGTCAGTGCAGAGTTTATATTTTTGTTTTAAGAGACTCGGTACATTTGTCTTTATCCATCGTTTTTTAGAAACATGAAGAGCTGCATCTCTATAGTAGTGGCACTTTTTTGTTTGCTGAAGTATATTGATCGAATCTTCAATTGATTTTACGAATTCATCATTTTTTTTGCGAATATATTTCTTTTACTATGGGAAAAGTATGGCTTAAGGGACAGGGGGTGGAATATCATCAAAACGGTGTGATATACGAAAATTTTACCTAAGTACTTTTTTGTAGAGCATAAAATTTTCTATCGATCTAATATAGTAACTTTTCTGTGGACTAGAAATTATTTGTGATATAATCACGAGAACGCAACACCATATCTTTGTCCATACATTTTGTATGAAAAACAGAAAATTTCTATGCGCCACCTCTAAATATCAATATTTATTGCTAAAATTTTAGGAGAATTCATCTTTTTGGAGCATCTACTGGTTTTTGAGAACAATCATGAAAAAAAATTCGATTTTCTTGGCATAGTCTAGCGGAACCTAATGAAGAGCCAATTTTAAGATGGTAGCGTTACAATGTCGATTGGGTGTTGCCACATTACTGTCGATTTTGGAGTGTGCAATAACGTTGATTAAATCCTTAAAACCTTCCGATTGGTCACATTCCAGAATATTAAGAATTTCAACCCAATGGTGGTCGAACCTTACTCCATAATCCTAACCACTTGAATGCAATAATTAATGCAGCCTTGGCTTGTAGCAAAAGTTGAATTTTGTTTAACTTCTGCTATACCAGACAGTTTTTGGTATATTTACAGCTTCACACAGCAAGATAATTGTGTTTGATCAGTTTGACTTCAGTCCATATAGAGCAGTGATTCCCAAAGTGGTCCAGGGTGACCCCCAAGGGTCCACTGGAGATTCGACGGGGGCTTACGTTGACATGAAATAAAAATGGGGGTTCACTAGTTATAAGTCGGGGTCCACAAAAATGTATCTTGTGTCGATAGTAAAGCACAAAAATGTAGGCTGGGCCTTATCTGTCAATGAAGGCAGATATTACCTACACTAATCAAAAAATTAAGGGAACAAAAAAATTTCAAATTTTTCGGTGATTTTTGACAGGCTGTATTTCAATGAATAATGGTCATATTGCGACTTTAAAAAAAGGGTTTTGAAGCTTTAAAAATTAAAATTCTAATTTTCAAAGTTGTTGGCTAAAATTTTTTAGGAGCTTCTCATGCAGTCCTATCAATAATATTTTAAAAATAATATTTTTAATTTGTTGCTTTTTCTTTGGCCCACGGGCTTGAACAAAATTTGTTCAGTTGGCTGACATGTGGATCAGATAGCCTGTTTAAATAGCATTAATTCCCTTTTTTAAAAGCTCCCTTAATTTTTTGAGGAGTCTATTTTAAGAAAATCAGCGACTGTTACCTGTAAAAACTTACATATCATCGGCCTTCTGTCTAAACCTCATAAATCTTAAAATAATATTTCAATGCATTTCAGATCAAAATAAATCACAGAATTCAAATATCAATATCTCGTTACTATTTTATGGTACCTTTTGGTGCTATCAACCAGTTTAAAAAACCCTTAACGATCTAAGAATTCCATTTTATTACCTTTTAAATTTGTTTTTTTGTGTCTTCTTAGCAATTTTTCAAAACAGACCTACGAGGCATTGAAATCAGAAGGCCGATGATATTCGATATTCAGTGCAACGCCTGTCGAGACTTGCATAGTGGCGCCCGAATTTAGGGTTGGAACTCAGCTGCGATGAAGATTTCCATCTGTAGATCTAATCTTTGCATTTTTTTACGAGTTTTTGGTATATGGTAAACATGTTGCAGCAGGGGGTCTACCGAAACCAGGTTAATTTTTGAAAGTGATCTACGAGAAAAAAAGAAGTTTGGGAACCTCTGATATAGAGCCTTGGGTTAGGAATGTTTCAACCATTTTTAAATTCTCTTCAATCGATTGGTTTGGATGGGATTTAGTATTATAGAGTCTTTCAGCAAGATCACGTTTGAAATCAGCATTTTCAGCAGCTGCTTAATGGGTATCAAGTATAGAGCGAGAAATAGGGCAAGAAGCGAACCGAACTTCAGTCAATGGAGACTAAGTTCCAACACCCTGTACAGAGGAAGTTGACTTACAATTAGCTATAAGGAACTCAAGAACATCAAGTCCAGTGGAGCTATTCAAACAAGATGAGGATGCGATGAAATGGTGCATGCATATGAACTCATCAACCAAGTTTGGGTAGAAGAAAGCATGCCCAATGAGTGGTCTACCAGCAAGAATTTTGAAGGTATATCTCAGATTAACATCGCATATACAAAATCCTATTCATCGTACTATGTGGGTATCTTAATCTTAAGTCATTCTGAAACACTATTATCAGCAAGTACCAGTGGGGCTTGCAGCCAAGCAGATCGACCATAAACCAAATACATTCACTCTCAGGTAAATCCTGGAAAATATCCACAAATTTCAATTCGAGATTCACCATCGATTCATTTACTTCAAAGCTTCATAAGATAGCGTTAAGACTCTCCCAAATCAATGTAAATTCATAGCGAATCATTCGCAAAGACAGATTTTTGTTGTTGTTTAGCATTGAGTATCTTTCATATTTTGTATTATTGTGAATGCTTTCGCGTCGTCGGTGAATGTTTCGCGTTGGTTTGGGAGAGTCTTTATTCAACTTTTTTGGTGTGCGTTTGAAATTCGAGTGGTTGTTAAGTGTGTGTGTGTGTTTGAATTTCAACTGGTAATTATGCGAATGTCAACGCATTCATTGGGTTACCTCAATCCGTCACATCCGGCAACGTCAATGGCTCCGTCCGTCGCCGCAACGGACGCACCGGATTTTATGGGCTGGGGCCTTTATACTGCCAGTCCTACGTTGTGACACCGACTGTTGGACAATAATCAGAAGGGGAGAGCAGATACTGAGCTCCTTTGAAAAAAAAATCTTCTACGAATATTGGTTCTATGTGCAAGGAGGTTTAATAGACGAGATACCGATACACATTGGCTCACATTCACAATTGTGTTGTGCGGCTAAAGAAAGAAACTCTAAACTTGACAGTACGTCCAAAGTTGGGCTCAAGGCTTAACTGATGAGCATTCCTAAAGGCACGAGTATTGTGGTTGAATTTCTTAAAGGGAGGAATACAACTGGCTATTTATTAAAAAAGTACCACAATTAAGATTTTTGTCGCAAATAATCCACCGATTTTTATTCTAGTTTTTGCTAGGAACAAGAAGGTAAAATATTCGCCTGCACTTCACTTCTTATATGTGACTCGTAGGTAAATCTTAGTCTAACCAATTTTTCAAAATTCCCAAGAAATAAAAATATTTCAAATTTATATTCATGTTATAACTACCCTGATGAACTCTGACCTCCGAGATGGAAAAGAGAAAGATAATTATTTATTAACTTAAAAATTCTGGTTTTAACTCACTTTACAAGAAGTATATTTATAATGTTCGTAATAATATAAATATTGAAAAAAAAAAAATTATTAACTCCTCCGGACATTTTCTGTCTGGAAAAAAACCGTTGTTTGTGTGTTTTTCTCTTTTAAATTATTGCCTAAGGCTGAAGAGTAAGGTTAAGAAAATAAAATCAAAAAAATTTATTTTTCAATGGATAACAAATTTTATATTAAGAAAATAAAAAAGTTCCCGAAGGCTTATCGGATAGAACTGTTCTTCCATCATAATACGCTTCGTTGATTTTTTTTTTAATTAAAAGAAAAATAAAAGAAAATATGAGTATGATAAGAAAATATCTTGCTCTGATGGTATCTATATACAAAATCTGAGAAATATATAAGACAAAAAAAATTATAATATAACGTGTGTTGCGTTCAAACATTTATAGCCAGCTTACCAATTTTTAACACAACAATAACTATACAAGTAAAAGATTGCAATCTTTGCGAATGCAGTCTGTACAAATCTCTCATTGAATTCAACAAAAAGATTGTATTCTCAGCATTCTTTTTTGAGAATGCGACTTCAAAAATGCAGTCACCATTCTTTTTTCGTTAAAAAGATTGCAATCTTTTTTATTTCCAATCTTTTTTCACCATCACTTGATTGCAATCTATTGAGACTTCATGCATTCTTTGAAGTCTTGAATTCTTTTGAAATCTATTGCATTCTTTGAATGTTTGTATTCTTTTGAAGTCTTTTGAATTCTTTAAATTCATTGCATTTATTTTTGCCTTCCATTATACTAAATCTAAGAGCGCACCTTAGTATTATGGAGGGCAAAATAAAAAAAATGCAATGAATTCAAAGAAGTCAAAAGACTTCAAAATAATGCAAACATTCAAAGAATGCAAAAGACTTCAAAAGAATTCAAGAATACAAAAGACTTCAAGAGAATTCAAAAAGAATGTATGAAGTCTCAAAAGATTGCAATCAGTTGATGGTGACAGAAGATTGGAAACAAAAAAGATTGCAATCTTTTTAACGAAAAAAGAATGGTGACTGCATTTTTTGAAAGTGCATTCTCAAAAAAGAATGTTAAGAATACAATCTTTTAATAAAAGCCCTAAAGATTGCGTTCGCGAATGATTGTATTCTTTTACAACTCTGCAAATTAGATTAGAGAAAAAAATAATTTGTTAATGGCTGTGTATGCGTATTAAGCAAAGAGTTAATTAAAGCCTTTTTTCTTGATTGCATTTAAGAACTGACTATACACTTTGAAGAAAACACGCATTGTGAAATATGTTTAAAATCCTTTCTCATTTTTTACTACCTACTGCTTGGATTTTAAGATAAGAGATCAAGTCTATTATATTTTTTGGTTTTATATTTATTTTTCTTTATTTCGACAGAGATTTATTTTTTAAAATTACTTAAATAAAAAACTAAATCGAATATTTTCACTTTTTACATTTTTACAACAGGACAGTATTACTATATAGAGAGCTAAAAGTGGAGGTTATTTAATTATAAGCTTGAGTTTTGTACAAGGGTTTATTTTAATTTTCCTGGATTTTTGAAGACAAAATTTGCGATGACTTGATATGGATTTTTTTTTTCAATTATGTTTTAAGCTAAAATTTGTGTCTACAGTTTTTTTTTTCAAAAATTAACAATATTATCAAACAAATAAAAAAAAATTGCAGTTAAAAATAAACTTTTCTAAATTGTATGTGCATTTAACATAAAATATAGTGACAATGTACAAGATTCTAGCCATAATACTAACACTTTACACTAAAATCTATTAAGCTTACTTTTTTCACAATTTTTCTCTTCGTTTAAATCTAATACATAAATATTTTTCTTTATTTTTTTTTTTAATTTTACAAATGCATTTTTGGTATCATTTTTTAATTCAGCAAATTGAAATTGCTTTCAATTTTATACATTTTATATCGTTGGCCAGATCAATTTATGTATATTTTTATCTTACAGATATTAATTTAAAAAAATAAATTCTAAGAAATTACACTTACAATTAATTCAATTTTTTCCAAGAAGTGATCTGATATAGATTTAGGAATTAAATTAAAATTGATTTTGAGTGTATTTTTATTCAAATTTTAATCTTTCTGTGTACATAATACATCTACATAGTAAATTAATTTTAAAATGAATTTTAATGAAGCTATCTTTTAGATAACGTTGTTGTGAAGGATATATGAATTCGTTGATATGGTGTTAAGCTAAGCGCACATGTTAATACAGTGAGTGTGATAACTAGACTTGGTAAGCATTTGAGGTCCGTACTACTGGCTGCATTTGGTTGAATGAAAAACGATAAAAGTTTTGTAACAAATAATTCCCGGAATGACATACCTTGGACTGGATCAGCTCTTGAATTGCTTGCATAAACAGTTTCACGTGATTCAAGTACGGGTGCTTTTTGGGGACGATCACCTTCGACGGATTCTTCGTTGCTGCGCCAGTAGATTGTTGATAAACGGGCCACACACTGCAAATTTAAATGATGACAAATAAAAACAAATTTTAATATAAACAATTTATCTTTAAGGAAGAGAAACATCAATATTCAACATTTCATTTCTGCATTTGCAGAAACCAGACACATTTTGTAACAAAAAAAAAAAACAAATACAATTTCAATACAATCGGTACAAGAAGAGCCTACGTTTGCAATAGCAATTTTTGTAATCACCCCGATTACAGAATCCGATTGATGAGAGATGTGGAGAGTGACAGACTGAATCTTTAAATATTTACTCTTAGCGAAGTGTCAAAATTAAGGCTGAATCCCCCGGTAATTCTTTCAGCGGATTCTGCTACCGAGGTAACACAAGAGGTATTTTTTTCAGCTCTATCGATTTGGGTGAAATATTTTATTTTGATAATATTTTTTTTCCAAGTTAGTCTAGAAAGGTTTCATCCAGGACCAACGTAAGATGGTGCCAAAAAAAAGAGGCATTGATTGCAATAACGGCTCAAATGCTTCGGATGAAGTTTTATATTGAATAAATATTTTACAGGAAGACACCAACGACTCTTATAAGGGTTCTAATACATAATACATACTTTACTTTTAAAGTTTCTTTAAATAAGAGACATCTAGGTGTCATGAGAGTGGCATATTGATTTATTTTAAAATTTTGCCTATCAATTCTTAGTCAAATACTGAAAATCTTTATTTGTTTTTGAAAAAAGTACTTTTTCCCATTACTCATTATTATAATGTTAATAACACAGAAAAAGTATCATTCATAGTTACAACCTTTTCTCGTCGTTTTTTTTTAAGAAAAAGCGGGATCCAAGTTAAACAGAAGACATTTCTTTTGAAAATTTCTTATTAAAAAGCGGGACCTTTCATTTTGTTTTTTTTTTTCTGTCAAAAACTTAAGAAGATTTTTACATTTGGTTTTCAGTTTTGACTATTAACTGATAAGCATGAAAACATAATTACGCAAAATTTAGAAAAAAATCAACTTAAATAAAATAATCATTAAGGGTATTCATTCAACAGCGTAAACTGGTCGTAAACATCGTAAAGTTTTAAACTTCGTAGTTCTGTCAAATTTTCCATACAAATTGTGACAGAATTACGAAGTTTAAAAGTATACATCGTTTACGACGACTTTACGCTGTTGTATGAATACCCTTATTATATTTTTGTTTCAAAAGTTTTGAATTTGAAATTTTATTTCTCAAAAACTATTCACTATTCACAACTTGATTTAAATATCAGATAAAAGAATGGAATTCTGTGTCTCAACAAAATTACTGCACAATATTTTGTGTGCTTTCGTTGATTATAGTTTGTTCACAATTTAACGTCAATTTTTTATCAATCACCCCCCCTGCCTCTGGAGGGGGAGTATGAATATTTCTTCACAAAATTTTTTTTTTTAAACGATCTCAGAAATAATCCCGAAAATGTGGATGAAATGGAGACTCCCTGAATAACAAATCTTAAATATAGTAAGCATACGCCACAGTGCATCATTTTCATCCTATAGTCGTTTCAGATAGTTGATAATTATATTGATCAGAAATAAAAATTGTACGACATAAAATTTAAAATATTTATTACAGTTTGGTCCTAAACTGCACCACTTGGTCAATGAGTAAAATTCGAAAAATGCCGAGCAAAGCATAAAAACAATAAATATGGAATGACCCATTTCATTCCCTAAAATTCATTAAATTCAAAATGGAATCCCGATGGAGTGTCTCCCATACTCCCTTAATTTTTTCGTGTAAAAATGAAGTTCTAAAAACGCTTTTAATTTTTAACTTGATTCTAAGAAAATTTACAATCTGGCTGAAAAAATAATGTTTTAAAAACAACTAGCCCACCAAAAATTTTAACACAATTGAAATAAATTGGAAAGATGTGAATGACTGGATCGTATGAACATGTTTTTGTAGCTCAAGGCTACACTGTGGCAAGACATTTAAATTGAAGGATAATAGTCTTTTTATACAAAAAAATTGTATATGTAGAGGGAAAGTTGTATCTCCCCTCCCTGAGGCAGGGAGCAGTTTCTGAAACGTTGACTTAAAATGCCAAAAAAAAACATTAAAAATCAATGAAAATACATCTAATAATGTGCTATAGTTTTTTGAAATTTAATACTCCATTCTTGCATTTGGTTTTCAAATCAAGTTGTTAAAACGAATAGTTTTTGAGAAATTAAATTTCAAAGTCAATTTTTTTAAATTGTGATTTTGTTCTTAAGTCGAAATTTTTAAAAATTTTACGTAATTAAGTGCTATTTTTGTGTTCAATATTCAATGCCTTCACTATTTTGTAGTCCATTACAGAAAACCAAATGTAAAAATCTTTCTTAGTTTTTGAGAAATTAAGAAAAAACTAAAGGTACTTTTACCACAATAGCCCGAAAAAGGGGTTAAATTATGGATAATTCATGATTAAATTAATTTTTTCGGGCTTTTTTGGTCAAAGTTCCTTTTGTATTTTCTTAATTTCTCAAAAACTAAGAAAGATTTTTACATTTGGTTTTCGGTAATGTATTAAAAAATAATGAGGGCATTGAATATTGAAGCAGCACTTAATTACGTAAAATTTTGAAAATATCGACTTAAGAAAAAAAAATCACAATTTAAAAAAAAAAATTGACTTTGAAATTTAATTTCTCAAAAACTATTCGCTTTAACAACTTGCCAAACCCAATGCAAGAATGGAGTATTAACTTTCAAAAAAAACTATAGCACATTATTAGATGTATCTTCGTTGATTTTTAATGTTTTTTTTTTGGCATTTGAAGTCAATGTTTCACAAAATGACCCCCCTCCCTCTGCCTTAGGGAGGGGAGATACAACTTTCCCCCAATACAATTTTTTTTCTAAGAATATACCCAGGAACCACACCCTAAGATACTTCCACTCAGGTCCGGGACACCCTGTATATTATATACGATGACTCAGTGACTGGACTGACTCACTGACTGATTCTGTACGCTGGAAAATATATTGAATATGAAAAAAGTTGCGAAAACGCTTCCAGGTTCCAAACGCGTTGTGAGAAAATAACGGTCGATGTTTCAAAAGATATATACTGAGTAGACGCTCCATCATCGGCTAGAATCTTAATGTCGTCACTTTTCGGGAAAATACTTTTTCTTATGTCAAAGGATGGGACTTCCACTTTTTTGTTTGTTTTTAATATTTCGAAGAAGAATAAAATCTCGAAAAATGCCCACAGATGCGTGTTGGAAAAATAACGGTGAGGACGCATCTTCCATTAAAATGTCAGTGTTGCCACTTTTAAGGAAATTAGTTTTTTTTTATGCTAAATGGTGGAATTTACATTTTTTGGTAGTTATTAATATTTTGAACATGAAAAAAAGTTGCGAATACGTCTCAAGATACCAACTCCGTGTTGGGAAAATAACGGTTGATTTCTTAAAAGAAAGGTGAAGTTGCGGAAACGCTTCCAGATGTCAAACGTGATGTCTTAGAAAATACATTTTAGAAATGATAGATGTTGAGCAAACGCACCTACATATAAGATCTCAGTGTTGCCACTTTTCGAGAAAATACTTTTTTTTTTATATTAACGTTCCTTCACATTTTTTTTTTTTTTTTGTACCATGAAAAAAGTTAACGGAAATACCTGCAGATTCCAAACGCGTGTTGGGAAAATAACCCTTAATATCTAAGAAGATATGTGATGTCTAAAAAGATAGGTGTTGAAGGGACGCATTCAGATGCCAAAAGCGTTGACAAAATAAGGTCTTAAGAGATAGTGTTGAGTAGATGCATCGTAGGGTAAAATGTAAGTGTTGCCACTTTTCGGGAACATACTTTTCTTGATATCAAAGGATAGGACCTCCACTTTTTGGTAGTTTTTTGATATTTTGAACAAGAAAAAATTGAAGAAATGCCTCCAGACACCAAATATGCTTTGGGAAAATAAAGTTTCTTGTCTTAAAAGATAGATGTTGAGTAGACACACCCTCAAGTTAAATAACATAAATATGTGTTGAGCAGACGCCCCTTCGGGTAAATTACCCCTATATGATTTTTTTCAACCAAATTTGTAGCGATTCCTGAAAATACTATTTCTTTTTTGCAAATTCAGTTTTAACCTTTCCATTTCCAGTGTATTTTTATTCGCTGATAAATTCTAGTGTAAATGTACACGTTTAGCATATCAACTGCATTTTAACCCTTCTTATTAAATAATGTAGGGGCGAGTCTAAAGACTAACAGCTTTCTAAGGATTTCTCGGAGTCTTTATTATAATTGGAAGGATTTAAACTGAAATTTGAAGAAAATCTTAGTACTTTCTGGAGTTTTTTTTTAATTTTTGGAAAAAAATACTTTAACCTCGTTGGATATGTATGAACCTAACCTCAAAAATTACGAAAAACTGAATTTTTAAATTTTATAACGATACTCAATGGCAGAAAATGGATGACGGATTTAGACTCAGCGCTATAAACCTGTATTATTGTTACCATTTTTTAATGATAATTTCTTAATATAAAGGAATATCAAAATTCATACCTGTTATTTTTTTGTAAGAATTTGATCATTTGTCCTGGAAAATGAATTCATGAATCAATTAGAAAATTAACAGAAATTTTAAGGATATATTATTCCACAATACCACATAATATCAACATTACAACAGAGAAGCCTGTAAAAATTTGTGTAAAATAATACCAGTTAAGTCTTATAAAGACTTAAAAAATGCTAAATAAAGTCTCTAAGGCTGCCCTTGAATTTTGTAACTCATCATCATTTGCTTAGATATTGGTGATCAAAGAAAAATATATCTTCTTCACTAAGAGTCGTTAAATGTCTCAAATAAAACAATTGTTCAACAGCAACAAAAATTAAATTTTGTTGAACCAATAAGTTATCTGACCCATTCATTTGATTGACTAAAAACAAAAATAAATATCTAAGAATAGGACCAGACTTAAAAAAAAAAAAACTTTTTAAACTGTTTATCCTTTTTATTTAAAGTGAAAAATTGAAAAAGAGTGAATTGCTTATCAAAAACGAATGTGCTTTAAATTTAACATATATATTTTCCGGGTTTTGTCGAAAGCTATAAATCATAAACAAAGACTATCTCTTCTGTATAATTAAATTTTTAACAATTTTTTGAGGTGCATTTTTAGTGAAAAGTTAGTCTAGAAAAAAACTCTTTTTCCTTATATTCAAGGTACAAGATATCGGATTTTATTAACCCCCTTGACGATTAAAAATTAATTTTGGACTTACCTACATAACTTTGGCGATGTTGTTTAGTGCATTTTTATCTTCGCTAAGAAAAAAGTAGCATGTTAATTACAACAACAAACTGGTATAATTCCGTATTGTTGTTGTATTTAACATGCTACTTTTTTCCAAGCGAATATAAAAATGCACTAAAAAATAGGGCTTTTATCACATGAGATACTTTGCTTTAGCGGAAATGCATTTTTTTCTTTTTCATGTGATTCTACTTTGAAAAGAACCCTTAAATTAAAAGAAATTTCTAGATTCAGTCTTCCTCATTATCTGTGATGGATTCATTTTTTCAAAAAAATTTAAGTGTAGGTATTATGATTATGAGACAAAACTTTAAGAGAAGAAAGTAGCATATTGCTTATGAAACAGCTTTAAAATCATTAATAGTAGCATGGGTTTGTTTTCATTTTTCGTTTTCGGAAAAAGTATTATTTATCTCTTTTATTTTATTTTACTATTAATCATCATCATCGAAACCTACCTTTAATTTCATATCACCATTTCGAAAGTGATGTTGTTCCACTCGAAATTGCAATCCTAGTATTGAAGTTTCCAGTGCTTCACGACCGGAAACAATTTTCTCATAGCCTCTTACCATTGATGGTTCGGCTTGTTCACCATTGACAAACCATGTCAACTGAACTGATGGCCTCGAGCGTCCTGATGTACAATTTATTCGCACCCAATCACCAACTTGATATCTTGGTCGACCACCAGTCATGACGGGTCCTTTGTCAGGAAGATCTGTTTATAGATAAAATAATTTAAAGGATAATTTAATAATTTAAGTTTAATAAAGATGGTTTAATTTGAATTCAATATTTATTAAGTTTAATAAAAATAATTCCAAACTCTTTAAATAATCTATATTATTTTCTTTCTATACATAAAAATTAATCCCTATTTTTCCTGGTCACACCATAACTTGAGAACGACTTAACCGATTTCATTCATCTTTTTTTATGTTTTTAATACTTTTTATTGGGTTCTTACGAAAAAAAATTAAGAAAGTTACGCAGAAATTTTTCCGACAAGACAACGTCTATCGGGTCAGCTAGTTTCAAATAAATATCTGTTTTTTTTTGTATGCATTTGCTGGTAAGTGAATTAAAATAATAATGCTTAGGTCATATATTACTATGGTAGAATATCTTGTACTTGGTGATTAATTCAATGTTAATGCTGAATGCATTTAAAGTGGATAAAGCTGCATAAGTTAATTTTTTGACCTTGAAAACTTCCCTTGAATTGAATTTCTTATATGAAAATTTGAAATGTCAAAAATGTTGACTAATATTTCCTAAGGTAAATGAAACCCTTTCTTAAATTGCCAATAATGTATGCTACCAATATCACCAAGCCAAAGAATCAAGCAGAAAAAAAAATGCTTCAAGGAAATAAATGCTTGAAGGAAATTAATGATTTGAATAGCAATAGAGTGGTATAGCGGCTCTATTGCCAATAAATTATTTTCCGGTCAACAATTATCTGAATAAAGCATGCTCCTACAGAACGCCCTCAATTGAAATGAAAAAAAAGTCAAATGGCTTCTGTTTCACTCAAATGTTCATATACCCAATATGATTTTTCTATTGTGGGCGCTCCCTTTGGCTCTTAAATACCTACGGTGGTGGTCGGTCCCAATAAATGATTTCCTACATTGTTCGTTCAGTATATCCATCCAGAGGACTCTCTTTGAAAATAACATTGTTTTTTTTTTTTTATTTCGAGCAAAGTATGGGTAAGGTAGGATAGAAAAAAAAAATTCCATGATCGTATTTTGCGATTCTAAACAAACATCCGTGTAGTTGCCCTGAGAGCCATCAACCAACAAGGAAAAAATATGCAAGCATGCAACTTACATACATTCCCCCACCTCTGCGCTTACCCAATTTCCGACTTAATCCTTAACTATACAACCAACAACAAGAACCTGATTGCATGTGTAGGAATGTGTGTGGGCTTTTGTTTTTTTACCACCGAGCATAAAACCGTTTGCTCCCTTTTGGCTTGGCTTTTGAGTTCAGCATTTGATGGTTGTTTGAAAAAGCCAGTGCTTTGTTTTGCATTTGAGTTTATTTTTGTTTTATTTTTATTTTTATTGTGGCTATTTTTTGTTTGTAGCAATCATATAGATTTTAGAAGGGTTAAATAATCTCTTTTCATTTGGGTTTAAACCAAGGGTAGAAATGAATTTAAAAATTTAACTTTATAAAAATACTTTAAAGAAGTGTCCTTTTTTAAATTGGTCAGAATAAGCTCGTATACAAATTGTTTAATATCATATTCCTACATTTATACATTTATATTTCCTTTCCTGAATGAGGTACGAAATCAAAAAACAAGTTGTAGATTATATCTTAATCACTTTTTATTCGATTATACAATATCTAACTACTTCCAATTACCAATTTACTAGTCCAGTCCATTTAACGGGGAGGTAAAAGTATAATGGATGAGTAGATCGCACGAACTTGGTCTTTTGTATCAAAGATATAAAATGGCTAGGTTAGCATTTGAAGGTGTAGTAAGCTTTAAGTTTATTTATTCATTGGCATAGCTAAAACAATTTTTTTTTGATTTTTAAGTAATAAGAATCGGTTGGGTGCTTAAGAAGAACACATGACTTGGTGACACGAACATGTTCTTAAAGTTTAATTGATTTAACGTTAAAAAAGAAAATTGTTTAAAAAGTTTCTAAAATAGTCAAAACTCAACACAAAAAATTAATAACGTTTCGAATAAATATGAAGCTATAAAAAATTCCAAAATTGTGAATAACTTTCAGACTGGCCTGTTTTCGCACAGGTATCAGAAGATTTTACGTCACTGCACTGGTGGTGCTAGATTGGTAGGAACTATGAACCAGGTGAGCTTTTGCACTGATAGATCAGTAGCTACCAAAGCCAATAAACGTTAGGACAACTGAAAGACTCCTTACCATTGTGTGAAGGGAATTAGGAAATTGTTCAACAGCTGGGTGCAGATTCTGGTTCTGTGAAAAAGTGAATTGAATAAAGCGTTTTCACGTTTGCTGTCAAGGATTGATTTAGCTTTTCCGATTCATTTTTTTTTTAATTATGTGGGCACTAAGGGTGCTGTGACTACCCTTAAAATGATTGAATACAGTGCGAGCGTTAGGAAAATAGGGAAGTATTTAATAGGAGATACTTATGAACATTGGTTTTGAAGTTCTGAATATCAAAATGGAAGGGAAAAATAGAGCCGGGTAAAGCATTCTACATTCGTGTGGTTCAAAAAAAAATCTCTTAATTTAATAATACTTCTGAAATTGGGCTCAAGGGCAGGTTGATGTGCATTCCCAGATGTGCAAGTATTACGGTGGAATTGTTTAAGGGGAGGGATGCAACTGCCTATATCCCTATGGTGTTTTTCTTTTTTAACTCAGAGCAGATCACGGAACTGTCAAAGCATAAAAAATGTAATTCTTTTTTCCATCGGAGCTAGCTCAGAGCTTGCTCGATTAGCTCAGGATTAAATGACCGAGCGAATCGAGCAAAGCGCTGAGCAAAGCCAACTTCACTTATTTTTTTAGTGAAAGGTTCACAATTTAAAATGGATACCCTGGAAAGTCCTCGGACAGTCGCCCCTCAATTGTAAAAAAAGTACAAGAAGTTTCATGAAACTTACCAAAAACACCTATGAAAAATGACAGTTCAGTGCTCAAGTGTGTTTCATAATTAAATCTGAGGAATCTGATCATAATCTGCTCGGAGTTTTGCTCTGATCGCTCAACTTCTACTCAGAGCTTTGCTCAGAGCCAAAAAAGAAAAACGCCACTAGACCACTGTTTATAAAAAAAGCTTTGAAGTAGGGCGAAGCATGTAACATTACGTCGATTTTCAAGAGATTCGAATATTTCCGTTAAAGTAGATACTCTTTATTGATTAAGGGAGCACCTGTCTAAATGTGAGAATTGTATTCAAGGTTTGGGCAAATGAGCATGATGGTATTTGAAAATTTCAGCCAGATCAGAAGGAGAGAAAAAATCCTTTCATCTTCGAAGAAAACCTAAACACTTTGCAGGTTTTTTGGCGACGTTGAGTATATGTAATCATTCCACTGAAGATGATCTGTGATGCACCCAGAATCGAAAGCTGTTCAATTTTATCGATACAAGTGCCGCTCATGGATAGCGGTATTTGGGTGGGTTCTGCTTTAGGGATAGCAAACAGCATTGTGTTTTTGAAACATTAAATTCTACACGGTTTTAAAATCCCTACTCAATAAAGCTGTCAAGATCAGTATTTAATGAGTTTATTATACGCTGTCGTTGAAGTTCCACATCCAAAAAATAGGGATGTGAATCTAAAAACGAATATGAAAAGCTAAGGGTGCCATCGTCAGCATAACCATTTCAGATTCGAAGTTTCAGATAAGAGATCATTAATGAAAATAAGATAGAGGGTTGGAGCAAAAACGGTGGCCTGAGGCACACCTGCATTTATTTTATGAATATCAGACTTTAAACCATCCAAAACTACTTGTATTGATAGGTTCAAAAGTCAAGACAGAGATTCATGGATCCCAAATGCACGCATTTTCAATAAAAGAGCTTGATGCCAAACTCTATCAAATGCATTTGAAATATTAAGTACAATAATCAGAACAGTAAACGGAATTAGTGTGAAAGCATTAAAAGTTTTTCGTTTCACTTTTTCATATAGTTAGAATGTTCCCCTGGACTGTCTCATCCACTGGCCGAAGCAACCTAGCAAGTCTTTCTTTTTCTATCAAGTCATGTACTTTTTGATGTATTATTTTCGGTTACCACAAATTTTTGAATTTGTTTTTATAACTTCATATTAATTCAAGAAATGTAACGGTATTTGATTTGTTTTTTTTTGAATTTTTACTACTATTCTAGAGGCTATTTTAGTATACAAACACTATTAAAACACTTCAAAAAAATAGTTATTTGCGTAGTCCAACTTGCTCCGTATCCCAACGAGCCCCACTACCCACTATGCAACTAATAATTTTTCTTCTATAATGCAACACTTTTTCAATTTAACAAAGTTAATACTTTTTTAGGGCTTTTGCATTGAAATTTCAAATAAGCTGCTTCTATAAATCCCATTTAAGGTGCAATTGGAAGGCTAAAAACAGTTTGATAGGGCTTTTAGAAATTCGTTTGTAGAAGCATAGCATCCCTAAAAAGTGTTTTTATATGAGGCTTGCCATGTCAACCAAAGCCTTAACAAGCAACTTATGTATACTTATTAATCAAGTGCAATAATCTTCAGACTCGATAGGTATTGTAGAAAAAATACTGATGGAAGCACAATCTTCATCAATCACAAGATTTTGGAAGATAAGTTGGAAATATTTTAAATATTCCTTTTTCATGATCAAATTATCTAAAACACATGCGTAAGAAATATTATTTTCTATAATTGTGTCATAATAATGTGATGTCGCTGTATCTAGCTTCCACTAGTCCTAAAAGCATTAGCTCTATGCAAGCTCATTTGCCCTGAGTAATAGATCCGAATCTAGCCTAAAGTTGACTTTAACAAAGACTTTCGTAGAAATAAAACTCTAATTTCACCACTAAATGCTTGGAAGCACCTCAAGCTATGTTTAAAATGATCTAATCTAAGCATTTAGAAGTGAAATTTGTGTTTTATTTCTACGGATGTTTTTGTTAAAGTTGACTTTAGCTAGATTCGGATCTATTACTCAGGGCCATTGTTATTTGCTTAATAGAGAAGGCACCTGAAGTATCTATTATTTTCGATTATTTTGTCTCATTTACTTCTATAAGGGCCAGTTTTTCAGTTCAGGGTTAGCTCTGAGTTAAATCAGAGTTAGCTAATCCTGAAAATAGATTTACCCCGAGTTGACTCAGGAACAGTTTTTCAGTTGAGGATTAACTTTATATTTCAGTTGTCAAAAATCTATGGCCAACGATGTGCGACAATAACTTTCCTTATCGAAATCGAGTTGGCGTCACAACTGAAAAGGCCCTTAATTTGGTCCCTGAGTTAACTCACCATATTAGACGGATTAGCTCGGAGCTAACTTAGGATTTCAATTGACTGAAAAACACGTTTATGGAGTTAACTCAGATTTAACCCCGAGACTAGGATGATCTTGCCTTTACTAAAATTTAATTTTTATTTGGGACCTTAACATCTCATAGAACATATTGATTGTTGAATATCAACAATTATACCAACAGTTTTAAAAATCTGTTTTTTATTTATACAAATTTTTTTCTATTTATTTAAATTTTAAAAACGACGCCGACGCGACGGTAAAACCTTGGCACCAAGCGGTTTTTTAAAACAGATTTTTAAAAAAATCTTTTTCTCCTAAATAATGGTAACTTCCACAAAAATTCTTAAAAAAACATTTAAAAAATAAAATTTTGTCGAAAACACAAAAATTAGTATTTTATAGAAAACCATTATTTTATTAAAATTATATAGGATCGAAACGTCTTTTTCTTTTTTCTATTTTTCACTTAAATTTTCATTGCTGTTTGCTGAATGGAGTCATCGAAATACTAATCTGTTTATAATACTGAAATCAGTGTCAAGTTAGCAAAGCAACTTTGACGAATCGAAAATGGGTTGGTTGATAAGTTGTGACAATTTCGAATTTGTCATTCAATGTTTTCTATGTTTTTTGTCCAAAAATTTCTTATACCAGAGTGTTTATGGCTTAATAATTTGCTGTTAATTAGCCGTTAACTAGTCGTTTATTAGTTGTAATATATTCAATTTTATCATGCAATGCTTGCTTTGCCGAACGGTTTATGGGTTAATAATTTGTTGTTAACTAGTCATTAATTAGTTGTGATGATTTCGAATTTGTCGTGCAATATTTTCTACGCTTTTTGGGTCTATGTTCATTTCTTGTTTTATTTTCCAAAATTCGTATGAAATCAGCAAAGAGCTTTAGAGAAGTCCATAGAACCTAATATATTGAAATTTTAATTGACTAATAATTTGTCTTTATCCAGTTATTGATTGTTTGTGACAATTTTAAGATTGTCGTGCAATGTTTTCTTTGTTTTTTTCTTTAATTCATTTATTCATACTTAGTCACTTCAAAAAGAGATTAAAATTGATTATATTGAAGAGTTTATTGCTTTATTACGTTTTCACTTGGTCAAATTAAATAATTTCGTTGAAAAATACATACAAAACATCGCACAAAAAAATTTAAGTTGTCACAAAAAATTAATAACTATAATTAACGGTAAATTTCTAAGCAATAAAATGTTAAGTATAATAAGCTCCTACCACTTTTTGAAAAAACAGAGAAAACATAGGATGAAAACTTCTAAACTGTCAAAAATTATTAATGACTAACAAACCATGAATTTTTTAGACATAAACCATTCGGTTTAAGCAGTTTTAACCTCTTTTGGAGGTGGTGCTATAAAAACTCGATGTCAAGCTAGCAAAAAACGTAGAAAACACTGCACGACTAATACTAAATTGTCTCAACTAACTAACGACTTACTAACGGAAAATAATCAACCTACCTATTTTTCGATTCGTCAAAGTTACTTTGCTAGCTTGACACTTATAGAAAACAAATAACCCAAAAGCACATAGAAAATATCGCACAACAAAATTGATTTTTTCCCAACTATAACTAACGACCAATTAACGGCAAGTTATTAATATACTAAAATACTAAATTTTAGAAAATTTAACCACTTATCAGAAAAAACATAGAAAAGATAGAACGAAGAATTTGAAATTGTCAAAACTAATTAACGACAAATTATGCACGTATCCATTTGTTCATCCATGAGAGTTGCTTTGCTAGCCTGATATTAAGTTAGCAAAGCACTCAAAAAACATAGAAAACATTGCACGATCAAATTAAATTTGTCACAACTAACTAACGGTAAACTATTAAGCCATAAGCCATCTGGTATAAGAAGTTTTTACTACTGGCAGGGTGCATCCTAAAAAACATAGAAAACTTTGAACGATAAATTCGAAACTGTCACAACTAATTAACGACTAATTGACTGCAAATTATCCACCAACCCATTTTTCGATTCGTCAGAGTTTCTAACTGTTAGCTTGACACTCGTGAAAATCGCGTTTTCTGACAGCAGTGCCATCAATATTAAATGTAAGTCAAGAATGCGAATAAAGCCACTGGATGCAATAACAATAATGTGAGTGCGCATTCATTCCAATTTTTTTAAAGAAATTGTGTGCACTATTTTTGAGCCCTCTGCTGAAATAATTTTGGAATTGAGTCCTTAAATTTTTGAACAAATTCCAATTTTGCTTTTTTTTTATGCAAATTTTTTCTTGATATAGAATTTGCAATCTATAAATCTGGTGACTTTTGAGTGGATACATATTTATTCCGGCATTACTGACAAATTCGTGACAAATTGTTTAATAAGACTAATCAAACTTAACGCGTGGTGCAGTATTTGCAAACAATTAATTATAATAGATACTATCCCCAGTTTCACAGTGGAATTTTAAACTCCACTTTTGAATTTGATTTAAACTTTAGTTCGGCAGAACTATTGAACTGAGTTCATGGTTTAAAAGAGACTGTGAAGCTGAAGGTTAGATTAGCAAATGTATTTTTTTCACTATCCACTTCCCACTCGGGACGAATATGATCTTCTGGCCCTGAGTATCTAAAATCTACCTAGTCAGCTTTGAGTTTAATACTAGTCAGAAGCACACAACATATCGATTACCCTGCAAAAATTTAATAAAATCATGGAGAAAAAAAAAATGAAAAGTCATTATCCACATGGTGATGGTTATTTTTTCCTCAACAATTTTGTTTCTTTTATAAACTTCTGAATAAAGTCTCTCTCTCGAACATGATGTACGAAGTACAAAGAAAACCCAGAGAGGACATTGTGTATAAATATCCGCAACATATCCTACCTTATCTTATGACAAGGAACTGACAGAATTCTATTAAGTGTTAATGATTAATGACACAAACCGGAACTCAATACCTCAATAGAATTATATACACATACATACCTCTGTATATAGATTATATATACCTACTTATACTTATAAATATAGTAAAAATGAATTTTCTTTTTTTTATACTTACATACAACCACAAGATCTCCGTGTTCAGTAACAGTTTGAAAGGAAGGCGCCTCTCCTGAGACTTCGCAGCGGAAACGACCTGTCGTTGACAAGTTGACGTTCTTTAACGTCACCATAGCGTCCGTAGAGTTGGGTAACTGTTCAGGAAAATATATAAATATAAACAGAAAAATAAATACAAAAAAAAATAAAATGAAAGACACTTGCGTCATAAGTCAGAGTGAAATATGCCACAGAACAGAGAGCTATATAAGTAGGTACTTTCAGCGAAGAATAAAATTTGCCCGGATCAGCTTTGAAGTATGCAATAATTCTAATATCAATTTTATAAATTATTCATGATGATTGAGTAGGTGCAATCAATAAAATTAGGCGTTAGGTACGTGTGTGTTTAATGTAATTCGCAATCAATCATCAGTTTCAAAAACCATGTGGATGTCATACCTGCATGTGTGAGTGGGAAGTAGGGTCTTTGATAAATTTACTGAGGCATTGCAGAAAAACAGAATGGGAAATCCATTAAGTCTCACCCAACTAAACAATCTGTGTCAATAAAATGGATTTTCCCATTCTTCCTGGACTATACCCACATCTCACCTAACAGTCGTTGTACGTATAGTCGTTCGTCGCAAGCGGCATATATCGTCAGCCATCGCGTCAGTCGTCGAGATGAAAAATACTTACATCAACCATTACACCTGGCAGCAGGAATGTCTGTGATGGTGGCATATCTCTTGGTACATATCGATAGAATTCATTTCCATCCTTGTACCATTTCACCGAATACAGCACATCACCGTCCAAATCGTAGAGGCACTCAAGTTGCGCATCAGATCCTTTTACCACGTAGTTTGGTATCCGTACTTCGACCAGTCGCAAACTGTATGTATAATCTGTAAAGAAAGAAACGGAAATAGAAAAATAAACCAAATTGTATAAAATAGTTTTTTTTTTTGTTGTTGCTACTCGTATAGAAGCATGTACGAATGTATGTGGCTATTCCTAGAAAATTAAAAGGTAGACAGAAGTAATCCGATTGGAATGTAAAGGTCATTCTACCGGATATGTTCAGTGGTTGAAAGAGAGGAAGTCTGGAGCTTTATGCTACAGGTGAACTTCAGAAGAAAGAAAAATCCTTTTACTTTGTAGTTTAACAGAATCGAAAAAAAAAATAGGAATAGGTATGTATAGGAATTAGAAAATTATATTAACCTACATATTTTTTGTTTACGTGTAAACTGATGTAGATGTACATATACCTACCCTTTCTCGCGTCTTTGTTATCACACTATGTTTTCTACTGATATTATAAAGGTGAAAATATGGTTGTATTGGTATTTGTTTTTCAGTGATGCTCGAACTACTGGGCAGATTTAAATGAAATTTTTGAGTAGACGTCATGTTATGAAAAAAAACATTCAGAGTTAAATAAGTAGACCGCTTTGAGTGAAGCTTCTTAGAGCAGGCTCTGAGATGAAAAGTTAACAAAGAATACTGGAGGTACAAACATTGAAGTTACATCACAACATTAATAGGCTTACCTCAGCTTTGGACGAATTTAAAAAAAAATCGACCAAAATCGAAAAAAATGTCTATGCTTGGTCGTTTTCTAACAACGATCTTCAGCTACAGAGCTCGTTTTTATTTCCAAGCTTAAAAAGAGGATGTCATTCACTTTTGAAAGCTTTTTATTAGAATTTCAATGGCAGGATCTTCAAATTTTTGTATTCTTTTCGGTGAAGTTTGTTGGACATAATCTATTTGATTTTCGATATTCTGACATCAAAAGTTGACTTTCTTTTTATAATCGTATAGCCCCAAACGCGTAGTTGCAAGAATGTGTTGAAAAAAAAAATGTTTGTTAAGCGAACCCCTTGGTTCACAGCTTACTGGTTATACAATAGAACTAAGTAAGTGCATGTCATAACCTTTCCAACGATGTGCGAAACATTGATGTTGAGTAGGAAGACAATGTCCAAATGCGGAGATGCGTTATTGTTCTTTTCGGTGCTTTGAAGCCAAATATCTCGCAAGCCCCATTGATTATAGCTTTACGGCTTTATAATAAAATGATGTACTTATAATAACCTTTTCAACGATGCATGACACATTCGTGTTGAGGAATGGACCAGCTCTCATGCTCCAAAGTTATATTTTTTCCCGATTATTGGAGTCTTTTGCTGGATGCAACTTTGTCACAATTTCTGACAATTTTTGACTTACAAACACATTTAATATCCAAAATATAGGAAACAAAGTTTTCTATAAAAAACTATTTGAGCATTTTCTCGATCAGATGAACAAGCGGCCAGATTTACGTTAAAAACCATTTCTTACTTCGAAATTTCGACAGATTTTCTTCAATAACTTTTTTTGGAAAAAGGCATCAAAATTTTTTTTACAAAATTAAAAAAATAAAATGCACGACTGGGTTGCACGTACTTACTCTTATGTTCAAGACACTGCGGGTTTAAGAAAATTGTACATACAGTGGTGGACATGGAAATAGCACACATTTTTATTCGTTTTGATTTTTTATTAAATTTGAATATAAAAACAGTTTGGGCTTAACTATATAATAAGTTAGTAGATTTTTGAAAGCTAACACATTATGTGATCTATAAAAAATCCATCTTTTTGTTTTTGATCCAGTCACAACTGTAAAAAATAAACAAAAGTAACACAGTTATTTCAAAGTTGATGTTATTGCTTGGACATATAATTAGCACATTACCTGAAAAAGCTATAGAACCTTAAAATTTCAACATTTAATTTAATATTTTGTTGGAAATCCCTTGTTTGCAATGACAGCTTGACATCTTCTTGGCAAACTTTCCACTAATTTTCTGCAGCGTTCTATTGGCGTTGCATACCAGGCACTTTTGATGTTTTCCCACAGTTCATTGAGGTTTTTTGGATTTTGACCTTCTATTTGGCGTTCAATGTCATTCCACAGATTCTCAATCGGGTTGAGATCGGGAGACTGAGCCGGCCAATTCAATACATTGACAAAATTACCTTCTAAGCACGATTGTACCAGGCGAGAAGTATGCTTCGGATCATTGTCGTGCATAAATCGCCAGGTCAATGGCAAATTGTCGTCAGCATAGGGAATCATGTGATCTTCCAAAATGTTCTTATACACATGTTGGTCCATTTTTGTGTTGATTTTGACAATTGGACCCACACCGTGCCAAGAGAAAGCTCCCCACACCATAACATTTCCCCCTCCATGTTTTATTGTCTTGAGCGTGTATTTTGGGTTGTGTTGTTGGTTAGGTGGACGCCAAACATATTTCTTTCCATCCGACCCGAATCTGCAAAACTTCGATTCATCACTCCATAACATATTTTTCCAAAAATTTATAGGTTTTCGGAGGTGCTCCTTTGCAAATTGAATTCTGCACTTTAAATTCTTTTTCGAAACAAACGGCTTTTTCTGGGCTATGCAGCCTCTTAAGTGATTTTCATTCAGGCGTCGTCGTATTGTTCGGGAAGACAAAGAAATTCCGTATTGTGACTCAACATCTGATTTTATTTGCTTCGAAGTTTTGAATGGGTCTGCAGTCGAAGCTCTGTGTATTAAATTGTCCTCTCTTACACTCGTTTTTCTTGCACGCGGGGCTCTAGAAACGTTTTTTGTAGTTCCATAAGTGTCAAGATGCCGAATTGCATTATAAACTAGTTTCCTGGAACAGTTTAATACTTCCGATATTTCACTTACGGTTCTTCCTTGAGCTTTCAACTCGTTTATTAAAACCCTTTTTTCTGATGAACAATGTGGTCCTTTTCCCATATCTGTCGTTTATTTTAATAGTCTATCGTATATTTTTATAGCAACTTATTTTAAATTGATCTCACAAATAGACTTACCGTTCCAATAAATTATGTTAAACATTAAATTATTAATCAGCTTTGAATGTAACTCGAACTGTGCTAATTAAATGACCACGCTTCAACAATGATGATTCACGACTATTTTTACAAATTCGAATAGGTAATGGAAAAAACATAAAAATTTAACGGGTTCATTTTCTCCTGTTTTCATATAATTAAAACAAAGAGAGATCCCGTTACTTTAAAATTAAAGCTCAGGCCTGTATGCAATTAACCAAATGAAGGTTAAAGTGTGCTATTTATGTGTCCACCACGGTATATGAAAGTTATGAGAGAAAAATGTAGAGAAGCATGAAATACGACATTTAAATTGGCTAAAACAACTCTTTTGACAGTTTGAGGTGAAAAAAAAGAATGCCATCTTAATTCTTGATTGAATATGATATGGAAAAAAAATTTAAATCGTTGGAGCGGTTTTTTAAAAATTAATTTTTTATATATAAAATTCTTTTAGATTTAGATTGCTTTTTATTCTCATTTTACAAATGTTTACAAATTGTCAATCAGGCAGGCGGCAAAGCCATGCATTTAATTGATTGTATTATATATGTATGTATGTATGTATGATGAAAAAACAAGGGCTTCGAAGTCTAATAAACTTACTAAATAAAACAGTATACCCAACAATCAAATGTACTTACGAAGAAGAAATAAACGGGAGATTAAATTATTTAGACTTGACTATAATTGGAAAAGGTGAAAGTTTCGAGTTTGATATTTATCGAAAACCTTCAAATACTCTAAGATATATAACATCGGACTCTTTTCATTCATTGGAAGACAAAATATCAGCCTTCCATTCAATGATTTTTAGAGCTTTGAATATCCCGATGACGAAAAAAAGAGAATACGTTGAAATACGACAGATCAAAGAAATAGCTAAGATAAATGGATACACAGAACAATTAATAGAATTGTTAAAAAAAGTTTCAGATTTTTTTTTGAAAATCAAATATTTCAAAAGTGACATAATTGATTGTTTTGAAACTCAATACTTAAGAGTTTTTTAACACTTTCTAAAATATTTAAAGAAAAAATTCTACTTTTATGCAAAATCCATACAGAATCTAAAAAGCCGTTAAGAACATTATATTTTTTCTCAAAAACGGCTCCTACGATTTTGATTAAACTATTTCCGTATGCTAAAAATAGCGTGATCCACTACCGAAAATTTTAAAATTTTAGACTTAGCATCTATTAGTAGTACCTCTGATAGAATGGTTTTTTTATTTTGAATTTTCTCATTATCTGCAAAATGGATTTTGATTAATTTTTGTTTATACACATTTCAAATAAGTTCAAATAATATTGAATATTTGAAATTTAACTTTATATGCACATGAATATGAATACATACTTAAGATTTGCATACCAAAATTTGTCCTTAAAAATGTTTCAAGATTTTGATATATAAAAATTATTTTTTTTAAGAAACCGCTACAGCGATTTTATTTTTTCTTGCGTACTATCATATTTTTTCAAGTAATTTAATGGCATTTTTGTTTTTGAGCTCTAACTTATTTAACAGGTTGCTTATGCATTTAAAAGAAAGATTTAAATGCTTTTTTCTACTTTTTCTATAATTACTAGCATATTTTAAACGTTCTTAAGTTCCAAGCAACTTGAATCTCATAACTTTTCTTTTTAAAATTAATTGGGTGGGTAACCATTTTACAAACAATGATTATAAATGGTACTTCCATGGGAACTATATTTTTTATTTTCGATTTTCTTCAAAACGGTTGTCAGTTAATAATTAAATAATTCAAGTTGGGTCTTGTGTGTAAATGGAAATTCACACACAAGTGCAGTGCATGCTGCGCATTATACATCAATTTATATTGAATAATTTTTGAATGAACAACAACAACTTATGTGTGTTACCACCAAGTATATAGGCTGGAGTTATAGCTATTTCACGAGAGCCACCTCGATCATCAGACTCCTTTAGCGGTGCTTTGCTTAGTCTAGTTATGCTCGTATTAATTGAAAAACTCTTCGCCGTCATATGGGAGCGAACCATGAACCTTGCGATTCAGAAGCCGATGCACTACACACCACGCCACTGAAGCCACATGGTTAGCTCTATCCCAATGCAGGTTTCGTTGTTTATCAATTGCAACAGCGACTAGCATTTTTATTAACACACGCAATCTGCATTGGGATAGAGCTAACCATGTGGCTTCAGTGGTGCGGTGTGTAGTGCATTGGCCTCTGAATCGCAAGGTTCATGGTTCGCTCTCCCATATGACTGCAAAGAGTTTTTCAATTAATACAAGCATAACCAGACTAAGCACCACTAAAGGAGTCTGATGATCGAGGTGGCTCTCGTGAAATAGCTATAACTCCAGCCTATATACTTGGTGGTAACACACATAAGTTGTTGTTGTTCATTCAAAAATTAAATAATTCTTTTTAAACAGAAGCTTCTTAAAAATATGAATATGTCCATAGTATTGTCTATTAAAATTTAAAAAAAAAAAAGTTTTTAAATAAAAAAAAAAAAAAAATAAAAAATTAAATTTGAAAACTAAATATTTCGAAGACGATATGGTCGATTTTTTTGAAACTCGGTTACTAAGGGATATTTAACACTTCATAGAACGTTTCAACAAAATATTTATGAAAAAATAACAAATACTATTTTTAAAGTTAAAAAACCTTTCTCAAAAAGTGCTCTAATGATTTTAAATAAAAGTAAGATCTAGTCAACAAATTATAAATATTTAAAGTTAGCAGTTATTAATATTTCATTGTATGTAGCTCTAATAGAAAATCCTCTAGGTTAGGTTAGGTTGAAGTGGCTGTCAGTCATGAAAACTGACACACTTAGACCATAAGTTGGCCCATTGTGATACCACAAGAATCTGGGAAGCCTTTTTCCCTACTCGATGAACCATTTGGAGCTTCTTATGAAGCGTAACAGACTACCTATGTCAACATTTACTAAATCACTAGGATCATTGAAGTAGAAATCTCCAAGATGGAGTCTTCGCCTATGAGATAGAGCAGGACAAGTGCATAGAAGATGAGGAATCGATTCTACCTCTTCCTCGTCCATACAGCTTCTGCAAAAATCGTTAGAGAATACGCCAAGACGCGTTGCGTGCTTGCCTATAAGACAGTGTCCGGTTATGACACCTATCATGGAGCTAATGTGCAATCTGCTTAGAGATATCAAACATTTAGACCGCTTAAAATCCATTACTGGCCAGATTTGTTTTGTTGCCCAGCAAGTGGTGATATTGTTCCACCTAACGTTTGTTTTCTCTAAAGCATCTTGCTTCAGCATAAGTTTACATGTAGCGATGGGAATACCAATATCTGCCTTACTAGGTAGAAGAGGTAGAGTTGTTCCATATTTAGCGAGTTCGTCGGCCTTACAATTACCTGGAATGTCTCTATGCCCCGGCACCCAACACAGGTGAATGTTAAACTGCTGCGCCATCTCCAGCAGAGATGAACCACAATTTAGGGCTGTTAAAGAGTTGGTAGAGACCGATTCCAGAGATTTGATAGCTGCTTGACTATCCGAGAAGATGCGGATATCTGTAGTTGATAACACGTTTTCTTTCAGCCAAGATAAGGCTTCTTTGATCGCCATAAGTTCCGCCTGGAACACGCTACAATGATTAGGAAGACGGAAGGAGAGACTTAATTTTAGTCTTTCTGAGTACACACCACCACCCACCCCATCATCAGTTTTCGATCCGTCGGTGTAAATATGGATTGATTCATCTTCCAAGAGAGCCGTATCCTCCCAGAGAACTCTAGAAGGAATGCTGACTTGAAAGTTTTTGCCAAACTGAAGTTTTGGGATGGTATAATCAGTGCGACTTGTGATTGATCCGAATGAATTCAGAATGATGGAATGGCCAAAGTTGTTGTTGGTCCATTGTGAGGAAGCTTTAAGGCGAATGGCTGTATTTGCAGCCACTTGTTTGCTGAAAATATTGAGGGGTGTCAGATGGAGCAGAACGTCTAGAGCAGCGGAAGGTGTCGTACGAAGTGCTCCACTTATGCACAAACAAGCAGAGCGTTGGACTTTGCTCAATTTGTCGCAATTTACCGCTTTATCCAGAGCAGTCCACCATACTGTCACTCCGTAAGTGAGGATCGGTCTAATCACCGAAGTATATAGCCAGTGAGTGATTCGAGGTTGAAGGCCCCATTTGTTCCCAACGGCTTTTTTGCAAGAGAAAAGTGCCACTGTGGCTTTTTTGACTCTTTCTTGTATATTAGGTTTCCAGCTTAACTTTTTGTCCAAAATAAGACCCAAATATTTTGCTTGATCAGTGAATGTTAGTGGAGTACCTTTGATAGAAGGAGGATCAATATGAGGGATTTTATATTTCCTTGAGAATAGAACAAGTTCTGTTTTATGAGGGTTGACACCCAGACCACACCGGTCAGCCCAGTTGGTAAGCTTATTTAAAGCATTTTGTAAGAGTTCTTTTAAGACAGTAGGATGCTTTCCTGATACGGCAATAGCAACATCGTCCGCATATGCAATCACTCTGTAACCCTCTGCTTCCAGGCATGTCAGCAGCTCATTTACTACCAAGTTCCAGAGAAGGGGAGATAGGACACCACCTTGCGGCGTACCTCTACTGACAGACCTTCTAGCGGAAAAGCTGCCCAGTTTTGAATTGATAACCCTGCTAGTCAGCATTTGATTAATCAAAAAATCCTCTAAGCGGATTAAGATTTTTTATATAACCAATTTTAAATAAGTTAAAATAATATTTGCTCATCAAAATTTTGAAAAAAATTGCAAAATTGCTTTGGCAATTTTTACATTTGTATGCAAGTAAATAAAAATGTTCTTAAAATTTGCATCTCAAAACTTTTGCTTAGAAATATTTAAACAATTGTATGTATAAAAATCATTTTTTTAAAAACCGTTCCAACTGTTTTAATTTTTATTTTCCATACAATCATAATATTTAATCAAGAATTCAAATATCAGTGTTTTTTGTTTTAGCTCGAACTCTTAAAACGCACTAAGTTTATATTAAAATATCACGCTCTTAAACATTTTTTTACTTATGTTTCTCATGTTTTCCATGTTTTTATAAAAAATACTTGGGTTCTATTTGCAATAAAGGTGAACAGATAATCATTTCTCAAAAAACATTGACCTTCTTTTTGGAAAAAATTATCGTTTGCCCGTGGAACTTGAGCCACACCCCCTTTTAAAAATTAAAAAAAAAAAACGAAAAAAACCTCACGTGCTCTGCGAATCAAGGTTTTCTTAATGTAAAATTCATCAAAATGGCTTTTTCTCATATTAATTTGTTCTAAATGATATTATGAAAAAATTTTAAATTTGAAGTAAGCAACTGCAAGGTTTTCCAAGACATTTGATATATCAATACAAATAAAATTTAAACGGTAGATATAGAAAAAATACTAAAAAACTAGAAAAAC
Organism: Dasysyrphus tricinctus; assembly: GCA_963921185.1. Lineage (NCBI taxonomy): Eukaryota > Metazoa > Arthropoda > Insecta > Diptera > Syrphidae > Dasysyrphus > Dasysyrphus tricinctus. Next base: position 232,949,004 of record OY992531.1, on the reverse strand, counting down.
ATAATAAAAGTGTGTATAGGTACGCCCGAGTTTACCAATCTTTTTAAATTGATCTTCTCTTTTTATATTCTGTATTAGTTGATTTTTCGATATAAATTTTCCATTATCAACCTCGTCCTATTGTACATTTTTTTGGTGTATTTTCGTTTCTCAACGCCATAAGGCTATTGTATCAAGTGAATGCGCGTATTCTAACATACACGTCAGAACTAACAAAAAACTAAGGTTCTTAGGAAAGTAGTTACAGTGCAGTGCGTATTGTCCTTTAGAATACGCACGAAATAGTCAGAACAAAATCACTAAAATTAATTTGATATTGTTGAAGCGACAGTGAAAATTTTTTGAACGTGGTACATATTTGAAATAAGGTGTTTATGTGAATTCCAGTGCGTTCACTATAACCAATTGCTTCTGCCGAACAATTCTGAAGAATAGGTACGTCAGATTATTTGTTCGTTTGGTGATCCTTTTTTTTTAATAACAACTGATAAAAATGGCATATTCCAGATAAAGATGATTTGATTGAGTGAAAGAAGTCGACCGGAAAGATGACAGCTTGTTCCTAAGTCATCAACTGTGTAAGTATAGGTCTAAATAGAACAGACCTCGAAAGCGTTTCTTGAATTAATATGTTAATTGTTCGTCGTTTCGTGGAACTAAAATTGATCTTTCTCAAAACATTTGATGATTCCTTAAGTAAACGTTAATTTCAGGAAATATTTTGTTTACGATATCATGAATTGACTTAACCAAGCTGCAAAAGTTATCAAGAAACTTCATTGAGAAGTTGCCCTCGGTTTTGTGGTGAACATTGCTTTTCCAATTTCTAAACGCTGCCTTTAAAAGTGCTGCAAATCAACTTCATCAGGTGCGCATATATCTATATTTTTTTTTAATAAAGTTGTGTTTGTAAATAATTTTTGAAAAAAAAAATTCAAACTAAAACTTAAAAAAAAAAAACTATTTTTTTTTCTAAATTTTACCGTTTAAGAACATTTTTCTTTGTAATATTCCATACTCCTACCATATGCGCCCAGAGTGGGGAAAGGGGGGCAGTTGCACCCCCATGGCTCTGGGAAATAACAAGCTTAAAAATTCAAAGGGACGAAATGGGGGAGACAATTAAGTGGAATGTCCAGTCTGTTACCTTTTTTGTTTTTTTAATTTCAAAACTACCTCTGACCACCCTTTAAGTTTGGGGGTAAAAGATTGTCATCCTTTAAAGCACCTACACAAGAATAATCTCTGACTTTTATAGCCTTAAAAGTCTTTTTGTATCTAATCATAACTCATCGTTTATTGACCTTTGTGGTCAATGGCTTTTAAGTGACTTTCCTGTATACCACCCATCCTTACACACAAGTGAGTTCAAATTGTGAACATACATACATATTTACATTTCCTGCCCCATTTGTATTTATTAATGTACACATACCATCTGATTAAGCTAGAAATCCCAAGACTTTTATTCCGTCCTCAAAGGATTGATAGTTCAATAACAAAATTACCACGACACAACGACAACGAGAATGTCCTAAGAGCCCCAAGCCTGTTAGTTTCATTCCATACTTGAAATTGTTTGTTTGCACTATGTTATTCCAGAGTGATGGTGTAAGCAGAGGAAGGAAGGTTTTGATGATGGTTTGAGTGAAGAAGTAGGGTGACAAAATGGCAATTCACTCGTTTCCTTCTCTATATATGTATGTAGCTTGCCTCACTTATGAAAACGAATCAATGAAACGGGTGGCAATCAATGAAAATGTCGGGCAAATAAATGTGAGCACTACCAATAAATTTCCAATTGTTTGCACAAAGTGTTATTCCGAGCTCTAAAGATGGCGATTGAGAGATTCCGTCGAGTGGTTAACCACTCTAGAACCCTTCAAGGAGCTGACACATGTTGTAAACAAATGTATATATAGTAAGCCCTACCTCTACATGTAACCGCATAGTTATAATATTATAGCGAGGAAATGAAGCTTTATGGGTAGGTAGGTACCACTCGATTTAGATAGCCCCCCCCTTTTATCGGTATATGGTTTGTATAATTGTATAATGTATATAAGAGCTCATCGAAGGGAAGAGATTAATCTCCTAGACAGATTTAGTGGTAAGCTGAGGGTGCAAATACGCATTAATAACGTTTTGTAAAGCTATTTACCTATATAAAGTACATAAAGAGCTAATGTTATTTCTTTTTACACAGGGTGTTATATAGGATACAAGTTCCATGCTCCGTTGGAGCCTTGTTTGATTAAGGCATTTATAGATGAGAAAAAGGGATTAACAACTTATTTCTCAAACCGTATGTATAAGTATATTCAATCCTTAAACTATCCAAGCTTTGGAATCAACTCATCAAGTTTAGTGCGTGAGCGGAATTTCAACTCCGATGGTAAAATGACCTCGCACTCGAAAACTGGCTCTAAGCCTTTTAAAACTAGACGATGGTCAACAATTCTTAACAAATCAAAGAGAAATACATTTTTTGGTAATATTCAGACTCGCAACAAAATTATTTCAAGAACATGACAGAAAAGAACAAACTTGGTAAGCTGTATTAGCACAAAACATATTGGAAAGTGGTTCTGATGGAGTTTTGGTGTGTTGAAATGCACACCACCTTGAACACATTTTATGTTCCAATGAGCCCGAAGACCGTCTATCAATAGTTTTGGAAATATAACTTTTAAAATCTATTTAAAATGTCAATTGTTTCTTATTGGATATAACAGGAATGGCTCCCAGAAGACACATCCAAATTAAAGAATTTTCAAAAAAATATTTACACAGGTTACCCCAACTCCCATCCAAAATAATATCAAGAGGTTAAAGAGTTAATTCAACGAGCCCCCTCACGGTTTTCGCCTTGACGGTGGCGAGGGGGCTTAAGTTTGTTCCTCCAGCAATCCAGCTGCAGGGACAAACAACTAAGTAAAACCAACAAAAACAGGGATGTTCATCCAAATAATGAAAAATTATGGAAAAAGAAAAGTTTACAAATAATGAAATTCGAGTGGGGATATACACTCAAGTGTCGGCAGAGGTCACGGCTGCCGGCGAGGGCTTGGCTTCGGATGAGGCTAAGTCGCCAGTGACAAATGTAAGCAAAGAAATTAACAAACCAGTGTTAAAAAGACAATCCAACGCTCTCAACCTTTCAGCGACTCTTCTTCCTGCACTAGATAGCTTGGCTATTGACGGTAGGGAGACCTTGGACAGACTTCCCTCTATAGGAAGTCAAACCGAGGACGAGTTACTGGAAGACTCGAGTCACGAAGAGACTACGCTGAAGCCTACTGCACCCCTCAATGCTTCGAGGCAACGCAGTAACTACAGATCCTCTAAGCGATTCGTGAGTGCTACGGAGAAAAAAGACCCATCTTCTCTCAGTCCGAGAGACAGGGCCCTACTAAAAAAGCATAGGAAGTTGGTGAGAAACTATGAACGGCAGTTGGCAGAGTCTGCCACTGCACCCACTGTTTCCACCCAGCAGTTGAACGCTAAAAAGCCGGACAGCGAAAGAGTAAATGCTGCTACATCTAGGTCTATCCCTAAAAAGATAAACCGTGAACAGGCTGGCAACAACTCTACTGCTCGTACCGGCTCAAATCCGAATCTGGCGTCCTCCAGTAAGAAACAGCAGACCAACGCTATATCAAACCTGAAAGGGAATGAGAAAGCACAGGTAGGCAGCTCTTCTGGGACGAAGCCAGGTTCAATCAAGAGAGCAAGATCGGAGGAGGCAACCAAAACTGTAGGCTCTAAAAAGCTTAAAACCAATAGTTTTGACACCACCCCGATCGATCTGCAGGTGGCCATAATAAGTCGAGACGACCCAGATGGGAAAATCACGGCAAAAAATTGGTTACTTGTGGAAAATGAAATCCTCAAAGCCATGATGGCGGCATCGGAGAGTGATAGTTCTGACGACTACACCTTTGATGGAGCTGGATGGCGGAAAGGCGTTAAAGTGGTATGCTGTGGGGACCAGAAATCTCGGGAGTTCCTCACTCACACAATCGCCAATATTGGCGAACTGTGGGAGGGAGCTTCTCTCGGGGTTCTTCCCGTCACATCTATTCCGCTTCGCCAGCAGGTTAATATATGGATTCCTCCTCCTGCCACGCACGAGGACTCATCCATAATTAAACTGCTGGCGAAACAGAATAAGGAGTTCTCCATACCCGAATGGAAGCTCCTGCATTCCAGGAAGAGCTTTAGCGGGGAAGGGAAGGACCTCTTGTTCGTAATTGACAAGATATCTGACCTTCTCCTCAAAGAGAAAGGGGACGTGCTGAGATATGGTCTCGGAACCGTAAGGGTAAGGAGGCATGATGGCAAAGGGGAGTCAAAAGCTGCTAGTGGTGCAAATTAATTTGCACCACGCCATAGCAGCAACGCACGACCTGATGCTCTTCATGTCTCAAGAGGCCGTGGATGTGGCCTTAATCCAAGAACCTTGGATTCGTAAGAATCAGGTACAAGGATTGAGGTCAAAAAACTATAACCTGTTCCACTCCACGTCCGAAGGTGAAATAAGAAGTTGTATTCTAGTGAAAAAGTCAATTAACGCTTTCTTTTTATCTAGGTACAGCAACAGAGACAACGTGGCAATCAGCGTTGAGACCAAGGAAGGCAACTTCGTCTTGGCATCAACGTACATGCCGTACGAAGAAGAAGACCCACCATCAAAAACGGTCCGCGACCTTGTGGGTTACACCATAACACGTGGGACACCTTTGGTGATGGGCTGTGATGCCAACGCACACCACACTCAATGGGGCGGTAAGGATATCAACAAAAGGGGTGAGTCAATTTTTGAATACATTCTCTGTTCTAACCTCATGTTATGTAATAAGGGTAATCACCCAACATTTCGAAACAAAAACAGGGAAGAAATTCTTGATCTCACTCTTATGAGTTATAATGATAAGATCTCTGTAGAAAACTGGAGAGTCTCACCTGAGGAATCCTTTTCGGATCACTTTAGGATACTCTTTACTTTAGACAGAAATCAAAATGATATTAAACCTTTTAGAAACCCTACTAGAACAAATTGGACAGAGTACACAAAATGGTTGAATGAACGTATCAACCCACCTGAGGAAGAAACGTTTTCGATAACCTCAACCATTGACACTGTTGTTCAAAACCTAACTAGTAAAATGAGAACGGCCTTTGAAAAAAACTGCCCTATATCTCGTAACATTAAACCCACTAACCCACCATGGTGGAACAGTGAACTTAAGAAACGAAGAACAGGGGTCAGAAAACTTTTCAATGTAGCTAAGCTGAGCAAATTAGAGAAAGACTGGATTTCATACAGAGCCGAACTTAACTTATACACCAAAGAGTTAAGAAGGGCCAAGAAAGATTCATGGACTAGGCACTGTGAATCCATTGAGAACACAAGTGAAGCGGCGAGACTTCGAAAGGTTCTTACCTTTAACCCCACGAATCCAGGATACATTAAGCATCCCGATGGATCATGGTCGAATTCGAGCCAAGAAACACTTGAACTCTTCATGGAAACACATTTCCCTGGGTGTAAGAATCCTGAGATCTCAGGTTATTCACAACCAGACTACTTAGAAATTTTACAATCAACACCAGAATTGGAACAGGTTATCACAGAGCAGAAGATTATGTGGGCTATAAACTCGTTCAAACCCTATAAATCAGCTGGACCAGACGAGATTATTCCGGCATTTCTTCAACACGCTCTACAGATAATCACCCCATGGCTTAGGGTAATCTTCAAAAGTTGTGTCAAACTTAGATACGTCCCTACTAGCTGGAGAAAGGTTAAAGTTGTCTTTATTCCAAAAGCTGGAAAACCGACACACTCGACTGCAAAGGATTATAGACCTATAAGTCTCTCTTCGTTTCTCCTCAAGACACTGGAGAGAATTATTGATCTGCATGTCAGGGACCTTCTTAATCCAAACATTTTGTGCAGCTACCAACACGCTTACCTCAAAGGTAAGTCAGTGGAGACTGCATTGCACGAAGTCGTTACACAAATTGAGAAAAGTCTCGAACACAAAGAACACACCCTTGCAGCATTTTTGGACATTGAAGGAGCGTTTAACAACGTAAAAACGGAGTCCATTAAATCTGCTCTGGAAGAGGTTGGGGTTGAGTCTGCCATTGTGGACTGGATTTATACCATGCTCAATGGTAGAATCATAAGCTCCCAACTTGGAGATACGATTGTTGAGAAAACAGTAACAAGAGGCACTCCACAGGGAGGGGTGATTTCGCCTCTTCTTTGGGTCCTGGTTGTTAACAAAATTCTTACAAGATTTAGGAATCAGGGCATTAAAATCGTGGCCTATGCAGACGACATAGTAATTTTGATATCGGGTAAGTACCTTACCACCATCAAAGATATTATGGAATCCGCACTCAAAGAACTATCTTCGTGGGCAGTACAAAACGGTCTTGGGGTTAACCCCTCAAAAACTGAGCTAGTTTTGTTCACGAATAAAAAGAAATTAGAGGACTTTACTCCTCCAAGGCTTAATGACATTCCTTTGAAACTTTCCAAAGAAGCTAAATATCTTGGCGTAATCCTTGATTCCAAGCTAACATGGAAACAGAACACAGAGGAAAGAATGAAAAGAGCACTATGCGCTTTCTATACATGCAAGAAAACCTTTGGTACACGGTGGGGAATGCGACCGCACGTCATCCAGTGGATGTACACGGCGATTGTTCGTCCTATACTAACCTATGGTTCTATTGTTTGGTGGAAGGCTGTTGAAAAAGTAAGCTATCTCAAAAACCTGAACAAGGTACAGAGACTAGCCTGTATAGGAACAACGGGGGCTCAGAGGTCTACGCCACAAGCAGGGCTGGAAATTATTTTAAATCTTCCGGCACTTGACGAGTACATAAGATGCACAGCAGCCAAGAGCGCACTTCGACTCAAAGAACTGGGCTCTTGGAAGCAAAGCACCTATGGTCATGGGTCTATCCTCCAGAGGTATGACACAGTGGCCGCACTTGATGTGACGACTGACTACATACCACCTTTTATAGATTTTAATAAACACTTCTCTATTTTAATACCCCAAAGGCATGGCTGGGAACCCAACTCACTTACCAGGGAACAGGGTATCTCATTCTACACCGATGGATCGAAAATGGAAGAAGGAACGGGAGCTGGGGTGTTTTGTGAAGCTCTGAATATTAGATATTCGTATAAACTCCCAGATGAGTGTAGTGTCTTTCAGGCTGAGATTTACGCTATTGAAAAAGCGGCAGAAATGGTACAAACGAAGAAACTGAACTCCTTGGAGATCACATTTTTCGTTGACAGCCAAGCTGCTATCAAAGCTTTAGCCAGTGAGACTATAAGATCCAAAACTGTAGCAAAATGCCGAGGCAAACTGAATGATATTTGTGACACTAACCGAGTCAAACTCTGCTGGGTTCCTGGACATAGCGATATAGAAGGGAACGATATAGCAGATGAACTGGCAAGGAAAGGGTCAGTATCAAATAGAAACAGTAGTAGCCATTTAGATATGGGACTTAACATCCCGATCGGCGTGATTAGAACGAAAATAGACCTAATAACAAAAGAGCAAATCAATAAATCCTGGAGGACTAGGAACGACTGTGTTATCTCTAGAAGTTTATGGCCTAGAATTAATGAAAAGGAATCTCGGTATATTTTATCACTGAGTAAAAAGAATATTAGAATCTTGATAGGTGTACTAACGGGCCATTGCGCCATTGGCACAATGGCCATCAGACTGGGTGTATTTGCACCCGATTTCTGCAGGAGCTGTCAAGACGTAGAGGAAATAGAAACCATTCAACACCTGCTCTGTGATTGTCCAAACCTCCAAACAAATCGACTCCGTTATTTTGGAAACAGGTTTTTTGAAGAACTGGAAGATCTGGCACAGGTCTCAATGGCAAACATGAGAAAATTCATAGAAAGCACAGGCTGGTTCGCAAACGATCCAGTCTATGTGAACCATTAGTTTGGGTGCATCTCTGCCTTCTTTTTTAAGGGGATCACAATGGACCAATAGGCCCCCGTGTACGCAACAGCCTCTGTGCTGTGCACGCCCCTCTTAACCTAACCTAACCTAATTCAACGAGAGAACCACTTGGGTTCCTATACCAGTTCCAGTTGAATGAGAAACGTTAAATGTCTACCTAACTTACTAACCTATCCGGCTCTCAATCTATGAAGGGTCACATCCTAAGATATGGCAGCCTTCCATCTTCTACAATCGCGAGCACGCTGCTATCTAGACAAAGCTTTCTGGCATCCGCTATTAATTGATCTTTAAACCGGAGCAGAAGTTTGGCCTCCATCGGTCTCTAAAACCTGCGGACAGGGATTCAAAGACTCTCTTGGTTGGAGCATTATTGCCACTTTTTCTCGATGTGTCCGAGAAAATTTATACCTTGCATTATTGATTTTCTGGACAACATCAACATCTTAATACGGCTTAAAGAGTTCGCGGTTGTACCTTCTCCTCTATTCACTCCTTTCCCACACAATTTTTCTTTTGAAGGAGTCTGGAATCTGCTATCCGTCTTTGCTCATCGCCCAACAATCGGCGCCACAAAACAGGTCTGGCTGTATAAGGGCTTTATAGAACGTGCACTTCCCATTCTTGCCCCTATAATCTTCCAAAGAAGTTTCTCATAATCATTTCTTGCAATCATATAAGCATTATATAACAGTCCATAGAGTAAAAAAGGCGCACTTTTTAAGCTCCTATTGAACCTTTCTGGAGTAAATTCAGTTGCCCCGAAAGACACTTACTGGACACAACTCAAAGGTATTCCAGAAGAATGTGGAAAAATAAAAATATTTAGCAATTGATTTATATTTACTTATTTATATTTTATATTTATTTATATTTTTATTTTATTTTATTTATTTCTTGATATCTTTTTTATCTGAAATGCAATCTTAGAATTTATTAGATATTATTGAAGTTATAAAAATGACAAGGTTTCTGTGGATTCGAGCCATGGTCTTCTCGCACTGAAAGTCCACCACGCTAGCCGCTCGGCCATGGAAGAATATATTTACGATGAACAAAAACTTATGCACTTTCTCCACACAGCTGGTTTGTGGCTATACTCCTTAGTATACCAGAAGTGGTTTGTATTTTCACTAGTATAGCAGAAATGGTTTGTGGCTGCACTTAGAAAGTAACAGAAACTAACATAGAGATTGTATAATAATTTTACAGGATGGCTATAGAAGCAACAGCAATATAGAGAGATAAAAAAGCCATTGGTAAATCGCTTCTATTAAGATGATATAATTTGCACCAAAAAATATTTAAGGAACCAGTAATGCTCCAATAAGGTATTTACTTCCCGTCAGAGGAGTAATAGCAGCGCTATAGAAACAAATAACACTATATTGTCTGAAATGCGAAGCAATTTTGTTAGTTGGGTTAGTCTTTCGTGCGAGGAGTACTGTACCCATCTATTGCGCTAAACCAAATCAGCACCTCCTTTACTTCAAGACCAACACGTTTCACCTGTTCTTTAACTGCCGTGAAAGCCTCTTTTACGGCATATGAGAGCAGCCGATGATCTCGATTTATCGGAATAACCTAATAGAAGTTGGGCAGATCGTTTGAAAATAGTGCAATCAGTGATAACTCCTGCCCTGCGCCCTACTTTCTATAGAAGGAGATTGAAGAAATCGGATGATAACGCATTTCCTTGCTGAAACCCTGTGCATGTGTGGAATAGTTCGGAAGAGCTTTTCTCTAGTTGCATCATTAATTTTCCAATGTCACACGACACAACTGGATCAGTTCTCCCAGGAGCCCAAGTTAATCATTGTCATATAGAGCTCCTTAGAATGAATGCTTTCATATGCGGCTTAAGAATCGATGAATAGATGGTGAGCCTCTACTTATAACCAATTCATTTTTTCGCAAGACCCAAACTTGGTTGATGTGTTGATGCGTGCACCATTTCAACACATCCACACTGTACTTGGAGAGCTCTACTGGAACACCATCAGACCTGGCAGCCTTGTTCTTCTTGAGCTTCTTTATACTTTAGGCTTATACTTTTTGCTCTACCTGATGCCCATTTAGCAGCTGCTGGAAGCGCTGCGTGAATATATCCACTATTCCCCGTTCTTCGCTTAAGCAGGTTACCTTCGATTTTTCGAAGAGCCTGCATTCGGGCTTTAAATTCTATACAAAATCCAATCAACTGGCCGCTACACTAGCTTGGATTTTTATAAAATTTCTGGGTGTTGTTTCGATCGCGGGACTCTTTGAGCTGAGGATTGCGAACGCCATTTTTTTTGTATGCAGGGCCTTCTTCTTCTCCCTGCTCGGTACTCCTCTCCTGCTGCTCTTCTTCTCCGCTACGCAGGACCTTCTTTTCCTCTCTTCTCCTTGCTCACTACTCCTCTCCTGCTGCTCTTCTTTTCCGTTACAGCATATTCCAGTAGAAAATAAATCTTAGTCCCAATCAGAGCTCTGAAAACCAACAGAGCGGTTGGACTTGATGGTACTCCCACAGAGCTCTTACATGCAGAACCAACATCGAGTGAGCTCCTGCACCCATGTACTGAAAGAGCTTCGGTAACAGAGTATTTTTATTTTCCTGAGGATTGGGATAAGGAAATGATTGCCAAGCTCCCAAAGAAAGGAGAACTAGTGAGGAATTTGCGTGATGCCTGTAGCCAAGGTAATAGCAAAAATAATCTTGAAGCGAATAAAAGACCATCTCGAAGACCCGCTTGGCATCGAACAAGCTGGATTCTATACTGGTTCATCCTGTGTGGATGACATCAAAACTTTGTGAGTCACTATAGAACTGTGCGTTGAATTTTGATCACCACTTTACCTGCTCTTCATAGGCCTCGAATAGGCGTTTGACAGTGTCAAAGCCTATCTGGCTTGTTTTGCGCACGAGGGGAATTCCAGGCAAATTGATTGCTATAATTAAGGCTTCATTGATAGATTCAAATGTCACGTTCTGTTTGTCAGAGGAGTTTAAAGTCCAAAGTGGGGTTAAACAAGGTTGTATACTGTCACCAATATTGTTCATGTAATGTGCTAAATGCCTTCGCAAATTTGTAAATTTTACCAATGAAACATTGCGAAATTTCAAAATTTCTTAAAAAAAAGTTTTGTTGCATTGCGCTCAACTTATGCTGCCTTTTGCCGTAAATATTTTTTAAAAATTTGCAAATCTGCAAATTTTACGGATAAAAGTTTTTCAAATTTTGCAATTTTGTTAAAAATTAAAAATATGCTGTTTTCTGCTTAATTTGTGCTATCATATTCCGAAGAGAAAACAAAAAAATTAGCATATTTGTAACTTTTACGGCCAAAAAACAGTTTTGCGAAGCGTGAAGTTAGTACCACCATTTTCGATTTTCAAAAAAAAATTGCAAATTTGCGAATTTTTCAAAAATATCTACGGCACAAGCCAGCACAAGTTGAGCCCAATGCAGGACAGCTTTTTTTTTGAAGATCGAAAATGGCGGTGCTTACTTCACGCTACAGCCCTTCGCAAAGTTTATTTTTGGCCATAATAGTTGCAACTATGCGTTTTTTTTTTGTTTATTGGAAGCATTTTCTGAGCGCAAAATATCACAACTTTCTCTTTTAAGAAATTTTGAAATTTCACAAAAATTTCATTCGTAAAATTTGCACATTTGCGAATTTTTCAAAAATATTAACGGCACAATACAGCACAACTTTTTTTTTCGAAAATCAAAAATGGTGTTGCTAACTCCACGCTTACTCCCTAAAAACCAAACCTTTAGTACGATTTTTTTTTTAATTTGGCACATATGTAGCAGCACAAGTTTGGCACATTACAGCACAACTTTTTTTTTTCTGAAAATCTGAAATGGCGGTGCTAACTTCCACATGAGTAAAACCTGCTCAAAAGAAAGCTGTAAACGTGAACAAATGTCTGCAAAACATGTTGAGTATTTTTTGGCCTAACCGTATCCTTTATAATCAACTTCATGCAAGGACAGGTCAGGAAACAATCAACTCTATAATACGACAACATAAGAGTGAAAGTGGATTGGACAAATGCTTCGAAAAGGTCACGAGTGCATTTCGTGTCGAGTGATGCAATGGAAACCTCTCACGCAGTGAGGCAGATGAATGGGCCGACCTAGAAGTACTTGATGAAGAACGGTCGAAGAGAACCCAGCACAACTTTTGACGAGTTGGAAAGAGCTGAGGTATGTCACGATTTTACTATAGGTTAAGTTAGTTAGAAGGAAAGTTGGGGTCATACGGAAGCGAATCAGATAATGGGAAAGGTAATCCGTTTTTTTCTTTATTTTACTGCCAATTAGAAGACAATTAACACGTTGAACCGTCATAACTTTACAAGATTGATATTGTAAATTCTTTATGAACTGCCAAATCAACTTCAATTTGAAACCTAAGTTCACTAATTTACCTGCCAATATCAATTTTTTTTTAGAAAAGTTGAAACCTCTTCTGTATACGTAAGATCTATAGCTACACCCTGTTCAGAGTGCCTACATGCATCATTTGTATTGTAAAGATGCCGGAAGGTGACAAAGAAGGCGTAAAGTGTGTATCGGGGTCAGGTCGTATATACACCGTATACTAAACCTCTCTGTTTGTAAGGTGAGTACAAATTACATCGTCCTGAATATAAGTTGCCTTCTACAAACAATTGGAAATGGTTAATTTATTGCAACATGCTGGCTTCAAGTCTCATCTATAAAGGAGCCAGAAGTTTATATATGGGCTTAACAAGAGCAAAGGGCTGGGCTTATACTATCAAATCGTGCCAGTTGCCACAAATTATGAACTAGGTACAACATATAATACCCTCATAAAAACGCCACCAACGAACGACGATGACGATGAACCTATAACGACTGACGACGATGACTCTGGAATGCGATAAAAGCAACAACAACAACAAAAAAAACTGCTCAGCTTTGCGCAATTAATGCGGGCTGCGATTAAAAATGCTAACAACATTGCAGAACCTATATACACAAGATGTTATTAAAAAAAAGCTGCTCTAACGAATCTCTGTTGGTGTCGTGGCTTCTTTGAAGGCGCAAAGGAGGAATATAATACAATTTTATGCCATCAAAGCTAAAAGAAAACACAAAAAATTACAATACCAAGCCCCAAGAAGCTGATTAGCCAAAACGAAGGAAAAAGCGTGTGCTGGTTGGTGTGGCTGTTGGTAGAATGGAAATATGGGATTTTAATTACTTCCCGTTAGAGAGGCGGTAGCAGTACTTATGGTTATGGCTTTTCATTAAGTTTATTTTTATTATTGTTATTCGAATTTGAGGGTAAAAGACATTAAGACATTTCGACATTTGGTTTAAGAAAATTATGAGGCGTGTAAAAAGAAACATTGATTTCTATTATATGCCCGAAATCAATTTTGTTGGTATAATAAATGTCAAACTAAAACCAATAATTACATCAATTGAGTCGAAAATTTAATGTTTTATTGATATTTTCCGAAAGGACAAAGAAATTTGATTTGTTTTTGTTCATAACAAAAATAAAAGGAACTGGAACAGAAGTGAGTTTTTCGAAAGGATGTGATATATTGTTGGTTTTATTGACTTAGGAACTGAACACTAGGAAGAGGGAAGTGTTGTAATAATTTGTCTTCTTTTTTAATGTGCTTTAGTTAGATAGACAAGGAACAATGAATTATTATTAATAGAAAATTGAACTCAATGAAGAAAACAAATTATTATTAGAAAGAAGGTTAATACGTTCGTAAAAGATAGTGATATTGTAATATGAAACCTAATAAGCTTAATTAAAAAAATATATAAATTTAAGTCCTTAAAATTTAACATTTTCAGTAAAGGTGACTTTGCTTTAATTTTTTTTTAGTTATGCGATTTCTTACGTCTAAGCAGATGCGGATACAGAGGGGCAATGGGTGCAATTGCCCCCCCCCCCCCCCCTTGGGCAAGAAAAACGAAGAATAAAATATAAATATAGTAAAATGTTTTCAAAACAGTTTTTTCTTGGCTGCCAAAAGAGAACTACAACTCCTGACTTTCTCGAAATTATTTTATACTTTTGATGAAACAATTGATGTATTTCACCTCTCCCAGGTGAGCCTTACCTTAATGGCTAAAACTCATGTGTAGCTTTTTTCATAGAGCAAAATTGAATGACACAGGTTCTTATCGTAGCAGACAAACTCAAGAGTTGCATGCAGCCCAGAGCTGTATGATGTCTCTTTTTCTAAACTTTCTGCGCATCAATGAGTGGTTATTCGTCGGCCGCTGACCAGGTTCAGTGGAGAAAAGTTCCGCTTCAAATTGACAAATTGAAAAGCTTATAACTTCCATTTTAATTGTCCGATCTCCAAAGTTAAGGTAGAACTATGTATAATAGTCGGAAGGCCACTTAAGTGGTCGCACGAAACCAAGCGAATGCAAGGAATTCATATGTTGCGGCCATAATTGCGATTTGGGACTGTTCGTCTGGTCTTCGTTAGCTTTTGGCGTTCTTAAAATTTCAAACTCATCCACTCACATTTTTTTGTATTCCAATTTTCTGTAGCCCTAATCAAAATTGTTGAAACTCTGGAAATAATTTCGCGGTGGAGTGATCCAGAACAGTTGGCAAGGCTACACGAAAATTGCCCCCCCCCCCCCTTAACCAAATCCTGGAACCGCACCTGCTGCTAAGTGTAGTACTTCGTGGCATAATGATTAGTGTGTTGGACTGTTATGCCAAAGGCCTAGGTTCAATTTCCAGCCGCTGCCACCTTCAGAAATGCTTTTTCCGAGGTACTGCCTCTTGCGAGGAACTGACAAATCCTCCAAGAGTATATTGGTCATGAATAAGTGCTTCTCATCTAGCCATTCGTATTTGGTAAAAATTGTAGGTCCCCTCAATTCCTGCCAACCACACGGACATGAATGGTTGAGAGTTGTAAGTCACTAGGCTCTGGCACTCCACGAGCTGTTGCGCCACAAGATGTATTTATTTATTTTATGCTTTCAAACCTTCATATTTTTTGAACTAGAAAGGGGCTCTGGACCTTTGGCACCTCATATGAGGGAACATTGATAAAAAAAACATCCCATCTAATTGGTCAGTAATTGGTCAGAAAAGGTCAACTGGTCCCAGAAATTGGTCAGCCCTAGATAACTTTTAATCAAGGCTTAAACTTTCTCAAGGTCGCTCAAGGTCACGCGCGATTTTTGGCACCTCATTTATGGGAAATTTGCCAAAAGTTTATACCATCCGAAAGATTTCTAGATCATGATAAAAACTATTTTCAGTAATTGGTCAGTCATAGATTTTTTTCTATGAATTTTTGAAGTTCGTTTCAAGGTCACAAAAAAAAAACTTTTAGCACCGCATTTGGGTCATTAAAAAAAAAAGTATGCAATTTGAAAGGCATCTTCACGGTTGTAAAAGGTCAGCTATTTTCAGTAATTGGACAGCCATAGATTTTTTTTATGAATATTTAATGATTTAAAAAAAAATCATGTTTTAGTTATTGGTCAGGTATAGATTTTTTTTAATGAATTTTTAAAAATTTCAAGGTCATAGCAATTTTTGGCACCTCATTTATGGGAAATTTGCAAAAATTTGATACCATCAGAAAGGTCCTGAGAACTATATAAAAGGTCAGCTAGTTTTAGTAATTGGTCAGCCATAGATTTTTTTTAATGAATTTTTAAATTATTGTTCAAGGTCACGCGCGATTTTTGGCACCACGTTTATTGAAAATTTGCAAAAATTTAATACCACCTGAAAGGCCCTAAGATCTGTATAAATGGTCAGCTAGTTTCAGTTATTGGTCAGTTATAGATTCTTTTATACGATTTTTGCTAAGTTTTTTTTCTAGGTCATGAACGGTTCCTGACCTTGAAAAAAAAAAAATACTTTAAAAAATCGTATTAAACTATCTATAACTGCCCAATTACTGAAACTAGCTGACCATTTATACAGATCTTAGGGCCTTTAAGGTGGTATTAAATGTTTGTAAATTTTCCCTAAATGAGGTGCCAAAAATCGCGCGTGACCTTGAACAATAATTTAAAAATTCATTAAAAAAAAAGCTATGGCTGACCAATTACTAAAACTAGCTGACTTTTTATACAGATCTAGAGATCTTTCAGATGGTACACTTTTTTGGCAAATTTCCCTAAAATGAGGTGCCAAAAATCGTTTTGACCTTGAATTTTTTTTTAAATCATTAAATATTCTTAAAAAAAAAATCTATGGCTGACCAATTACTGAAAATAGCTGACCTTTTACAACCGTGAAGAGGCCTTTTAAATTGCATACTTTTTTTTTTTAATAACCCAAATGAGGTGCCAAAATTTTTTTTTTTTGTGACCTTGAAATGAACTTCAAAAATTCATAGAAAAAAATCTATGGCTGACCAATTACTGAAAATAATTGACCTTTTATCACGATCTAGAAATCTTTTGGATGGTATAAACTTTTGGCAAATTTCCCTTAAATGAGGTGCCAAAAATCGCGCGTGACCATGAGCGACCTTGAGAAAGTTTAAGCCTTGATTAAAAGTTATCTAGGGCTGACCAATTTCTGGGACCAGTTGACCTTTTCTGACCAATTAGATGGGATATTTTTTTATCAAATTTCCCTCATATGAGGTGCCAAAGGTCCAGAGCCCTAGAAAGGCAGGCTTTTTTCCTATGTGTTGATATGCTTGGGAAAACCTTTCGATGTTATATCTCATATAAGAGAAAAATACAAGTCTATTGTATAGTATTATGAGCCTCTGATTGCAGGCTTGCAGCTTGCTGTAAGCTCACTTCAACAAAGAATCTGAAGTGATAAAAAAATGGTATTCTTAGCTTTGAAATCTACAAACATAAGTATGTACAAAAATTATGTATTACATATACATATGTAGTTCAAAATCTCCCAAGGTATGTTGTAGGTTAGATAGGTACTGTTCTTGAAGAAAATGGTTGATACTAGAACCTGACTGGTATTTTCCATTTATATCCAGATCTATATTTACCAGAGCCCTCCTTCCCCCTATCAAAAGAATTTTATGGTCAAGAATAAAGTTAATTTTTTA
Organism: Dasysyrphus tricinctus; assembly: GCA_963921185.1. NCBI lineage: Eukaryota > Metazoa > Arthropoda > Insecta > Diptera > Syrphidae > Dasysyrphus > Dasysyrphus tricinctus. The sequence continues at coordinate 232,931,922 of OY992531.1, read as the reverse complement.
AAATTAAGGTTAAATGTCTGGCTTAGTAAAACAGATGCTTCACATAGATATTATTGTATAGATCCGGCTACATGGGTGGATATTAGTTTGTTTTTAATATCTTTGAATTTTATTAGATAAATACTGGTGTGCCCGTATCCGATTCATTAACAAGCCTCTTTCTCATTTTTATGTATTTTTAGTTATTGTAAACTTAAAGCCCACTCAACTGTTTCGTTGGCATTATGTATGATATATTAGTGTTCAGATTTACCCCATCTAATTAAATCGTAATAAAAAGTGAGACTTTATACACTTTTACAAAATTCAAGGTGTTTTATGCCGTTACAGTGGAATAGTCAGTCGTAAAGCTACCATACATTGTTCTTTCATTTGAATTTAGTGTCATCATCTCTATAGCTTGATCAAACCATTCCAATTAGGAAGTATTTGTGTTTTTATAAAAATAGGAGTGTTTTGCTCAAAAGCGAAGTATCGCAATAAAAGTTTAGCTATCTTTCTCATCTTTAAATTCAGATTTTCAATATGAATATGGGTGTGTTCAGTTCATGTTGAGCTCTCTGTCATTTATTGTTATTGATTAAAATGGGTGCGTTTGAGTATGATAAAGTAAAAATTGAGAGATCAAGGTGTTTTAAGGAATAAAGAGGAAGTTACCGGAGCATTGACTTGAAAACCCTCAAGAAAAACTCTAATCAGAAATTCTGCTTTAATCCAGTAGCACTTATAACTATTCTGTTTGTAAAGTTTACAAACTAAGTCATATACTTTTTAAAAAACTATTTCATGAAAAGTTGTTTTTTGGCTCCAAAAATAAACAAAACAATTAGGCCAGGAAAAATGGGTTCCGAGGTTGAAAAAATTAATTCATGACATATTAAAATTGGAATCGACGTAGAACTGCAACCTCTATAACATATCCAAAGTCCCCCAAAATCCCCGCATTGGCTTTTTGTGTAGATGCATTTGAAGAGGTGCAGACGGGGAGAATTTGGAGGTCTATCAAACTAAAATATTTGTTTGGATAAAACCTAATCATATGATACATGCTTTAAGGATAGTTTTTAACGCTGAATCTAATGAAACCAAATTCAAAATGATACAACCACCCAAAAAGAAGTTATAGTCCTTTTTATGTAATGATGACTTTTTTTCAGGTACAACAGGTAAAATATTACCGAAAACCCTTTGAAAATAACGGTATGTTAATGAAACTTGGAATGAATGTTTCATTTGTCATAGGAACTAAGACTCAAGAGAGTCCCTAAAAATATCCATGGTGAAAGGGTGTTTTTTTTAAGGGGGAGGGACAACAAAGAATGTTAACCATAACACCCATGTAAAAACTCTTACACTCATGAAACTCGCAAAAAATATTAAACTCTTCATGGCAACCAAGAATCAAAGTAGTCCATGTAAATATCTTTGTTCTAATAGTTGTTTTTCGTGGGTGTTATGGTTAACATTCTACACTTGCCCCACCCCCTAAAAAAAAACACCCTTTCACCATGGATATTTTTAGGGACTCTCTTGAGTCTTAGTTCCTATGACAAATGAAACATTCATTCCAAGTTTCATTAACATACCGTTATTTTCAAAGGGTTTTCGGTAATATTTTACCTGTTGTACCTGAAAAAAAGTCATCATTACATAAAAAGGACTATAACTTCTTTTTGGGTGGTTGTATCATTTTGAATTTGATCTCATTAGATTCAGCATTAAAAACTACCCTTAAAACATGTATCATATGATTAGGTTTTACCCAAACAAATATTTTAGTTTGATAGACCTCCAAATTCTCCCCGTCTGCACCTCTTCAAATGCATCTACACAAAAAGCCAATGCGGGGATTTTGGGGGACCTTGGATATGTTATAGAGGTTGCAATTCTGCGTCGATTCCAATTTTAATGTTTCATGAATTAATTTTTTCAAGGTTCCCTATACGATTTGTGCTATTTTTCCTGGTCTAAATATATTTAGAAAATCATGTGTCTCGGCCTTGTGACATGTTCATTTAAAAAATAAATTACCCAAAATTCAAAATTCCAACTTCTGGTCAAAGTTTTGCCAAAACAAATTTAACGTCAATGACTGGTTCAAGGTCATAGATTTATAGAGTTAAAAAACGTGTTATTTCTTCTATTAATTTCATGAAACTTTAATAATATTTATTTTTATAAACTTCTACTGTGTATAATGAATGTGCAATGTACATTAAACAAAATTACTATTTGAATACAACAGAAATTTAGTCCATTTCGTATAATCATGTCCTTTATTAAAATTTATTCAAATAACAAAACCAACACTTAAATTTGAACATAATACCTATTGCCTTAGTTGTACATTTTTTTTTTGTGTGGTATCACAGAATGTTTACGCTAACAATAATATAGTGACAGTTGCTCTTGCTTATTATGGCCAAGAAGTAAAACTTTGTCCTTTTGCTGGAATATATATTTTTGTTTTTTTTTTTTGTTGCTGTCAATTTCATTCAATGCTGGTATTACATAGTTAGAGCAAGCAAATTAAATTCTCGAATGGGTCGAACGTACTTGTTCTTTTCGTCCTTTAGGTAAAATGTATGCAACAATCGATTTTCTAATGTAGTGAAAATTCCATGAGAGTTCCAATCAAAGAGGGAATAAAAACATTAACAATGTCCATTCTTTGGAGAAACCATCTTAAGCTCATATACAAATGTATAAATTAAATACCCTAGCAAATCTTAAAATGATGTTAGCTTACAAGCACTTTTTTGAGATCTATTTTCGAAAAAAAAACTAAGCAGCAAACATATTATTTTTCGGAGTACTTTATCTTCCCAATTTGAAGCGAACCCATTCATCATTTAAGGCTGAAAGTTGATGAATAGAAGAAAGTTTATACATTAAAAATACTGATACCAAGGTTGACACGATGTATAGGTCATATCAGGTATATTTCAAAAAACACAATTTTGAAATCCAACACACAATAATTTAAGGTTGATTAAAAATTTTGGGAAGTTTTTGTTTTCATTGACAAAACCAATACTTCTGCCCTATAAGAGCACAAGTAAAAAAAGGAAATTATATCCAAAGTTATCGTTCTTTGTGGGGTGTAAATGACCCAAAAATAAAATTAAAAAAAAGATATGGGGCAGACGCAAATTGTATTGTTCAATATTTTCAAGGCATGTTAACATTTTGTTAATATATGTAGATAGACCCGTGTCTAAAAGGTAAGTGTGTTTTGTTAATGAAATTAGATTCACCGCATGTTTGATCAGAGGATACAACTTTCTCTTAAGGGATTAGTGTAACATGAGAGCTCATTAAATCGTAAAAACGGGTACAGTAGCTGATTTTTGTTAAAGTTCCAATGATTTTTTTTGGAAATTAAGACTTAAAAATAAAATTCACGATTGATGGCACGTCCGTTGTTTGGAACTTAAAACTACGGCGCGTATGGAAAAAGTTTGGTCGTAGAACTTCTTGTAGAGAATACTATAATTATCTATAAAATAAGTTTTCTTTAACAACCTCAAAATAAGCCCTTGACCAATTTTACAAAACCCTGATTTTTTCAAAAACCAAATTTTGATTATTTTCGCTTTTAAAAGAACTAGCTATGAAAATGTCATCTAAATCCTTGAACCATTTCTGAGAAATCAATAAATAATAAAAGTGGGTTGGCAGATGGTTGATTTTATTAAAGCCATTTTTAATTTTCTATCTTTTTTAATGGACTCTCAAAATATCATCCAAATCATCTGAGTCACTACGTAGAAATACAGTTAATAAGCCCAGAAAACAGCAAATTAAAATTTGGCTTGGCAATAGGTTGGTTTCTAATTAAAATACTTAATATTTTGCATCTTAAAACATAAAATATCTGAATATTTTACTGAAATAGTTGCAGCCATTTTCGAAAAATCTAAAATGTTAAAATTGGGCGTGCCAATGAGCAATTTTAACTCACACCACTTTCTAAAATTCTTGCGTTTATAAGAACAAAATTATAAAATGCTATTTAAATCCAAAGGACCATCTCCGAGATATCAAGTAATAAGAAAAGAGGGCGTGGCGGTAGATTGGATTTAATAAAATAACCTTTCAAAGTTCTTTCTATCTCATACAAACTCTAAAAATGTTATTTTATCATTAGAAGTTGTTCCGAAAAACTTTAAAATAATAAAAGTGGGCGTGGTAGTGGGTGGATTTAACTAAAACCACTCTTTAGCCATTTTGCTCATAATAACAAACTCTGATAATATCATCTAAATCGATAGATTCTTATTTGTAAAATTGAGATATTAGAAAAGTGGGTAAATTATTAACTTGTTCATAGTTTTAGTGTCATTTGATTCAGCATTCAAAACTACCTTGAAATAATGTGTCATACGCTTAGGTTGCACCAAAGTTAATTTCTCTGTTTGATACACCACAATTTCCCCACCTCTCGCCCTCAAAAAACACCCTTCCATGTAAAATATTTGAATACTCTTTTGATTTTTCATTCTCATAATACATGAAACCTTTTCACCAAGTTTCATGATGGAACTAATTTTTTTCTTTTATTTATCCTATTTTACCTGTACTACATACAAAGCAATTCTGAAAATCTCATCCACATTGTTGGAGCCATTTCCAAGAAACAAATATATAATAATTGGACATAATTTCCAAATATAAATTACTAGCTGGCCCGTCCCGGCTTCGCACGGGTAGACAAATTTAATAAGCGTAAAAAATTAACATATGAATAGCAATAAATGTTAGGTATAGTATCCTCAAATACTGAAGCATAACGTAAAAAATTTGCCCGCATTTGGCCTTTTTTCAAATCTTTTTATTTCAATACCTTTTATGTATACAAAAAAAAATGTCCTGTAATTTTGTGTAATAATTGTTGTCATAGGTCTAAAGCTCTTTAAAGTTTATTCCCAAGAGGATAGCCAGGGAAATTTTCACAATCCTCGAAGGTAAACAGGTGGAAACTAATTTTTGGAAGCTAAAAGAGCCAAATCTATGATAAACGAAATTTGCTGTACCTATTTTCTCTCCAACCAATCGATATTATAATAAATCGAATATTAACTGCGTCAAAAATAATTGCAGGGTTGTAAAAGAATGCAATCTTTGGCAAATGCAATCATTTAAAACCTTTTATTGAATTAAATCAAAAGATATCATTCATTGACTTCTCTTGACGATGACTTCAAATTATGCATAATCACCAATCTTATTTGAAATGAAATGATTACAATCGTTTTCCCCATTCATTTTTCCAGCACTCAATACTATCTTTTTAAATTTCATGCGTTCTTTTGCATTCATTTGCATTCTTTGCATTCATTTGTATTCTTTGATTTCTTTTGAATTCCTAAGAAATCTTTTAATTCAATTTGAATTTGTTCGTTTACCATATTTGAATACACGATTAAAGGCTCTCCCAAACCAACTTGAAAAGTTGTGTAGCATTGTCTATCTTTCATATTTTGTATCGTTGCAAATTATTCGCTGTGGTTTCGCATTGGCTTAGGAGAGCCTTTAACCTATCAAATTCACCTAACAATTAAAGATCAATTGACAGTTGAATGGAAAAGATTTAGTGTCATTCAAAAGATTGTCAAAGAATTTATAATAATTGAAAAGAATGCAAGTAATGCATGAGTCCCCAAAAGATTGCATTCAATTGATTGATGTCAATTGCATCGTGGACAAAATGATTGAAATCATTTCAATGTCATAGGTGAATGCAGAGTTGGAAGTAATGTATGTACATAAGTCAATTAATTTTAGGTTAGCTTAGGTAAGGTTAAAGTGGCTGCCAGCCGTGAAGACTGACACGCTTAAACCATGAGTTGGCCCATTGCGACACCAGATGAATTAATGTTATATTTTAATTGAAGTCATAACAGATTGCATTCATAAAAGATTGCATTCCATTACAACCCTGGTTTACAAACTAACGTACCTGAAACCAGTGTTATCTGGTAAAAATTGGTTTGTGGAAATATTTGGTATAATTGCTCGTGCTCATCTTTTTCTTGATCGGTAATTTTGTATTCTGTCTCAATGCGTCGTTTTATCAGTACAGGATTTTGCAGCCTGTAAGCACAAATAATTATATACAGATGTCTCACCTCCATAGAAAATTCTGTCTTCAAAAATTTTATCAGCCGACAAATCATCAGCCGACAAAATGCTTTTTAAGTGGATTTCATGAGAAGAAGAGAATTTTGAGCCGACAAATATCCAAGAAGAAAAAGCTTTTTCTAATAAGAAAAGAGATCAACATGGAAAACTCTTTGAATACTTTTCTCATTAACACAAAAACAAATGACAGAAGAATTTCTCTCTCACACAAAAAAAAAAATTAAAGATACAGACAAAATTTAGCTTTGTGGGTAGCTATGTAGATTTTCAGATGTTTTTTCTTCTGCGGAGTTGGTTTTAATTACTTTGCTATTCAGATGCAGATCGTGGACACTGGCATTCCTCGCGTTCCAATGTTTATTCGCTATGCTATCTAGCTATCCCAAAAATTTTGAGATAACTTCAGTTGTTGTTGCGTCAGCTGTTATCAGCTGTTTTTTAACAAGGGATTACAACAACACAAAGCTATCCGGATAACTGAGAATAGCCAGCGGAACGTGCCCATTGTGATTTTGAAAAGAGAAACAGCAAAATTATTTTTGGTGCGACCTTAGCATATGACACATGTTTTTAAGGTAGTTTTTAATGCTGAATCAAATGACATCAAAACCAAGTCGGCCTCCCTGAAAGAAGTTATTGTCATTTTTTTGTATGGATAAATATATTTTCTTACTGTTTCTTTTTTCATTTATGTAAATGGGTACCTACCTACTTCTTTAGTAGTTCAAGTAATATGGAAACAGTTTTGTAATTGATAGAAAAATTAAATAGAAATACATTGATAGTAGGTAGCACATTTTAAACACTTTTTATTTCAATTCTATCAAAAAATATTGGTATGCATTCATATTAGTTCTTTAAAAACCTTTCGCTATCGGCGATACGTAAGTTTTAGTTGTTTTTTTTTCAATAAAACTGTGACATTGAAGGATTGGTTACTTCATCAGACAATTTGTATAAAGTTTAATCATAAATCACTGGTATATTTGGCTTTTTTTCTATTTTATAATTTTTTTGAAAATATTTGAAAAGACAATTCAAAAATTATTTAATCAATTGGAATATGTATTCAAATTCAGAATTATTACAAATATTAACAAAAACTGATCTAAGGGCGGCGATTAAAATTAAAAAGGTCACGGAAAAGGGAATAACTTTTTTGATATGTATGTATGTATGTAGTAATGTACTAGCAAAATTTAAATAAAATTGGTCAAACTGTTTTTGAAAAAGAAAATGGAAAAAATGACTTGAAAAAAAATATTTACTTAAGCTCATTAGAAGCGCTTTTTACAAAAATAAAAAAATGGCCTCAAGGAGTTAGGGTGCGTTTATGCTAAAGCTGAGATAAACAATCCGAGCAGCTATGTGAGCAACGATGAACTCGAAGATCGAATCACAGCTTTTATGCTGTGTTCATATTGGAGCGTCGATAACTGATATTTTCTTAAACAAGTTACACTGGTCTGCAACAAAAATCGCCTTTAAACCAAAATATACTATATACCAAAGGATTTTGGCATGCTGAATCCGAATCTGAAGTCAAAATTACTCTAGCACGTCACGCTTTTGAGATATTCCAATTCAAACATGTCAAAAACCCGTTTTTTGGGTACTTTTGACGTTGAATTTCTTCACTGAGAGAAACATTTTTTAAAACTAATAACAGGACCTGAAAGAGCTATATTTCATCTTTCTAAATCATTTAAAATCTTTTTAAAACTCGTTTTCCTCCCAAAGATATTGTGAATTCAAGGACATCATCCAAGAACTACTTAGCTCTTATACAGCTCTTAGTTGCAACATGTCACTGAAAATTAATTTTTTGGACTCCCACTTAAATTTTTTCCCAGTTTACCTTGGTGCAGTTTCAGATGAACATGGTGAATGGTTTCATCAAGACATGATGCACATAGAACGAAGATATAACGGGAATGGTCAGAAGCAGCGCTGGCAGATTTTTGCTGGTCAATTTTTCGTCAGACAATGGAAAATATGAAAAGAAAAAAAGCTACAAAATAATGTGTTTGAGGAAAAAAAAGTTTAGTAAATTGTTTATTGGATTTTTGAATTTATTTTATTTTTAAAACTACTTTTTTAAGGTGTCGTTCGGTAGCATCGGTGTGTTTTTTTATATTGTAAAATATTTTACCAGTTTTTTATACAGAAGACTCAGTGAAAAATATATTAATGGGAAAAAAGTATTTGGGATTTTAAAACGCTTAGTGGTTTCTTTTTTTAAAGTCTTTGATTAAAATTTATTTAATATACTTGAGTTTATGAATATCAAATATAGGGAAATTCTATTATTTCCCAAAAAAAATATGTTTTTTACAGCGTAAATCATAAAAACTACGAAATTTCGAAATTTCTGTTGTTTTTTTTAAATAACGGTTAAAAATATAGGTTAACATTGATGGATGATGACAAATCTGGTTTCATGTGAAAGCTTATATTATGTGGAGTAAGTCCTCCAAATTTGAGCAGAATACGCCCAATAGTTTCTTTTACCAGGTCAACCAAGTCTAAGAGGGCTCTTTCTTACAAATCAATCATATTTTTCAAAAATCAATTTAAAAAAAACTGGACGTGATAGAATTTTTCTGAAACCAGATTTAGATTTTTTTTTATAAAAAGAAACATTTAAAACCTTTTTTAAATATTTATTTGTAAGGTAGTAAACATTTTAAAAATAATTATGAAACTTAACATTTAATTTTCCCTTGAACCGGTTTTTATTCTAAATCAATTTTTGTTTTATATCCTAATCTTAGGGCTTTTAGGTTAAAACAAGTGGAAATAAATACCTAACTATTTTTATGAACAAGAATTTGTTTTCTGTCAACTTTATTTTGTGTACCTAACCCCAATTAAAAATTTATTAAATATAAAAACATATTTTTTCCATTTCGTTCGTTAGTCTTATAGAAGGGGGTTAAGGAAGGTTGGGCCCTTCTTTAATTAACTTTGAAGAAAAAATTGACTTTTTTTTCAAAAAGAGGAAGGTAAATTTTAATTTATTTTAATTTTTGCCGGAGAATTTGATTGCTTGTACTAGCCCAGCAGGGAATTTGGCAGAAACTATTGGAATTCAAGGTTTTTTTTTGTATGCGTACCTCTGTTTTGTGTAAAGGATGTCATTAAAAAAAGTAGTAAATCACTAAGTTGCTTTGTGCTACAAGACAAAAGCGAAAAATTGGTCTTTTAAGGGCTAAGATTTTATTTATTTATTTATTTATTTAGCTTAATACAAGCTTGCCTTAAATCTCTACTTAAATCTGAACTTAAATTTAAACTTAATTCTATGGTGGGTTTTTCATTGTTTTTTTTTTTTTGTTTTTTTTTTTTGCTTGTTTTTTTTTTTTTTTTTATTTATTTTATTATTGAAATGGGCCCGTAGGCCCACCCACCAGTTTTTACATACAAAAACTTAAAGATTAATCCATAAAATAAAGACAACGTGGGGTTTTGGATTTGGGGCTTTGAGTTAGGGCGAGTTAGAGAGGAAGAACTAATATGGAAGTCAAAGATATCCATTGAGTTATTGGTTATTGGTGTGGTTGAGGTTGATATAGAGAGAGATTTTGAGAGAGTGTTTGGAGGAGTGGAAGTCGAAAGAATTTTGCATAATGTTAGAAGTACGGAGCATGCGGGTCATTGGTTCGTTACTACCATAATTAGTACGATGAAAGTTGACATCAAAGAGTGACACTAGTCTAAGATTTCTAGGGTTAGTTTGCAATGCAATTTTTTGGAGAAGCGCAGGGCAATCAATATTACCAGCTAAGAGCTGATGGATAAATACAATATCGGCTACTTTGCGACGATTATAAAGGGGTTGCAAATTAATAAGCTGAAGGCGACATTCGTAGGGTGGAAGATGGAGCGTATCAAGCCAGGGTAGCCCACGAAGTGCAAAACGAAGGAATCTTCGCTGAACAGCTTCGATACGGAGAGAGTGAGTAACATAAAAGGGTGACCATACCTGGCTGGCATATTCAAGAAGTGGTCTAACAAATGTGAGGTAAAGAGATTTAGTGACGTAGGGGTCTGAAAATTCTTTTGACCAGCGCTTAACGAAACCAAGTGCAGAGTTAGCTCTATTAATAGAGGTGGTAATATGAGATCTAAAATTAAGTTCTTTATCACAAAGAACTCCTAGGTCATATAATGAGTCCACTACGGTCACTGCATCATTGTTAATAAAGTATGTACGAGGAGGGAGAGTGGAGCGTTTACGGGAGTATGTTATAGCTTGACACTTACTAACATTAAGTTCCAGAAAGTTCTTCTGGCACCAGGTAGAAAATCTATTTAAATCTTGTTGAAGAAGACAGGAATCAGAAGGAGAGGAAATGTATCTATACATTTTTGTATCGTCAGCATAAACAGAGATCATAGAATCATTGATGACGCAGTCTGCATCATTAATAGTCAAAACGAAAATCAGAGGGCCGAGATGACTTCCCTGCGGAACACCGGAGGTTGCAAGGATAGGGTTAGATTCGATACCTCTAAAGAGGATATTGTACTGACGATCGCTCAGATATGATTGGAACCATGCAATGAGAAGGGGCGGAAAGCCAAGTGCTTTAAGTTTAAAAAGAATAAGGGTGTGTGAGATTTTGTCAAAAGCTTTGCTGAGGTCGGTTGCGATGACATCAACTTCTTTACCAGCTTCCATGGCGCATATGGTGCCGGAGACAAAATCAACTAGGTTTGTAGTAGTCGATCTACCACTAAGAAAACCATGTTGATTGGGGGAGAAAATTTGCTTACAATGGAAAAGCATGTTGTCATAGACTATGCTTTCAAAAAGTTTAGGAATACACGACAGCTTAGCTATGGGGCGGTAATTAGATATTTCTTTTTTAGGGCCTTTTTTATGGATCGGGATAATATAGGAATATTTCCAACGAGAAGGAAATATCCCTTGAGAGATTGAGAGCTGGAAAAGAGCGGTCAATGGCTGTAATAAAGTTGACGAGCAATTTTTTAGAATTATTGAAGGTAAGCCATCAGGACCACCAGTATATTTAACCTTAAGTTTATTAATCTTATCTTCAACTATAGAAGGGGGAATTAAAATTGAAGAAAGTGAAGTTTGAGTGCAAGTGTCTAAGTAGGAAAAGTAATCTGAGTCTGGTAGTGAGGTGTTATCAGAGAATGATTGACTAAAAAATTGAGCATATAAGTTAGCGATTATTAAGGGATCGTCTGAATTAGTATTCAAATATGTAAGGGTAGAAGGGTAGTTATCAGACTTTCTTTTAGCATTAATGAAATTAAAGAAGCTTTTGGGATCGGATTTAATATTAGATTGAACTTGACTTAGATAGTTGTGGTAAAGAGACTTACAGAGTTCAGAGAAATTGTAGTTTGCACTCTGAAAGGTTGAGAAATCGTAGCCAGTGCGAGATTGCAAGTACTTACGCCATAGTTTGTTTCTATTATTACGGAGGGATTTTAATTCTTTATTATACCATGGAGGGCAAGAGGAAATGTTTTTTTGGGGAGAAATAGGGACTGATTGACTGAGGCAACTAAACACTAAAGAATAGAAATGGAAGAGGGCAGAGTTGATGTCGTTACTTTCAAAAATAATGCCAAAGTCAACGGCACGCAGTAGATTATTAAGCATAGGGAAATTTGTCTTACGAAAATTAAAAGCCATTACATTTTCTGGTGCGGCGGTGATATGGGAAGATTCATAAGAAAAAGTAAGGAAAAGAGGAGGATGGTATGGGTCAAGAGTGGAAAGAAGATGATTACTTGCAGAAACTACACAGTTTTCAACATCAGAAGAGAAGATAAGATCGAGTTGACGGCCTAAATTATTTTTGACACCACTCAATTGGTAAAGGTCTGAGTCAGAGAGGCAATCAGTGAATAGGATTTCCTTTTAAGGCCAAAAATAACGGCTCTTAAACTATATTTGCAATAAGAATAAACTAATTTTTAGTACAATACCGTGAGTTTAAAAGAACGTGTAATGAACGTGAAAAATGAAGAAAAACATGAAATTAGCTAAAACAACTCCTTTGACAGTTTGAGGTGGAAAAAAAGAATGCCATCTTAATTCTTGATTGAATATGATAGTACCGCTCGTTGGAGCGGTTTTAAAAAAAAATAATTTTTATATATAAAATTCTTAAAACATTTTTAAGGACAAATTTTGGTATGCAAATCTTACGTATATATTTATGTGTATATACAAAAAAAAATTAAAAAAATTTGTTAACCGTTTTTAAGATATCGAATTTTCAAAAAAAAAAATTAAACTTTTTTTTAAAAATTCAAAAACTGTTTTTTGAAAATTTTTGATATGTAATGAATTTCATCTGAAATTTGTATATTTAAAAATTTATCTAAATCCGTTTAGCCGATAACGAGAAAATTAAAAATAAAAATTTTCTATGACAGGTATACTATTAATAGTTGCTAAGTGCAAAATTTTATATTTTTTGGTAGTAGATCGTACTAATTTTAGTATATGAAAAAAGTTTAATCAAAATCGTAGGAGTCGTTTTTGAAAAAAAAAATATTTTCCTTGGTGGTTTTTTAACTTTTGTATGGAAGGTACCGTTATTTAATTTTATATTTTAGAGAGTATCTACTAAAAAACTCTTAAGTATCGAGTTTCAAAAAAAATCGATCATGCCGTTTTCGAAACATTTCATTTTCAAAAAAAAACAATTTGAAACATTTTTTAAAAATCCAAAAAATATTTTTTTCAAAAATTTTGGCACACAATACAAATTATATTTTTTTAAAGCTTCCAACTAAACCCACCTTTCACTAGCGTCATTATCATGATGTTACCTATTTTTTCTAAGCAGTTTTGTAGCTCTATAGCCATTATATTAAATCAAAAAATAAAAATAAGAAATGGCTATGGTTAATATTTGATTTTGTACAACTTTTTAACTATCACTAACACTATAATTATGTTAAAGCTTCTGAAATTAACATTTGGGGGCCATTTCTAATAGACCCGGGCCAAGGGCCAAGTATAAAGCAAGGGGCCAAAGGCCCGATCGGGCACTTTGTGGCAACGCTGCTCGGAAGCCTTGACCCACGACTCACAGGCAACTGTTTTTCCGTCTCATCTTTTATCTCTTTCGCACTCATTTATGTTCGAAAAGAGTCAGACGCAAAGAATCATCGTGTAATGGGGGGCATAGATATTTTTTTCTGTTTCAAAGTGAAAAGTGATTTTTATGCTTTAATTTTAGTTTGTTCCTGTAACATACACAAAATTTATTTTATTCAAAAGTATTTAATGTCCTGAATTCGAATTTTTGGTAATTATGGCTCAAGAACGTCAGGTTTTTAAGATATTTCTATTTATATCTTAGAAGTCCTCTTTTCTAATTTATGAAATTAGCATGTTTTTATATAACATATGTAATTTAAGATGAAAGCTAACAACTAATTAGCAATTTCTCGAAGCGGAATGCAAGTACCTACCTATTTAAAAGATCAAAAAGAATTTGAAGGAAATGTTTATGCCTCAAAATAACAAATTTATTAAAAAAAACACTTAGGAAATATCTAATAAAACCCGAAATTTACCGAAAAATCGAGCTATTTTTCAAATTTTATACTGAAATACCTACTTCAAAAACGTAACATACTAGAGCAGTTCTGAAACCAGATTCGGATTAAGCTCAGCAAAAACCACCAGAAAAGTATAGACATATTTGTAGTGTTTTGTAGAACCATGATACCTAGGTAACTCCATTTTAAAACTTGCGTCTTTAAGTCCACTTAACATTAAGCTAGATGCTGGAGCCCAAACGAGTTTACCGATTTTCTTCAATTTTGAAATATTTATGAGCACAATCTTTGACAAATTATATTTCATCCGTTTAAGCTCTAGGTCGATGTAAAGTGGACGTAAAGACGCAAATTTTTAAAAGCAGTTATAATATTTCTACCAAACTACGGATTCTAGGTAGGTAGGTATGTTACTGGTTTCAAATTCAAATTTTGTTACACAGTGTTATTATAGCAGTTTTTTCCTTCAACATTATTTTTCTACAGTAGATAATCCTACCTGCCTAGATATTTGATACCATTTTTTATAATCTATAAGTACAACAAAAAATTATATACAAATCCATCTGTAAACCCATCTTTGGAATTTAATAAAGTTTATTTATATAAGAAGAATAGGGTACCTTTAAAAAAATTCCCATACCTAGGTAGGTAGGTACATTGCATTTCTTTCATTTTTTAGCAGACACACAAATCTTATCAAATCAAATCACACAAAAATTCATCATAATCCGAATCACTCACAAATATTATTTTTCCTAACTTATTGAGAAAATCTTTAAAAAGGCAAATAAATTCAAATACCTACATACAAACATATGTATCTACATCTATGTAACTAATACCAAAAATTCTGTTTTGGTTTCCTTTAATGAATACACAAGAAGTTATACTTACCTACAATCGGAATACACAACGCACCTGCACTTGCATTTTTTTCTCGTCTCACTTTTTTCTCATTAAGATCCCGCTATGAGAAATTTAGGTACATAACCATAGGTATACCTATCCCTTACGAGAATACTGGAAAAAATACTGTGGCGAGATGTTAGATTGAAAAAAGAGTAACGAGAAACAGAAATAAAAGTGAGAGAGCATCGCAGAAAATATATTTTTGTTGTTATTTTAGAAGGTACAAATTTCAAAGAGAAAAAGCACTTTGACCAGATCTTAAAATAATTCCATGAAAAGAGCTTTCTTAAAAGCTCATTGAATTGTAGATTTTCAGTTTCATATCCCAGATTTTTCTATGAGCGTGAGACATCTGTATATAATTATTTGTGCTGTAAGTTTGTATTGTTCTTCATCATATGCTGTTATGCCGGATTTACACGAATGGAAAGCTGCCAGAATAATGACAAAAAGAATGAATTTGTCCATTCTTTTGTTGTTGCTTTTGTCATTATACTGGCAGTTTTCCAACCGCATAAATCCGGCATTATTTGATAATTTTTTTCATGTGGCTTGACTTCTTCGTTTAGGTGGAATTTTCTTATAGCAGACATTTTTCTTTGTAAGTTAATTTTTTTAATCTTTACGGAGTTTCGAATAGCAAAAAATTACATTAGCAAAAATTACATTAACTGACATAAAATACAGGGCTATTTTCTTAAAATAATGAATATTTTTTCTCATATAAACACAAATTTTTCTCTTTTATAACAAAAGTGCAGTGCCACTTATTGAAATTATTTCAAACTACTCTTTAAACCTTGCCAGTCATTTTTTGAGTATAACCTATGAATTTGAGCTCTATCCATCGTGTAGTACTTGAGTCTATAAGTCATACACAGACAAACATTCATTCTTATATATATAGATTAAATTATTTTCCTCTTCATATGAATAAACTTAAAATTCCATCAAAATCATACGAGCCTATTCCGAAAAAACAAGAAAAAAAAATGGGCATGGCGGTAGGCGTATTCTATTGAATATCGATTTTTTTTCTTTTTCATAAGAACAATCTCCGAAAATGTCATTTTAATCAATTTATCTACTTTTGAAAACTCTATCGAAATCGTTGTAGCCATTTCTCAGGAACCAATTTTTTCACTAGAATTAACACGGAAAATATCATCCAAGTCATTTAAATCGTTTGCGAGAAATATAGTGTTTTCGAGAAACAAAGAAATATGAAAATTGGGCGTGGCAGTGGGCGGGTTAACAAATAATTTTTGTATTTTTTCTCGTTCATAGGAACAAGCTCTGAAAATTTTGTCCGAATCGTAGGAACCATTTCCGAGAACCCTAATTATGTATAGTAGACGCTCGATTTAGTGAATCTCGAAATAGTGAACTATCCACAATAGTGAACACACAAAATTTTATATAAAAACGTATTTTGTATACAAAAGTCGCGCAAAAATTTTTCGGTTTCGGTTTTTTGTTTAAACCTTAGTGACATCCTTGTTTAATGCTTAATTAATATTAAAACATTCACATCGAACGAAATGTGCATTTTGGATCAAATTCACCTTGATAAAGCCTTAGAAAACTCCCGCTCGAAAAAGTGAACAATTTCGAAACAGTGAATAGGCGTGGTTTTTATTACTTCACTATATCGAGCGTCTACTGTAGCTACCTATTATATTATTTTCGTCATTTTGTAGTAAAATGAAACTTAATCAAATTATTGAATTAAAACAAAATCACCCTCTTTTAAGATAATTTCCTTCCTCTTACCCTGGGAACCACAAAAACTTAGCTTTACAATGGAGAGAAGTTGTCAAACACAAATCGTACACAAAATGTTGTCTACAGATTACTAAAGTTTTAATCAATTTTTTGGCTTAAATTGCTACACCATGAAATTCTTGCACGTTTTTCCCTTATTTTTTGGTTGTAATTATGAAAAAATTATATAAATCTTTTGTAGAGTTACATAAGCTATAATTTTTACTATTAGATTTTTTTCAAAAAGAACTGTCAGATTTCGAAAAATTATTGAAAACTGAATTTTAACCCCGTTCAACTCCACTAAAATTACAGTTTGGCTCCAAAATTGCGAGTTTGTTTTGCATTTCAAGAAAAATCAATTCACTACTAAAAAAAAGACGAACAATTAATTTTTCACCGTCCATTTCACTCCTGAACTGCGAAGTTAGCATAACAGCAATTTTATCAAGAACAGTGCTAGCTAGAAACTTCCAGTAGCTTCCAAGTTTTGAAGTCTAAATAAAAAAAAACATACTTAACCATTAACTCCACTGTAAAATTAACATGACAGTTGTTTTCTCAGCAACGAGACTAGGTAGAAATTTGCAGCAAGGCTAAAAGTCTGTAGTTTTTTTTGTACATTTTAGATAAGATAAAGGTCCAAATATTGGAGCTCAAATTTGATGAAAAATTTATTTTCCACTATTAACTTCAAAACTAGTTATTTTTGTAATGTTTTATTTTTCTAACTAGGACTTTCAAATTAAGATCTTAGTTTTTTCTTAAATGCATAGACTGACACCTGAACAACGCTTCCAAATTGTGCAAATATTATTTTGAAAATCATGGTTCTGTTCGAATTGCGAAATAAGCGAATTTTGTTTAGCGATGAAGCTCACTTTTGGTTGAATGGATACGTCAATAAACAAAATTGCTGTATTTGGAGTGATGATTATCCTCAAGTGTATTTTGAGACACTACTACATTCACAAAAACTGACTGTTTGGTGTGCTTTATGGGCTGCTGGAATAATTGGTCCGTATATATTTAAAAACGATGCTGGCCAGAACGTTACAGTTAACGGTGACCAATAGAACCATGATTACTGACTTTTTCGTTCATCTATTGAACGACCATGAAGTGCAGGAGCTGTGGTTTCAACAAGACGAGGCGCAACATGTCGCACAGCTCGTGCCACAATTGATTTTTGTAAGGAAACGTTTGGTAACCGCATAGTTTCACATTACAGACCCATGAATTGTCCTCCAAGATCGTTCGATTTAAGGCCGTTTGACTATTTTCTGTGGGGATATGTGAAGCCGCTAGTCTACGCCAATAGGTTAGGTTAGGTTAGGTTAAGGTGGCTGCCAGTCGCAGTCCTGAAGACTGATACACTTAGACCATGAACCATGAGTTGGTCCATTGTGACACTACATGAAACTAGGAAGCCCTTTTCTTTACTCGCTGAACCATTTGGAGGTTCTTATGAAGCGTAACAGACAGCTTATGTCTATGTTTATAAGATCACTAGAATCATTGAAGTAAAAATCACCTAGGTAAAGTCTTCGTCTATGAGATAGAGCAGGACACGTGCATAGAAGGTGAGGAATCGATTCTATCTTTTCCTCATCCATACACCTTCTGCAAAAATCGTTAGAGAATACGCCAAGACGCGTTGCGTGCTTGCCTATAAGACAGTGTTTGGTTATAACACCAATCATGGAGCTAATGTGCAATCTACTTAGAGTCTTAGTGATATCAAACACTATCACTTTAAGTCCATTACTGGCTAGATTTGTTTTGTTGCCAAACAAGTGGTGATATTGTTCCACCTAAGGTTTGTTCTCTCTAATGTATCTTGCTTTAGCATAAGTTTACATGTAGCGATGGGTATACCTATATCTGCTTACAAGGTAGAAGAGGTAGAGTTGTTCCATTTCTAGTGAGTTCATCGGCCTTGCGATGACCTGGGATGTCTCTATGCCCCGGAATCCAACACAGGTGAATGTTAAACTGCTGCGCCATCTCCAGCAAAGATGAACGGCAATTAAGGGCTGTTATAGAGTTAGTAGAGACCAATTCCAGGGATTTGATAGCTGCTTGAATATCCGAGAAGAAGCGGATATCTGTAGTTGATATCACGTTTTCTTTCAGCCAAGATAAGGCTTCTTTAATCGCCATAACTTCCGCCTGGAACACGCTACAATGATTAGGAGGACGGAATGAGATACTTAATTTTAGTCTTTCTGAGTACACACCGCCACCCATGTATTTACTTTGCTTAGTTTGTTACAGTTTACCGCTTCATCTAGAGCAGTCCACCATACTGCAACACCATAAGTGAGAAGGCTAATTTCTATGGGGTCCTATATATATATATAGTTTCATGTTGTCGACATTTTTTCATTCTGTTATGGAGGTGACTTGTCTAATTGGTTAGACTTTCGAGAAGCACGCTTCTTCAATTAATTGTTATTTTCCAAATCACTTGCATTAAAAATCATGAAAGTGTTTTTTTTTTAACCCTTTTCCAACATCAACTAGAACCACTAAGCCAACATTTTTTGTTTGGAAGTTTCACAATCCCTAATAAAAATACTAAAGAAAATACCATCGAGCATTGCAAGCATTTAACAATTAAAACAAAATAAAGCTTCTGCACTAAAAATCCTTACTTTTCAACCCTATAGTAGGTAAAGGTATAGTATATAGCCAAAGTAAACGTATGATAGTATTTGAGGATTAGTTGATTCTGACAGATTAAAGCTTCAAACCAGAGTAACATTGAAGTGGCAGTGCCATCGCAAGTGAACGGATTACACAATTTGCACAAAGTGGATTGTCTCGTTATTCATGGAAATTGTTTAATTTATCTTTCGTCTCTCTTTCTCTTCCTCTGTGTTTAGTGTGTTCCTCTGTTGTATTTCTAGATACATCATAGTCGTCGTGATATCTTTCTTTAGAGTTAGACTTATAAAAGAAGCAAAAGAAGACTGCAAATTTTCAAGATTTATTCAACACAAAGCTCTAGAGGAGAGGAGGTTTTTCTTGCTCTTTTTTGTATGTTTGAGAATAAAGTAGAATAGGTACAGTACTTGTACATACTTTTCCTTGATGCTGTCACCCAAAAGGAATAACAACTAAAAAGGAAGCATGTTTCGAACCTTAAAGGCAAATATCCAAACACAAAAGCTCAACCGCACAACAATAGGCAAGAAAGTTCGTTCTAACTGAGGTTTATTGTGTACTTGACATCATATCCTTCTCTCTCTCTCTTTTTGTATGTGCTCTTGAAAAGTTTCAACGGTGCCATAGTAGGCAGGAACACTCTACTGTATAGTACTGGTACTGTCAGTGTTGATGCCTCTATCGTGTTTATCTTATTTTTGGTCCCTTTCATCTTTTTTTTTACAATTTTTTTCTTATGTTGGATTTGGTTGAGGTTTATTTGTGCCACTAATGACTCCTTGAGAGGGAAGGACGAAAAGTTGAAAATTCTTTCTCAGAATACACCATGTTATACGAAATTCAAAAGATACATACAAGCTCATCATCCAGCACAAGGCGGGCTGCAGTAACATTCAAAATTTTTTTTTTTTTTTGTTTGTCTCTTCTTCTATGTGGACTTTCATGGTCTTCCTGGCTTGAAGGACTTAAGGTTTAGGTGTAACATAGTGCCACACGATTAACCAGGACTTTCCTACTCTAGAGCGTTTTTCTGTGTTTTTTTATTTAGTTCACCCTGCGAAGGATATTGACTGAATTAATTTCACATCGTTGGTTCTGTCATCCCAAACTGAGATTACCGTTATCAACAACTACTTTGAAGAAGATGTGTTTACAACTTTGCTTAGGGTAAACAATACATACCACTTGTGTCCCTCCCAAAGGACTTACTTCATAGAAGGTACCTAATGCCTCCTTTGGTTTTGTTTCCCTCTTGTCCTTGATGGTGTATCTCTGTCATCGACATTTTAATAGACATAGTATCTGATGGTGTGATAAGATAGGATATGCTAGGATCGTCGATGGTGGGCAAGCGGTATGGCGTGGTGCGGTGCGGCGCAGTGTGTTGTTCATGAAAATCCCTAAGAGAATTGAATGGCACGGAAATTGTTTTAGATGCGAAAGTAATATAATACGTAAATGTGACACCCAAGAGACAGACAGAGGGATGTGAGTGAAATTGAATATTGACTGATGTTGGTGATTGATGGCAGTGATTGAAGGATAATATTCACATTAAAAATGATTTGTCAAACAATTGCTTAATGGTGAGTTAAGTGCTAAGAGAAATTATTTACCCAAAGAGACCCATGTGCGCCATACAAAGTTTTTTGCCTTCACGTGTTGTAGGTTATCCATTTTTCTTCTGTTTTTTTGAAAAACAAAATGAAGAAATGAAGTATGTAGGTTGTATGTCAATGATAAAGAGGGTCATACATTAATCTGATAAAGGATATTGTGAACAAAATGAAGCATTAATTTAAGTATGTTTATAATGTTCATATATCTTTGTGAGCTTTACACCTACATATCCCTACCTAATAGACCTTTACGAGTACATGCCTAATTGATTCTGATTTTGTTGGATAAGAAAAAGGTAGTTATGTACCTATGTAGGCATGGTGTTAGAGTAAATATTGTAAGTTATTTTTGAGTTATTCAAAAAGGTTTGTTTATCTTGAAATTTTCTTTTTTGAAATTATGGAAATATCAACAGAGCCTTCTCTGTCAACTGTTGATCCCACATAACCAACGTTACGTTTTTATATATAATTGTTTTTTCTGCAAACTCTCCTCTCATCATCTTAAAGAATTTGGAAGAATTCTTGATCTTAAAACAGGGAGGTACATGACAAGACCTAAGGCTATTATACCTTCTTGAAAGAATCGATACCTTAACTTAGGCAGTGTGTGGAGATATGCATAGGAAATTTATACAAAGCATAACCAAGACCGCCATACTCAGATGTAGAGAAGTTTTTTTTTTTTTTTGGTAAGTTTGCTTTCCAATAGGGACGATGTTGTCAATCTTTGTCGGCCATATTTTTTGCGATCCCTGTCAAATTTTTTATTTATTAATCATTCATTGATGTCAACTCACTACTTTGATCTTGAACAAGCTGCTTCCAGTCATCTAGATCAAGCTTTCTTGCATCCGCAATGGCTTGGTCTGGAGGTTCCGTCTTTTTCGTTCTTTCAAACCTGGGGGCTGGGACTGAAGCAATATTGTCCATTCGGTGTAGCCGAGCATATGTAGTCAACGTGTTTTGATTTTCTGGACTACACTGCATCTTGATTACAGTTCATAGAATTTGCGGTTGAATCTTCGCCTTCATTGGCCCTCCTCGCACGCAGGACCAAATATCCGTCGACGAATTCTTCTTTCATAGGAGCCCAGTATCAGCTCTCTCTTTTTGTTAATCGCCCAACGGTTCCATAAATCAGGAGTGGCAGTATTACGGTCATTGGCATACCCTTGAAGTAAGACAAATCTGCTAAAAATAATGTCCTCAGTGATATCGCCTGCCCTGAGCATTATTTGCTTCAGAATGAGACCAAATGATGGCGCATCTCCTTGGCGAAGCTCTGAGAATGTTTGGAATAGTTTGGAAAAGGTTTTCCCTAGTTTCACAATTCTTCACTTATTTTTCAATGTTACACGAACAACTGGATCAGTTTTCCCGGGATCCCAAGTTTAGCCATTGCCATATAGAGCTTCTGAAGATGAATGCTATCATATGCGACTTGGAAGTCGCTGAATAGATGGGGAGTCTCAGCTTGAAATTCAATGGTCTTTTCCAAAATTTGTCTGAGAATGAATATTTGGTATGTAGTTGATCCACTTGGCTGGAACCACACTTTTACTTGGCATTTATAGTGTTGCAGAACGGCTTTAGACATTCACACAGTTTGTTGGATAGGACCTTGTATGCGACGTTTAACAGGGATATGCCTTGATAGTTCCTGGCAGGATATAGGATCGCCTTTTTTATAAATGGGACATATGCAGCATGGGCATGCTCTTTTTACCCAAACTGGGTTCATTGGTACACCCAACTTACAAAATTGCTTCGCATTTAAGTCATTATAGTGTTTTTTGTTTCTATAGCGCTCCTATTACCCCTCTGATGGAAAATAAATACCTTATTGGAGCATTACTGATTCCTTAAATATTTTCTGGTGCAAATTATAACAGCTTGATAGAAGCCATACCCAACTAACAAAATTGCTTCGCATTTCAGACATTATAGTGTTATTTGTTTCTATAGCGCGCCTATTACCCTCTTACGTGAAGTAAATACCTTACTGGAGCATTACTGCTTCCTTAAATATTTTCTGGTGCAAATTATATAAGGTTGATAGAAGCGATATACCAATGTTTCTTTAATCTCTCTATATTGCTTTTATGAAATGACGACGGAGCTTTTGTTCTATAGTCATCCTGTAAAATTATTATACAATCTCTATGTAAGTTTCTGTTACTTGCTAAGTTCAGCCACAAACCATTTCTGCTGTACTAGTAAAAACACAAACCACTTCTGGTATACTAAAGAGTATAGACACAAACCAGCAGTGTGGAGAAAGTGAGTACGTTTTTTTTTATCGTAAATATATTCTTCCATGGCCGAGCGGTTAGCGTGGTGGACTTTCAGTGCGAGAGGACCATGGTTCGAATCTCACAGGAACCTTGTAATTTTTATAACTTAAATAATATTTAATAAATTCTAAGATTGCTTTTCAGATAAAAACTTTCAAATAAAATATCAGCAAATTAATAAAATAAAATATAAATAAATAAACCAAAATAAATAAATATAAATAAATTGTGAAATATTTTTTTTTATTTTTCCACCTTCTTCTATAAGACCTCTAAATTGAGTCCAGTAAGTGTTTTTCGGGGCAACTGAATTTAGTCCATATAGGTCCAATAGGAGCTTAAAAAGTGCGCCCTTTCAATTCTATGGACTGTTATATAATACTTATATGATTGCAAGAGATGATTATGGGAAGCTTCTTTGGATGATTATAGGGGCAAAATTGTTAGTTGGGTATACCAATGTTTCTTTAATCTCTCTATATTGCTCTTATGAAATGACGACGGAGCTTTTGCTTCTATAGTCATCCTGTAAAATTATTATATAATCTCTATGTTAGTTTCTGTTACTTGATAATTGCGGCCACAAACCATTTCAGCTATACTAGTAAAAACACAAACCACTTCTGGTATACTAAAGAATATAGTCATAAACCAGCAGTGTGGAGAAAGTACATACGTTTTTTTTACATCGTAAATATATTCTTCCATGGCTGAGTGGTTAGCGTTGTGGACTTTCAGTGCGAGAGGACCATGGTTCGAATCTCACAGAAACCTTGTAATTTTTATAACCCAGCTAATATCTAATAAATTCTAAGATTGCATTTCAGATAAAAACTTTCAAATAAAATATCAGCAAATAAATAAAACTAGTATCTGCCCTGTGGTCGCAACTCGACTATTTATAGAGGTTTCAAGCTCCCTCTGGAGTTCTCTCTCCCCACATTGTGCAAGTGTGTCGCTTGGGCACAGTCCAAACATCTAAGGTAATATACTGCGCATGTTGTCAAAATTGTATTTGTCAGAAATAAAAAATGGCTATTCGTAAGGCACGTAAGCGCAACACCAAATTTTTACACATATTTTGATAGATGCGCAGAACTGAACAAAAATTGAAACGCTAGTGATATTACCTTTAACATAACGTACTTTGGTTACCCAGTATCCTATAACAACAGTAGATAATTACTTCTTATCTAACTTGGGTGGCCCTCTTCAGGTTGTTGCCTTATCAGTTTTTCTGGCTTTGGTCGTTCATCCCACAGGCAAAAGCTTCATACAATAGTCAAAAGAATAAAAGCAAAGCATTTAATTTTTTAAATACTATAACAAAAAAATATTTGTTTACAGCTTTTTAAGGGAAGTAGATATACTGTACAGAAAACATGTACTTCTTTTATATGAGTTATATTTGAACAAAAATTAGAATTTCTATTTTTTTTACCAAAAATCCCAATCAATAAATCTTCATCATCTCCCAAAATTTCATGCTTCACAACCCTTAAAAAGAAAAAATTCAAATAACCATTATCAAGCTTAACGGCTACATGGACAAATAATTTTTAGATTCTGCACATCTGTGGAATAAAACCTTTCCAACAGTGCTTAATTCATGCTTTTGCGTTGAGTATTAACGGAGAAAAGTGTACTGAAAGAATTTCCATACATTTTGCTAAGCGTATTAATATAAAGATAAAATAAAAATATAAATAAATAGATATAAATCAATTGTGAAATATTTTTGTATTCTTCTATAAGACCTCTAATATAATGCTTATATGATTGCAAGAAATGATTATGAGAAGCTTCTTTGGATGATTATAGGGGCTAAATTGTTAGTTGGGTGGGGACTCCAGGTATTGTAAACTGACCAACGTCTAATTTCTAATTTAGGGTGGATCGTAGTTTCTTTTCATTTGACAGTCGATTTCTTAACTTTGCCGCGGCAAGAAAATGGAAAGAGACAATGTTTGGCCCTCAAAAAGTACGCACGTCTAAGATGTTAGAGGCACATCTTACCTCGGTTGAATGAATGAATGAAAGATTTCGGAGTTTAAGTACACTGCGACCTTTTAAGACCTATTGTGCCTCTATTGTGTTGCACCAAAGTTTATTTTTTCGTTTGACACCACAACTTACGCCCCTCCCCTCTCATTCTCATAGTACATGAAACGTTTTCACCAAGTTTCATGGTGGTACCATTTTTTTTATTCGAAGGCCTTTTCTGTACAGTTTTACCTGTACTAATATGCAACCCTTGAGGTGGTGCTTATAAAGGCAGATTATTGAAAACAGCCGATGTATTATATTTTTCAAATAGTTTCTATAAAATTAAAAATAAAACTTGAACCAAATAAGGCATCTTTATTTTCAAAAACAATCTATTCCGAAACGAGAATTTCAAAAACGCTTGTATTCCACATACTGACTTTCAAAACAACACTATTCCAAAATGAATTGTTAAATAGTCTCAAGACATATTGGGCAGCAATGAAAAACGGTTACGCATAAAAATAAATTAGATTCAAGATTGTTTCAGGCCACGTCTTCAAAAACGTTTTTGTTTTAATATCTCAAACTAGAAAAAGTGGAATAAGTTGCTTTTGATTCTAATAGACACATTTATCTGGTGATTTCCCAGATACCTATGTCTTTCATGCATGAGTGCATCACATCTGCCTAGTATATGATCCGGTGTCTTCTCAAGAGCACTGCAGAATATACACGTGGCCAAGGATGTGGAGGTGCCTCCTTACTTTGCAGTGGCCTGAGGAGAAGAGTCGGGTTATTATTCTAAGCTTGTTCCTATTTAAGCTGATGCAGGAATGGAATCGTTCTTGGTTTTAATTCCCAAGTAGGAGTTTGGCCTGCCTCAGCTTAGGGAGTTCGTTCCAGATATTTGATCTTTTTGCCTCCTCTTCTATTTCGATTTTATGGTTTATCACATTTTCTCCTTCTATTTAGCAATAAGGCTCTGATCCCGTAAGGGGTGTAATTATTGCCCCTATTTTCGCTAAAGAGTCTGCCTCTTCGTTGCCCTGAATGCCGACCTGGCCAGGTCCTCAATGAAGTGTGACATACTTATGTTTGCCCAGTTCGTTTAGCCTGTCTACACACTCCCATACCAGTTTAGAACTGTTGCTGAATGAGCTTAGTGCTTTGAGTGCGGCCTGGCTATCTAACATGATTGTAATATTTTGGTTTTTATATTTTCTTTCGAGATTTCTTTCTGCACATTTTCCTATGGCATTAACTTCTGCTTGAAAAATGCTTGTAGACTGTCCCATCAGTATTGAAAGTTTGGTTCTAGGCCCAAACATTTCAGCACCACTCCCTTCAGACGTTCTCTATCCATTAGTGTACCACTTGATGGTGTTTGCCTTAAGAGAATGCACAGTGTAGTTTACGGTTTTGTCTACCCGCTCTTTTTTGCTACTTAGCTCCGTATGGAAGATTTTTCCGAAGTTATATTTTTTGATCATACCATCTCTTGGGATGTGAAGAAGGTTCGATTCTGCGGATCTGTAAATAGAGTCTCTTTGTCTGAGACCAATGATTTTCCCCGTCCCAGTTCCCTCCTTTGCAAATCTCAGGATGGCTCCCGTAGCAGCACCATTGTATATAAATTCTATAGTATTCTCATGAAGAAAAAAAGCTCGTGGCCATCTATGCGTCCAAATGTCATACTAGTTTTTGTTAAGGGATCTCGGTAAGGCGATCACAGCGAACCTATCGACCAAATGTCTACCTAAAAAATCGTGTTTCATGAGAATACTATAGATTGGATATACAATGGCAGCACCGTCTATGGCCACGTGTAGTGAGGTCAAGTGAAGAATGACTTCCATTGCTGCTGTAGAGAAAGTTCTCATCGCTCCAGTGATGCAAATGCATGCGAGCCTTTGTACATTTTCTAGTAATTTCCAAGTTGTGGTAAATTCGGTTCTTTTATGCCATGCAACCGCCCCATAGGTAAATAATGATGAGTCTACGATCATGGTGTAGATATTTGGTTTATAGCCCCATGATTCACCAGCAAGCCTCTTGCATATAATGAGAGCCTTTGTGGCTTTCCCGACAGTTATCTCGACATGTTTGTTGTTGTTCCCAGAGGAATTTGCTGTCTAGTGTAATACCTAGATATTTAATCTCCTTCTGAATGCCGATTTCTTCACTAATGCGTGGTAGAAGCCTCTTTTTAGTAAATGGGACTATCGTTGTCTTGGTGGGGTCGAAGTTCAGTCCCACAGATAGACACCATTTCCTTGTTATGGTCAGTCCTCTCTGGATGATATCAAAGAGAGTTTCTTCGAATTTTCCCCTCGATTAGCACACGATCGATTTGGTTGGTGGTATCGACCATTTAGAGAGAGCCCAGGTTGCTTTGTAGATTTTTAGTCGTGGAAACATGTACCTAGAACTACTTTGTGCTTTGTATGATCGTATCTTCTATATGCGCTCGCACAACATAATCCCATATTGATTTAAAATTTCAATTTTTTTTTCATTGGAAGTATGGAATCAATTCCAATTTGAGACTTTCGAATCGATATGCTAATGAAGTCCAAGACTTGTCGAGTAAATCTATTTTCAACATTATTGATAGTCTCTTCTGTGTTAAGAATGACTTTACGTGTATAGGTATATTCTTTAGAACAATAACCTTTTTTAGTATAGCATCCAAGATACAAAGCTCATATTTTGTACATACCGTACCCATATGTAGGTACTTACTTGATGATTGTTTTTGCAGATTCAGTTCTTTTGTCGTATCTTTCAGATAGGGATTCAATTTCATTTAATAAAAATAAGACAAAAAAAGATGTTTTCTTATATAATTGACACGGGTTGTACCTAATACAAAATAATACAATATGTAGGTATCCAAAGATCTGAAAAATGACCTTAAATTACCCCCAGCTAATGTAAAAAAAAAACAACCATAACCTTACCATGCCCTTGTTGACATTCAACAAACTCACCCTCAATATATTGTACTTTAAGCAATAAACTATTAATCCAAAAGAAATACATATGTACATACTTTTGTATATACCTATACATATAGACTTACACATTACTTATTGTCCAACTTTAATTTAATTTAACTCTCTGAAGAAAGGAAACCATATAATACACAGTTACTTCTACTTGTACCTATAAACCTTCGATTTTCCGTTCAACTTTTTCTCATAAAAAATAACAAAAATATGTGGAATGGGGGGAAAGTCTTTCTGGAGCTCTGGATGGCGTCCTTAAAATCCACACCTCTAAAAGAAACCTCAATAAATAGATGGTATACCAATTCCCGGGTCGACATATTCGATGAACATTAAAGTTCAAGTAAATAAAAAAAAATAAAAAATAGAACATGACCTCTTTGACTCGATTCTCTGGCTTTCTATCGTTCGTTAATTTTGTTTTCTTTCATTCAACATTTTAATGTTTCTTTTTTTTTTTTGTTCTTTCTTTGGTTTGCCCTCTTCACACGATATAATAATGATGATGAATAGTGTGGTGTGGGAGTTCAAGACTCTGACTGAAACCCATTGCACCCATTCAATATACCTACTCATACTCCACATCGACTTCAATTCAACAACTACTAGTAGGTAGGTAGAAACAGACAAGAAGTTTTAGACTTAACTCTTGTCTCCGACAACATCTATCAGATGATTTTAAACTGGAAAGTTTCTAGTGATCACTCGTTCTCTGATCATAGATACATTCAATTCAGCTTGAACGATGAACCTCCTGGCCAGTTAACTTTTCGTAATCATAGGAAAACAGACTGGCCTAAGTACAGAGAAACACTTAAGAGACTTATTAAACCTGACATTTTAAGTGTTCCATCCAACAAAAACGATCTTGACAGCAAAGTCAATGATCTTACTTTAGCCCTAAACAAATCATTAGAAACCTCCTGTCCTCTTATTCTAATAAGGGGTAAAAGGAAGCCACATTGGTGGACTTCGGGGCTCGAACCGCTCAGAAAAAACTGTAGGAAACTTTTCAATCGAGCTAAAAGTACTAGAGTAATGTCCGATTGGGATTCCTATAAAGAATCACTAAAATTATATAAAAAAGAATTGAGGAAAACCAAACGATCTTCTTGGAGGACATTCTGTGGCAATATAGAAGAAGCCTCAGAAGCATCAAGATTAAGAAAAATCCTCTCCACAAATCCAGTTATGCCTAGCTGCCTTCAAAATGCTGATGGCTCCTGGACCAACTCTTGCGAAGAATCGCTCAATTTGCTACTGGATACTCATTTTCCAGGCAGCTCACAGACTGTTAATAGCACTGCCCTTTACAGGACAAGCGAAAAACTAACATTTCCACAAGGTCTGATTACAAGGGAAAAATTACAATGGGCACTCAATAGCTTCAAACCATACAAGTCGGCGGGGCCAGATGGCATCATTCCGGCTGAACTACAGATGAACTTAGAAGTAATTCTGCCGATTCTGGAAGTCATCTTCAATGGTTGCTTAAATCTGGTCCATATTCCGCTTCTATGGAGAGAAGTCAAAGTTGTGTTTATACCCAAAGCCGGTAAATGTTCCCACGTAAACCCTAAAGATTTACGACCTATTAGCCTATCATCTTTCCTTCTAAAAACTTTTGAACGACTGATTGATATCGAACTAAGGTCAAGCATTGATACGAGACTATTGTCTACAGCTCAACATGCCTATTGCAAAGGGAAGTCAGTGGAGACAGCTCTCCACACACTAGTTCGTACCATCGAATATTCCCTCCATTATAAAGAATATACAATGGTTGCCTTCCTAGATATAGAAGGTGCTTTTAATAACGTTGATACATCTGCAATCATATCTGCACTGGTTTCTCTGAATGTGGATGGGTCGCTTGGTGAACTGATTAATCAGATGCTTACAAGCAGGGTTATCAATTCAAAACTGGGCGGCTTTTCGGCAAGAAGATCTGTCAGTAGAGGTACACCGCAAGGCGGGGTGCTTTCTCCCCTTCTTTGGAATTTGGTAGTTAATGAACTGCTGAATACCTTAGAGGCAGAGAGCTACAGAGTGATTGCCTATGCGGATGACGTTGCTATAGCAGTATCAGGAAAACATCCTAACATTTTAAGAGATCTTCTACAAAACGCTCTAAACAAGCTAACACGATGGGCAGATCGATGCGGACTTGGAGTTAACCCCCATAAAACAGATCTTGTCCTCTTCTCCAGGAAATACAAAATTCCGCAAACAGACCCCCCTATTATTAATGGTGTTCCACTAAAATTCTCAGACGAAGCTAAATACTTGGGTCTCATCTTAGATAAGAAGTTAAGTTGGAAACCTAACATACAAGAAAGAGTGAAAAAAGCCACAGTGGCACTTTTCTCCTGCAAAAAAGCCGTAGGTAGTAAATGGGGCCTCCAACCTCGAATCACTCACTGGCTATACATTTCGGTAATTAGACCGATTCTAACTTACGGCGTGGCAGTATGGTGGACTGCCTTGGATAAAGCGACACATCGCGACAAACTAAGCAAAGTCCAAAGAACAGCATGTCTATGTACTACTGGAGCACTTCGGTCGACTCCTTCCGCTGCATTAGACACTCTTCTCCATCTGACACCTCTCGATATTTTCAGCAAACAAACGGCTGCGAGCACAGCCATTCGCCTCAAAGCCTCTTCACAGTGGATCAATAATGAGATTGGTCACTCCGCTATTCTGAATTCATTCGGAACACTTCCTAGTAACACTGACTACACAATCCCACAATTGAATTTCGATAAAAATTTTGAAGTGACCATACCTTCCAGATCCACCTGGGAGGATGTGGAATTCTTAGAAGATCAATCAATTCACTTCTACACTGACGGATCGAAGACCAAAGATGGGGTTGGTGGGGGAGTGTACTCTGAAAGACTAAATTTAAGTCTCTCATTCCGTCTTCCTAATCACTGTAGCGTATTCCAGGCGGAACTTCTAGCGATAAAAGAAGTACTGTCTTGGCTCAAAGAAAACGTGATATCATGCTCGGATATCCGCATCTTCTCTGATAGTCAAGCCGCCATTAAATCCCTGGACTCTGTCCGTACAAACTCTATAACAGCCCTCAACTGTCGATCATCTCTGTTGGAGATGGCGAAACAGTTTAATATTCACCTTTGTTGGGTGCCGGGTCATAGTGACATTCCAGGTAATTGTAAAGCTGATGAACTCGCTAGAAGTGGAACATTACTACCCATTTTACCTGAAAAGGTAAACATTGGTATACCCATCGCTACGTGTAAGCTTTTACTGAAGCAAGATGCGTTGAAGAGAACAAACACAAGGTGGGAAAACATCACTACTTGTTTGGCGACAAAACAAGTATGGCCAAACCTTGACCTCAAACGCTCCAAGTGTTTAATATCTCTAAATAGAATGCATATTAGCTCTATTGTAGGTGTCATAACAGGACACTGTTTAATAGGCAGGCACGCAGCGCGGCTTGGCGTACCTTCAAACGATTTCTGCAGAAGCTGCATGGACGAGGAGGAAGAGGAAACGATTCCTCACCTTCTCTGCACATGCCCTGCTCTTTCCCTCAGACGTAGGCTCCATTTAGGAGTTTACTTCTTTAACGATCCTAGTGATCTGGCAAACACAGACATTTATAGTCTCACACGCTTCGTCAGGAGCTCAAAGTGGTTTTAGCGAGTAAGGAAAGAGTTTTTAATGTCGTTTTCCATTGGTTTCACTCAAGAAGACACTCATTCTGAATCCAATGGAACAGTGCTTGTTACTTCTACTCAATTCTGAAGTTTTGTCACTATATTGGTGAATTATTAAATACAAAAAATTTGCTGCCACACAAAAAGTAAAATTGAAAACAATAGTGAATCTACCCCTTACTTACAAATTGTAGTTTTTCTATTTGTTTTACTTAATTTGTTTATTAAATTATATTAAATTCTTTGTTTTCGAGTGCACAATTAATTAAAATAGAATGTTAAACAAATATGAAGTTGCGCTGCAGTTTGTTTTGACGTTTGAGTTTGAATGTATTAGTGCTTCTAGAGTGGATTCTGATTTCAAATCGAGAAGCGAAATTCTCTTCTCAGAATCGTCAGAAGAGGATTTTTGTGCCAATGGAATGGTTTCAGAAGACTTCTGGATGCTTCGGAAGGCTTCTGAATGTCCAATGGAAAACGACATAAGATTCATGTGGTATCACAACGGACCAATTCTGGTCTAAGTGTGTCAGTACTTAGTACTGACAGCCACTTCTACCTAACCTAACCTAGTAGGTAGGTAGGTATGTGCATATATTAATTGATGATGTCCTCCAGGATACCATATAAAGCACTATACTGACGGCAGTGGCGGCATCGCTAGCCGTCTGGCTTCAATTTGTAACAAAAAAGCACTCAGCTAATGTGATAATTGATGGGAGTGTGAGTGCATTGTTCCGGTATTCTGATCCCATTTTGTCACCTGGCCAGCCGGCTGGCATGTATGTCGGCCTCCAAAACAAAACACAAGACAACACGAAATACAATTCTATTACCCATAATTATGATATACGAACCTTCTATAAAGAAGACAATGTAAGTGACCAACCCCATATTGTTGTTCGAGCAACAATGTAAGTAAAACATGAATTGGAATGTGAGCATTAAGGACACGAAGTCCTTTTATTTCATTTGCTTGTCAAATTGATAATTTTTAGAAAATCTTCTTTGAATAAAATTTAAGGGCCAGTTACTTAAAGCAATTTTAAAATTTTATTCATTTTTTATTAGTTTTGAAAATTTTGAAAAATGGCGCCCAGTCTGTAGTCCAGTCAGGAAACCGAAATCCCATTTTGATGGAGGGGGGGCCTTACTTCTATATTTGTAATTTATTTTTGATATGCATTTTTGGCATGGGATTCATTGTTGGAATCAGAGGTCGAAAAGAAAACTCAACCTTTAGAAAGCTCTTTAAAGTTTCGCTTGCCTGCCGAGATTTTTAGAAATGGTCACTTAATAACCATTTAACTTAAAAAGAACTTTTTTCGGTTTATCTAAGTGAGAAACTTTTATTTTGATTTTCTTAGGTTTAGGTTAACCACTGACCACTTATCGCTGAGAGAAAAAATAATTCTCATTTGAAATTTTCATTTTGTTTTGTTGATTAAAAAGCTCTGCTTTTGGATTTTCAAAGAATTGTTTGGTCATTCATTGTTTAATACTCTTCAATAAAAGTTTAGTGGAATTTCTGATCGTAATTGACTCTTTTTGGTATTTGAGCTGACACGCATCTATGAGGGTTTTGATCAAAATCTAGCACCTCAAAATCGCGCAAGTCAAAATACAACGTCAACGACAACGACGGCTGCACAATGATAGTGATGATTTCTTGGCGTCATCTTGCCGATTGCGTTTACACGTAGTTTTGTGTATTGTTGTCCCATAGCATACACCTCGCCATGGATCTTCTCGCCGTATGCATCCAGGTAGACGTACACGAGGTTTTTTCGCTTATGGTTATAATTTCATCTCGTTATGGTCTTATTTGAAAAATTTGCTTAAAGAGATCTTTTAAGGTAAGTCAAAAGTTTTCTTGAACGATTGTGTGTTTGCTGGCCAACGGGTTCTCATTTGGATTTTTACTCCTTTTTTGGGGCCTCTGTGCCACTTACGCAACTCCGTTGACCCACTTAGGGTATGTATGTTCATTCGGCAGTAAGGTGTCAGTTGTCATTGTTAACAATTTTCTTTTGCCAGTCAGGCGCCGTTGTCAGCAGCTTGGAAAATGAAGTTAAAATGAAACTCTTATTGCTATATTAGTCGGACTTTGGTAATATAAAAGCGAGACAACAGCGAGACGATGATAAGACGTGAACAATGACAAAAACCACGTGTAAATTTCACGGCGTGTCTATTGCGAGATTTCCACGATACAGGTGGCCGTGTAAATGGAACATAAGACCACGTTTGGAATTTTTAACCACGGTCTTATTTGAAAAGACATTTTGAAAAAAAAAGAAGAGTTTTGGCGAGACTATAGCGAGGCCAAAGCGAGATAATGGAAAATCATTCTAAATGAAAAAAACCACGTACAAATATCACGGCGAGACCAAACCATAACGAGAAAACCACGAAACAGATAACCATTTAAACCGGGCACGGCGAGACAAAAGCGATATTAACAAAATTACCATGAAACGTAAAACCATGTTTGGAATTTTTAGCCATGTTTTTAGCTTATTGTGACCTTTATGAAAAAAATAATTTTGAAAAAAAAGTTCTAGCGTGACTATAGCGAGACCAAAGCGAGATGATGGAAAAACATTCTTAATGCCAAAAACCACTTGTAAATATCATGGCGAGACAAAACCGAGACCATAGCGAGAAAACCACGATACAGATATACCTAAGCAGACATAAGCGAGATTAACACAATAGCACTGAAAGCCACGTTTAGACGGTATCTGCGGCGTCGTTATCGGAATACCTCTTATTTTATAAATGTTGATGATGATTTGAGTCTACTGAGATCTGAATTATGTATCTGAAATATTTCTAACAACACATATTTTATATCTACTTTTTCTTTGAGAAAAGCTATCATTTTTGATCTATTTTCCATGGAAACAGTTTAAGGTTGATCGTCTCCCTTTGTTTTTTAGAAAAAAAGTCTATAGATAAGAGTTTTTCTGGAAGTTAAATGATATATCTCACCTACAAAATTAATTTTTAAAAGTAATTCTCAGACCAAGGTGAGAAACCAATTGAAAATAAAGGTCAACTGTTATTTCGATCTCTGGTTGGAATCAGCTGTCACCTGGGCGCCATTTTCAAAAATGGCGCCCAATCTGCGGAAAATGGTAAAATAAAAGAGCTGTCAAATCATTTGGAAAATTTCCATAGCTAAAATATTGGTTGTTCTCTTACCAGATAGGTGTTGAGTTGACGCTCCTTCGGGTAAAATGTCAGAGCTGCCACTTTTCGGGAACATACTTTCTTCTATGTCAAAGGGTTGAACCTCCACTTTTTTGGTGCTTTAATAAAATGTTAAACACAAAAAAGCTTGAAGTTTTTTTTCCACAACACGCGTTTTGGCATCTGGAGGTGTTTCCACATTTTTTTTCATGTTTAAAATACTACAAATTACCAAAAAAGTGGAAATCCCCCTTGACAGAAAAAAAGTATGTTCCCGTAAAAGTGGTAACACTGACATTTTACCCGAAGGTGCTTCTACTCAACACCTAATTTTTCAGATAACCGTTATTTTTCCAACGTGCCTGGCAATTTTTGTCATGTTCAAAATATTGAAAATTACCAAAAAAGAAGAGCTGCCACCATTATCAAAAAATTATGTTCCCGAAGAGAAACAGCACTGAAATTTTACCTAATGGTGCGTCTACTCAACACCTATCTTTTAAAACATCAACCGTTATTTAAGTCTCCATTAAGTTTTCCAAGTAATTTACGAGTTTTTTATTTTGCCATTTTCCACAGATTGGGCACCATTTTTGAAAATGGCTCCCATCAAGCACCATAGTATTACAACAATTACTCTTGAGCTAAATGTCATCCTAAGCATTTCAAAAATAAATTAAAAAATATAAAAATATGGCCTGCCCACAAAAGGTGAAGTGATTTCGGTTTCCTGACAGGACTACAGATTGGGCGCCATTTTTGAAAATAGCGTTCAAGTGAGAGGATTACAGAAATGGCTCCCAAGCGAAAATAAAAATATCGATGAAATTTTAAAAGTCTATTGATTAGAATGGTATGGTGCAGCTGGGCATTGATGTCGTCATAGACAACTCACCATCGGATCGTCATTGCCATGAAAACGAAAAAGAACAATATCAACCAAAAAGTTTAATTGGATTTGAAAAGGTAGATCTCACCATCAGCCTTGAATTTGTTCCTTAATAAAAATAACTCAATATTAGACCTAGAAAATTCATTTAGCTGGAATTTTCAATTTTCTTATTTCTTATTTTGGCTCTAATTTCACTTCTTGTTTTTTTTTTTTAGTTGGTAGGTAACAACCTAACTATGTAAATGCCATTTGGGAATTCCTTACAAATTCCTGGGTCTAGTGTTCTTTTTATTCTACACAAACACAATACCTATCTACCTACTCACTTATTGTGAAATGTGAGGTTAGTTTGGGCAACGGTACGGATATATACGAGGGAAATTGCGGATTCATTTGGAACACGAACAGAGGCATTTAATTGGCTTCTTGTTAAGGGAGACAGAAGTAAATTAATTTGTAACAAGATAGGTGTGGCTGAACGTACGTACAATGTAGCTGATGGGCCTGCCTGAGCCTAAGCCCAGAGAAATAAACATCCTTCATCACTGGAAATGGTAATATTTCGTTCTTTTTATATTTTTTCTGTTGTTGTATGCGTTGTGTCGTCATGATCAACGACATAGTGTTAATATTCACAATTGAATGTGCGAAATTATAGTTTCCCTTATTATGCCCATTGTATAGGAGGAGATGGTATCCGCATACCGCATGTAATTTTTCTTAGCTTTTTTACTTTAAGTCCTCTGGTATTGGGTTGAAGGAAAATAATTTAGGTAGGTACAAGCGATTGGAATAGTTCTAGGTACTAACGGCAAGTAAAAGATCCGTAAAAAAATAAATTTGAGATTTTAATCAGGCTTGTAATTACCACAATAGGAAATACCAAACAAGTTGGTCTCACAATTCTGTCCGTCTGTCTATTCGGCTAGAGCCTAGACGGCTGGATCGATTTTCTTCAAATTTGGTACATAGTGGTTTTTGGTAATTTTCCCCACATACCTACATACATATTTTTACCATTTCTTAGAACCAAAAATAACGAATCTTGCCAGACGATTTTTTTTAAACAATTTTACAAAATATTATTTTTCGCAAAAATGACTCCACAATTATTTAATTTAATAAATTCATGTTGGTTGGAAACCATTTTTTTTTTAATAGTTGTTACAAAATTAATTTTTTGATTTTCAATTTTCTTTAAAAACAATGCAACTGATTTTAATCTTTTTTATTCAGAAGCTTTCAATTTTTTAATTTTCAACTTTTTAAGCTCGGTGCTTAACGGTTTCTTAACATTTTTAAAATACAGTGAACTCCCTCTTAACGGACACCCCTCTTATGTGGACAATTCCCTTAAGCGGACAATATAAAGTGTGATGGTTGGCTTCTATGATTTTGGTTTTTTGTTAAGTGGACAATAATTCTATTACATAATTGGATTGGGCATGGACAGTATTGGAGTGCGATACATAGCAAAACAAAATTAGAGTTGGGAAATCGTGTGTGGCTGCCATATGGCGAAATAAAAAATTTTTGCTCACTGATTGGAGTGCTGGCGCGAATGAGCTTCAAAAGCGGAAGTTTCATAACAACGAACGTAAAAAGGTCGATACCGACGTATGAATGGTTTGTCAAAGCTCCCGAAAAACGTATTTCTATTTCTGGGCCAATTATCCAAAATAAAGCCAAAGATTTTGCGCAGGGGATCGATTTCTTAACTTTTAAGGCATCATCTGGCTGGTTACGACGACGCTTTTTAAAGAGGCACAACATTTCGTATAGAGCCATATCCTGGGAATCTGCCGATCCCGTTGCAGAATGGACTAGTCGAATTGGGTCATTAACAGAAAAATTTGATTACAAGAACATTTTCAATGCTGATGAGATGGCCTTGTTTTTTAAAGCTCTCCCTGTAAAGACATTTCACATACGAGGTGAGTCCTTTTCAGGGGGAAAATCTTCTAAAGAAAGATTAACGATGCCACATTGTGTGAACATGCATGGAATGTTTTACAGTTTTTAGACAATGCAACTTCACATCCTCATCTTTCTTTGAGTAACACCACGTTGATATTTTTCCCAGCAAACACAACGTCCGTGGGTCAACCCTTTAGACTAGGACATCATAAAATATTTTAAATTCTAAAATGGATCATGTTGGTAATGTTGGAGAACATTCATCTGGAATTAATGTGCTAGATGCCATTAATTGGGCTGCTGCTTCCTGGAATAAGGTCTCTCAAGAAACTGTTAAAAACTTTTTCAAAAAATCTGGGTATTTACGAAATCCAACCACCCAAGTTGAAGACTTTAACCTAGAGGATGACATACCATTGATCTGTTCAAAAAATTTATCCTCGCTAGTCAAAAAAACGGGCTGCAATCAAGTGGATTACTAGGAGTATGCTGCATGGGACAACAATGTTCAGACGGATGTGGGAAGGAACGAGAACTTGACCGAAGATGTATTAAGTGTGAATGATGAAAGTGACAATCAAGAGGATTCGTACTCCTACAATAAAGAATTAAGTGCTTGTAAATCTTTGTCAAAATTCGCTTTAAAAGCTAGAGATGAAAAGGCAATGCAGCTGACATCTATTTTCCGATCTCACTATGAGTCAGTTGTAAGCGGATGTATCAGAGCCGCATTGATGATTTAAAAAAATAACTATGGACTATGTCCGTACCTACATGTGTATATTTTTGGAAAAGTAAATAAAATAAAATAATTTGTTGTTCTTTTTAAAGTTTTTGGAGTTTTTATTTAAAAATGTTCCCTTGAGCGGACACTCTCTTAATATACAGTAGGACCTCGGTAGTTCGAACACTCGGTAATTCTAACAATCCACTTATTCGAACAGCTATTTTTTTTACATTAGGTATCTTGTAATTCGAACACTTGGCAAAATTGGTACTCTGAAATTCGAATTTGTCCGTTGTTTTTTGCCGAGTATATCTTAAGTTGCGAAGTCAAAAATATTTTCCTAGAAATAAAAGTGGAAAACATTTCTTGGAAAATTACCCGTTGATTTTAGTGCTTAAGGTAGTGAGTTTAAAATATGAAATCAACAAAAGCTGTTAAAAAAAGAAGCAAACCAAAATGTCAAAGTTATTTAAATAAGTTTAAGCAACCTTGCACTTTATTTCATCTTTTATCAGACTTTTTCAAGCAATAAATATTTGTTTTTCTTTCGACAGTAAAATTTGTTAGTTATACATTCAACCACCTTAAACTGCTTCCTCAGCCGAAAACTTGACTACGAAATAAGTATTCAGTAATTGAAACACCTCCGTGGTTCGAATTTGGGTCAGCCTTTAATAGTTCGAATTACCGAGGTCCTACTGTATTTTATTTTTATGCCTAAACAACGGAAGCATCCATAAAAATGTTAAAGAACTGTAGAAGAAAATCTCATTTTTCTCAAAAACGAATTATTAACTTTTACTGATGGAAATTTTCTATTGGTTCTATTTTTTTGTGTTTACTTATATTGGTTACTTTTTTATTGGTTACTTTTGCTGATACATTTTATTGGTAAATTTTATTGGCCACTTAAAATGGTTTCTTTTATAGTTTACTTTTAAAGGTTACTTTTATTGGTTACTTTTATTTGTGACTTAAATTGGTTACTTTTTTTATTTGTTAATTTTATTGGTTACTTTCTTAATTGAATACTTGTATAGGTTACTTCTTTTGGTTACTTTTATGAGTAACTTTTATTGGTTACTTTTCTTCGTTACTTTTGTTGGTTACTTTTAATGTTTTAAAAGTAACTTTCACTAGTGGTTACTTTTACTGGTTACTTTTTTTAGTTACTTTAATTGGTAACTTTTATTGGTTACTCTGTTACCATTCGTACTACCTAAGTACGAATGGTATATGTAGCATGGCTGGTCAAAATTTTGTTTCAGCGCGTTTTGGTGTAAAAAAACTATCTTTATCTAGCGAATAACTTTTTTCACATAGAGATTTGAAATGAACTCTTAGTGTCACTATTGTAGTTCATAAAAATACCTTTCCAACGATATATGTCACATCATTATTAGTCTTGGAGTTTGGTGTGTCCAATAATTCATCTTTGTATGAAAAAGAATGGCCTAAAAGGCTCCGATTTATCACCTTTGACAAATTTTTTTGGTCAAAAACTTTAATTTAGGGCAAAGAATTTTGATTTTAGGGATTTTTAATTAAATAAAATGCACGACTGAGTCGCACGAACTTGCTCCTATGTTCAAGACACTGCGGGTTGAAGAAAATTGTAAATAAAAACATGGAAATTATGAGAGAGAAATGTAGAGAAGCATGAAATACGACATTTAAATTGGCTAAAACAACTCTTTTGACAGTTTGAGGTGAAAAAAAAGAATGATATCTTAATATGTGATTGAATATGATTGTATGGAAAACTAATTTCAAATCGTTGGAGCGGTTTAAAAAAAAAAATATTTTTTTATATATTTAATTCTTAAAATATTTTTAAAAACAATTTTTGGTATGCAAATCTGAAGTACATATATATTTATGTGTATATAAAAACAAAATTTGAAAAAAACTTGTCAACCCATTTTTGAGATATCGAATTTTTGAAAAAAAAATTTCAAACTTTCTAGAAAAAAAAACAAAAACTTTTTTTTGAAAATTTTGGTATGCAATATTATTTAATCTTACCTGAAATTTGAATACAAAAGAATTCATCTAAATTCGTTTAGCCGATAACGAGAAAATTCAAAATAAAAAAATACGTTCTATGGCAGGTACTATTAACAGTTGCTAAGTGTAAAATTTTATAGTTTTTGGTAGTAGATCATATTAATTTAAGTTTAAAGAAAAATGTTAATCAAAATCGTAGGAGTCGTTTCTAAGCAAAAAAATATTTTCCTTTGCGGTTTTTTAACTTTTGTATGGAAGGTACCGTTATTTTTTAATAAATGTTAAACTTTTTCTAAAAATATTTTAGAGAGTACTTAAAAACTCTCAAATATCGAGTTTCAAAAAAATAGATCATGTCATTTTCGAAATATTTGATTTTCCAAAACAAATTTGAAGCATTTTTTAAAAATCCAAAAAAAAAAAATCTAAAATTTTTGTACACAAAACTATATATATTTTTTGGGAGCTTCTGTATAAAAAATAATTGAAATCGGCTATGCCGTTTTGAAGAAAATCCTAAATTTAAAAAATGGTTCTTTGGGAGGTACCATTAATAACTATTTTTGAAAAATGGTTTTCCACCCAAAGGATAAATGAATTTATTGATTTTTTTTTTTAAGAAAAGTTGTCGAGCCGTTTTTGAGCAAAATAAGATTATGTAAAATTGCTAAAAGAAATTGTATGGCAGGTAAAAAATGATTTTGGGAAATAACAGACACCCTAATATACCTACATTTATATTATTTAAAAAATTGAAACTGCCTTCTTTCACTAAATATCTTATAACTTCTACATTTTTCATCCGATTTTGGAAAACTTTGGCTTTGTTAAAAAGATTGTTTTTATTATTATTTTAAAATTTTTTTTTTTTCTTTCCATATGGATCGACCAAAAACTAGAAATTTTTCAAAAATACTCGTTTTTCAAGTTTGAATGCCTGTAACTAATAAAATTTCAGTCCGACTTATACAAGCAGTACATTGTCGATAGGAGACAGATCAGGTCGTTCAGAAATTACACTTTTTATGTTAATAAGCTGAGCCGTTAGCGAGATTTATCGCAGTATCTGCAAAAACAGCTGAGAAAATTAGTCTAGAAAATATATTTTTTTTAAGGACCATACCACGACCCAAAATTTTGTAAACTAGTGTAATTGAAAAAGTTTTGCTAGCTTAAAGTAAAGGTTGCACAACATCACATAAGAACAAAATTGTAACAGCACAAAAAACCATAAAATTCTAATATAAATTTTAATCATCCATATGTCCATTTTGGCGAACTAGCTTTTTAAACGTAATTTTAGCCCAACATTATCTAGTAAAGGTCAGTATAATTTTAATTTTTAATTTTTTACTTTTGAGGGCACCCATTCTCTTGTTAAACTTATTCATCATAATTATAATGAAACCTTTCTTGATACTAGTCAAATAGGAACCCTTTGGTAGGACTTATTACAATTAATTGCAAAAGAGCAAATACATACAACTCACTCGTGCACATTATTTCACTTCTATTGTTGGGGGTGTCATAAGACACGTTCGAAAAAAATCCCCTTACTCCATAGTGAAAAATTTATGACACGTTATAAAATATCCAATGGAAAGGAATACATATTTTTTTTGTATAAATACATACAAATACTTTATGTATACATACATATAATATAAATTGTGCAATGTATGAGTTTGCTGATGGTTAGCTATAGAGTTGCTGCTTCTCAAGATAGGATAAGTCACCGAGAGTTGCATTGGTGAATTCTATATCTCTAGTTACATGGTATATTCCTTCGTATATAAGATTCGTTTCAGATAAGCGAAGCCAAGATAAATCTTCATCATGTCCAAAGCATCAGAGTCCCATCCTGGATGGTCGGTAGTTGAAGATTATTTGAGAGCTTGTATGGTGCATTTATGTGGGGATTTGGGTTGAGTGCGGGTGTGTTTTTGTCTGTAAAAGCAAGGTATACTGTATATATCTTCGGTCACCCCATACCTATCCCTCTTTTACCCATTGGTCGTACATTTCAATTGATAAATTGAAAAATTATGTTCAAGCCATTCTCTGACCAGGGTTGCCGCTGA
This sequence comes from Dasysyrphus tricinctus, assembly GCA_963921185.1. Classification (NCBI taxonomy): domain Eukaryota; kingdom Metazoa; phylum Arthropoda; class Insecta; order Diptera; family Syrphidae; genus Dasysyrphus; species Dasysyrphus tricinctus. Next base: position 232,889,448 of record OY992531.1, on the reverse strand, counting down.
GAATTTTTGAAAGGTCGCAAAAAAAGTCGCACTCAAGAAAAAAAGGTCGCAAAACATAATAATTGAAAAAAAGTCGCACTTTCACCCAAAAGGTCGCATTTCGAAAATAAAAAGTCGCACAACCATATTTTTATATTTGAATAACAAAAACAATTAAGATTATTTATGGAACATTTTTTTATTTAAAAACAAAACCCTGAATACTTAAAAAATGCAGTCTTCATTTTAAAATTGTATAGCTAGACTTATAGGCGTTCCGAATAGTAATGATGATTACGAAAGTAATAACAAAAGTTGATGTTGATTAATTTTGTATAGTTAGTTTTCCGATGTATTCAACTTTTATAGGGATGGGTTAGTTAGGAATATGCTAGTAGAGATATTTAGTAACTGTTATTAGCCTGTTACCGAAAATCGGGAATAACTGCTATTAAAATTAGAACTAAAACTTTAAAATAACGCAGTTTTTATTAAATTCACGATACAAGTAAATTTGTACATATATGCGTTTACAAATTTGGCTCTGATGATTCTGCTTAATATGTACATAGGTAGTTATTTCAATTGTATCAAGTAAATTCAAAATCAAAAACAAAACTGTTACGCCTTTTTGCTGCTGGAATGACATATCGAATCTAAATGTCAAAATTGAAATGACTATTGAGCAGGATCACACTTTAGCAAAATCAGTACTAAAATGGTTATGCATTTTTGCTGCTGCAAGGAGATTTCGAATTAGCACGATAACATTGAAATCATTATTAAGCAGAATAATAGTTAAGAAAAATCAGTTTTTTTTAAGGTTCTTTTGTTTATTTTGATTCCTCAATAAGTGTTATGGTTAGGACTTGTCATATTTATAACCAAAAACATAGACATAATAATTAAGTCAACAGCTTTTCTTCACATTAAAATTATTACTGATTTACTTTGAAATATTTCAAATGATATATGAGGAGTTTAGGAACAAAGTATGGAATTTTCACTTTTGGTACTTTTTCTGAGCAAAAGATTTCATACAAAAAATATAAACTATTTACTTGGCTTTAAATCAAATTGAGTTTAAAAAGTGATATTTTTTCTTGCGATATTTTGGTTTATATCAAAAGGTGACATTTTCAAAATATTTTTTAAATAACAGCTCAATCCCAAAACCTACTGCAAAACTAATAAATACAACAAATACAGTCTGTCTGCTTAACCGATGCACATAAGGAAAACAAAAATCAAAAAAACTGGGCAGGCATACCTTAAATTAGTTTTTCTCAATTTTTGAAAAAAAAATGAAAAAGTAAAAATGTCACCCTTTTTCCTTAACTCATTCATAATATTAGTGCTATAAACGAGTATCTTAATTCCTATATTTTAACGACGACGGTTTTTTACGCAACTTTTATTTCAGTAACAGGTAGCTGTTATTGAAGAATAGTAATAATATTAGTAACAGATATTGCAAGCCATTAGTTCAGTATTTAGCCCATCACTCAATTGGCGTTCTAATCTTCCAATTTCGAGTTCCCTCACTTCATTTCAATTTCAATCAAGTGCAAGCCAAGCCCCAAGCCGCTTCGTTTTCGTTTCAAAGGAAATGAAAAAGAATAGTTGAATGAAAGTTGATTGAAATATTGTTTCTGTTCTGTTTGTTCCAATTCAAATGGGCGAATTCGAGAAATCTGTGTTTGTGTGTTTTTTGATATTTTAAATTTAAAAAAGTCGCACGGAGAAAAAGGTCGCCCTGATCAAAAGGTCGTCGTTTAGTCGCACGGACCCAAAAAAGGTCGCAAAGTGCGACTAAAGTCGCCCAGCGGTAACGCTGTCTCTGACTTGAAGTTAAAAGAGGGTTTTTTTTATTTTTTATTTTCTTATGCTTCTTCGTTATCTGTGTTGCATGTGATGGGTAAATTCCATTATCTGCAACCATTGGAATTACATATATAGCCATCTTGGTTAGCTCAGGCATATACCTACTTGGATTTAAATAACAGGAAGAGTTGGTTGCGGTTCTATAGATTAATAAAAAGAGATGTTGATTGATGTAATGGTGAAGAAGGAACAAAAAGTGAAATTTCTGACATTGTTCATATCGTTTATTTGAACTTGCGATAATATGTTTGAAGGTAGGGACTGAAGGATTAATTTTAGATTCGACCTCGATATTTTGGTAAAAATTGACATTACGATGTAAAGAACACGGCTCTACAGAATTAAATTTAAAAAAATGTATCCATAAGATTCTTTAAAATGTTAATAAGATCACATTTTTAGATTTTTTGCTTTGAGTTACAAACAAAAAAAATTAATATATGCCTATAAGACGCCCTATGCCCCATCCGCGGTAACAGGACAAAATGGGACGGTGCTCCAGGGCCCTGAAGGTTTAGGGACCCCGTTAACTGACAGAAATATATTTTCAGAGTGAAAATAATAGTTTCTCTTATCTTTAATGAAGTTTCTCAGTTTGTTTAAGATATTTAGAATACCTAAAGTACGCTTTTAAGAATATCGTGACTTTTAAATGAGTTTTTAGAAAGGGTGTTTTTGACGTGTGGTTTTGAAGAATGAATAAAACGCATATAATTTAATGCTATGGCCAAGAATTTAACTTTATTATAAAGGTGAGGGTTATGCATTATGTTTTAAAAATGATTTCGGGCAAGTGGACGCCACGGCTGGCTCGAATTAATTCCAGCCGAGAGGCCCAATTTTCGACCAGTTTTTTCAGCAGTTGGGGCCGTATGTCAGCAATAACGTGTTGTTGATTATTTCGTTGTTTGTTGGCTGGCATGTAGAGCCGTCTTGTTGAAACCAAAGGTCGTCAACATCAACATCCTCCAATTCAGGCACGAAAAAGTAATTAATCATGGCTCTATAGCGTTCCCAATTGACTGTAATATTATGGCCGGCTTCATTTTCATCATTAATATTTGGTAATAAATTTGCAAAGGTTGTTCAGGAGTAAGTCTATTCACTATGAAATGGCAAACCAAACTGAGCATAAATCAAGTGACAGCTGTCAAAAAGACCAACTCCGAAAAAAGTATTACCAGAATCAAAATTTAAAATAAGTTTTTTAATTCAGCGCCAGAATATACATATGTTCTATGTTCTTACCACCAACTTTGTTGCAATTCTATAAAAACTGCACACGGAAAGAATTCTTGGATCAGATCACGAAAAATAAGCTGCAAATTACGAAAAATGAATCCCGATTTATACCTTGGCTCGGGATATCGTAATTTACGACTTTTTGTTTGCAATTTGCAAAACTGAGCAAAATGAAGATATTGATACTTAAAAATCGTAAATCAACACTCTTTAAGTATCAACAATGCTATCGAGAGAAAACAGAAATTGCGAACAACAATTCGCAATTTGATCCAAATATTCCATAATCGCACAATTTGTAAAATGCAAAAAAGATCTGTGATCACCACTTTTATTTCGTGATATTTGCTACACTTGAAAAAGATCAATCTTGCTCTAACCTTCATTCTGCAGGTATACACATTTAATTTTATTTATTTTGAAATAAATACTTGACGCTTGACTCTACTCTGATTTGAACTCGCAACCCTCCAGCTGCGGAGCGAGCGTGCAACCACTAGGCCAATTTGCATTATAGATCTATGGTGTCACAAATTAATGATTAGATACATGCCATGTTGTGGTGCTTTGTCTATTCGAGAAACATATTGCGACAAGAAAGTCGTGATTTAGGAATTTTTTGTTTGCGATTTGCAACTATTCTCACGGAGTTCCAAATTGCGACAAAAAAAACGTAAATCAGTGATGGTGCAATGTTAATTACTAAATATTTATCGCAAATCAATATTTTTAAATGTTGTTTGTGAAATTTTGCTTTTGGAGAGTAAATTACGCCAAAATAGTTGTATTTTACTATGAAAAGTACAAGCTTGAATTATGGATTTTAATTGCAAATCAAGAAAAAACTAATTTTGTAAATTGCTGCGTTTTGAACGTTAAATTACCAGTTTTTGTATTAATTTGGGATGAAAATGCTTTGATTTACGAATAATTCGTAAATTGCAACCGCGAATTTTTCAATTGGTGATTTTTCAATTCTTTCCGTGCATGCTTAACTTTAAAATTTACATACTAAAGGCGCACATTATGCTGACGGTTTTTGTTAAAAATACGCACAACATTACAATATCTACTAAAATTTTTCATTTTATTTTAAATCAAAAACAAAATCTTTCTTTGGTAAGGGGCCCATTTTATTTTCTGCCCCAGGGCCAACGCCCATCTAGCTACGCTACTGATTATATCTACTTGTGGTTTTTATCTGAGTTATCACATAATCACAGTTTTCATGGTACCGCCAGCAATACCATTACATTATTGAAGTAGTGCCTACAGTACATCTTCAAAGTCAAGCCACCTTGCAGCATCATTTTATTTCTATAATACCCTATATGTATATCCGCACAAATCCGCACGACACATTGTGTTTTCAGAAGGGCGACTTGATTCATCAGTGGCAATCCATTATTTCTAAGATAATTATTATGATATTTGATGCCACTGCTTATAATTGAAAATTAAAAAAAAATAGTTCTTAATGCTAGATAATTGACTGGATGAATTTTATAGATGTGTTACATTATGCCAATCAAAAATAATACACATAGATGACTTGTAATTGACACCATAATCAATTATGGTAATTAAGTGGAAAATTGTTGTAGATCAATATATTGGACTTTTCTTATCAATCTATATGTGCCACTTAGGGTGGCCGTTAAAAATAAAATACACGACTGGGTCGCACGTACTTACTCTTATGCTCAAGACGATGCGTGTTTAAAATAAAAAATAAAAATTGTATATAAATACATGGAAATTATAAAAAAAATCATGAAATACGATACTGAAATCAGCTACAACAAATCCTTTAAATAGATTAAGGTGAACAAAAAGAGTGCCATCTGGATTCTTGATTAAATACTTATATGATTATGGAAAACAAGAATTTTAAATCGTTGGGCGGTTTTTTAAAAAAATAATTTTTAATATATCATATCCTTAAAACATTTTAAAGGAAAAATGCAAATATTCAGTATTTAATTATATGAATATAAAACATTAAAAATAAAAAAAAAATTGTTAACCCATTTTCGAGATATCGAATTTAAAAAAAAAATAAAATGCATGACTTGGTCACAAGTACTTCCTCTTATGTTCCAGACACTGCAGAAAATTGTATATAAAAACATAGAAATTATGAGAGAAAAATCTAGAGAAGCATGAAATACGATATTTAAATTAGCTAAAACAACTCCTTTGACAGTTTGAGGCGAACAAAAAGAATGCCATCATGTTCTTGATTGAATATGATTGTGGAGCATTCAATGGTTCCGGACAAATTCAACTACAAGTTTTTGATACGCTACTTAGACATGTCTTATTAATTTTATTTAACAGTTTATACATAAAAATGTCTTAGAAAAAAAAATAAGAAGTGCTGTCAACTACGAACGGGCCAATTCTACCAATGTTCTAGGTTTCTATCTTAATGTTCAAATTTCAACGAAACTATGGAGTATAGATCACAAATGTGTTAGTACCAAATAATGAACATCAAAAAAGCACATCGTTACATTAAAAACCATTTTTTAATGTCTTGTCACATACACACAATTCACGTCACGTGTCGGACAGAGTTCAATTTAGTAGTAATTTTTAGTAGTTATTTAAAAGCTTAGCACCATGGCTGTGTTCTGACAGGCTATAAATTTAGTACTCCATCCTTTTTTTGTCAGTTTGAATGTAGTCAGAATTCGAAAATCCAAGTATGAGCTTGGCGATTTCACATGAAAACACAGTCTATTTTAGTGAGACATTTTAGAGACTGGAAGATAAATAACTCGGCTTTTGCACGTTTTACTGGAGCTTAAACAAAATTTTGAATTTTCCGTGTAGGGTTTTACATAATAATGAACTGTACCAAATTTGAAATCAAAAATTCAAATATTTGTAAATTAGCTGAGAGTTCTTCTTTAGCATGGAATGCTCCTTGTATAGAAAAAATATTAAAAATCGTTGGAGCGGTTTTTAAAAAAATTTATTACCTTTTACATTACATCAGTCGTTATACTGGACCTCCACTGTACTTAACTATTTGAATTTGTTTGAAATTTTTATACAAAAAATATAATCTAGATCCGGTCGGCCGATAATGAGAAAATACAAAATAAAATAAAATGCAAGACTGAGTCGCACGTACTTGCTCTTATGTTCTAGACACTGCAGGTTTAAGAAAATTTTATATAAAAACATGGAAATTATGAGATAAAAATGTAGAGAAGCATGAAGTATAACATTTAAATTGGCTAAAACAACTCTTTTGACAGTTTGAGGTGAAAAAAAGAATGCCATCTTAATTCTTGATTGAATATGATTGTATGGGAAAAAATTTTAAATCGTTGGAACAGTTTTTAATAAAAAAAAATGTATACATAAAATTCTTAAACCATTTTTAAGAACAAATTTTGGTATGCAAATCTTAAGTAAGTTTATGTTTATTTTTATATTAAAATTTTAATATTAAAAATATGAAAAAAAAAAAAAATTGTCAACCCGTTTTTGAGATATAGAATTTTCAAAAAAAAAAAATTTGAAACTTGTTTTAAAAATCCAAAAACTTTTTTTTGAAAATTTTGAGATGCAAAATTAGTTAAGTTATATAAATCCGTTGAGCCGATAACGAGAAAACTCAAAATAAAAAAATACGTTCTATGACAGGTGCTATTTTATAATTTTTGGTAGTAGATCGTACTAATCTTAGTCTACAAAAAAAGTTTAATCAAAATCGTAGGAGTCGTAAAAAAAAAAATTTTTCCTTTGCGGTTTATTAACTTTTTTATGGAAGGTACCATTATTTTTTCATAAATGTAAAATGTTTTCTTAAAATATTTTAGAGAGTACTAAAAAACTCTTAAGTATCGTGTTTCAAAAAAATCAATGATGTCGTTTTCGAAATATTTGATTTTCAAAAAAAAAGTGTTTTAAATTTTTTAAAAATCCAAAAAATACTTTTTCAAAAATTTTGGTACACAAAACTATTTATATTTTTTGGAAGCTTCTATGTAAAAAAATAATTGAAATCGATGGTACCGTTTTGAAGAATACCAAAAAATAAAAAATGGTTCTTTGGGAGGTATGAACCATTAATAACCATTTTTGAAAAATGGTTTTCCACCCAAAGGAAGCCATTATTAAAATAAATTTATTGATTTTTTTTTAAGAAAAGTTGTCGAGCCGTTTTTGAGAAAAATACGATTTTGTAAAATTGCCAACAAAAATTGTTTGGCAGGTACCTACCGTTATTTTTGGTTCTAAAAAAAAATGAAAAAAATATGTGGGTATAGTCACAAAAAACCACTATGTACTAAGTTTGAAGAAAATCGATCGAGCCGCTTAGGCTGTAGACGAACAGACAGACAGAATTGTGCCACCCACTTTTTTGGTGATCTCTATCATCGTAATATCATGTTTGACAGTTATCTCAAAATTTTTGTTTGCACGAATCCAAAACTTGCCTCATATAGTGTACCGATATCACAAGTAAAAATTGTTTTTTTTAATAAAAGAAATTTATTGATTTGTTTTTAAGAAAAGTTTTGAGGAAAATAAAAATTTGCAAAATTGCTATAAGAAATGTATGGCCTTATGTCACTGGGCCTTATGTCACTGGGCCTTATGTCACTGGGCCTTATGTCACTGGGCCTTATGTCACGGCACTGTGAGAGAATCTAAGATACTAAGATTTTGATACAATTTTTTTCAATTCGCTAAAATTAGTTCGTTCTAATAAATGTTAACCAAATTCATAGCAGTTGACTTTTGTGTAACAGTACATCCCTCCTCTCATTATCGGCTAGACGAATTTATATTTACATTTTTAATCCTACATGAACTTTCAAAAATTTAAAAAATATAGCATGTCAAAATTTTCAAAAATGGATTTTTTGAATTTTCAACAAAAAATTAAAAAAACGTGTTTGTCTTTCGTAAAAATTTGCAAACCAACATTATCTGAAGTTGTTGGTTTAGGAATTTAATTTTGTTTAATTCTAAGCCTCTTGTTATAAGAACAGGTTCATGTAACCCAGTCGGTTATATATTATATTTTTATCTGATCAAATTTTAATAGTTTAAATATGTAGTTGAAATTGCCAAAGTAGTTTTAGGTCAACGACTCTTAAAAAATATGTTGGGTTTCTGAATTTAAATTCGACTTTAGATTAACAGCTCTGCAAACAACCTAATTCGACTTCATTATGCTGACACAAATGGTACCTTTAAATAGGTTCCTATGTCTCTACTTCTCTGCAATGAAATGACTCAAAAATGTTTTGCCTGACCTGCAACCACTGCGAAGCCGAGCTAATAGGTACAGCACTTTAGTAGTTCCAATATTTCCAAAAAGACTACCTATAAACGAAAAAGACGTCAAGACCTTTTTCACTGATCTTTGACTTACGGGTGGTAAGTAAAGTGGATGTAGTATTGCTTGACTTCTAACTTTGAATTTTTGCTTTAAGTGTTAAACTTAAGTCAGTTTATGCTTTTTTCAACTTAATGCCACCAACCATGACAATGGGATTCTATCTTTACTTTGATTCCACTATGCCAACGAAATAGTTGTGGCAAATATTGTTTTAAGTTGATAATTCAAAACAAAGAAGAAGTTCTAAAACCCGCACCACATAAAAAGAAAGCGTCCTTACCTATCTAATATATCCATCAAGATTAACATTTTATCCTCAGATAGCAGCATTTCAGCATTTTATTTTAAATATTACGTTGGAGGTATTTCGATTAATTCAACCTATTCTAAATGTCAAAAGGCGCCATCTTTGCATTGCAATAAGAACCTCCATTTACCAAATACACAAACCATCTACTTGATAATAATTCATTTAGCAGAAGTAGGCATTATTTAAATGTATATTAATAGAAGAAAACCCTAACGAGTGCATTTTTAAAATCCTTCTTCAACTTGGTTTCCCCACAAACAAGGCAAGGACTCGTTATACGTATGGAATCGAAATTTGGAATCGCACAGAAAAAGAAACCCCGCACATTTTTATATTCAACACAAAATGATGGATGAGGTCATTCTAGCAAGCTCATGCTGGTAGCTCTGGCTGTTTTGCGGAGGTATGTATAGTGGGCGTTTGTGTTTTTTTTGCAGTAAAAAGCTAAATCAGACGAATGCTTAATCATTACTCGTACATGTTCACTGTTCAGTCATGGAATAATCTTCCTGGAATTCTTTTTTTTATTTTAAATTTTGTACTTTTTTTTGTGTAACCTTTCGTGCGGTGTTTCGATTCTCTGGGTATAACATTGCAAGGGCATCACATTAAGGAAGCCACTTTAAAAATTAGCGCGCGGAAAAACATGCATTAACGTAATTACACTTCAAGAGCAGCAACACACACAGAAGAACACACTCAATCCTCGGATAGCTACATATCTCTATACCTACTCGTATACGTTTGGCTCTGTTCATATAAATGACGGGGCACACAGAACATAACAGCGCGTAAGGTTTTTTAAATGCTTTTTGAAGTTTTTAACTTTTTATCTGTTAGTTATGAAGTGGAACCGTTTTTTGTTTTTGAACATTTCATGCTCGATGAGAGAGATTATGGCCATATATGATTTTTAGTGGCAGTTTAGGTAGTTATGTCTACGCATAAAAATTTCAAGCAGAGCAGAGGCGAAAGAGCAAAGGTTTTTGTTTTCTGATTGCGGGAAAGGTTAAGAGTTTCCCTTTCCACATACATACATACATAGGTATACACTTACCACGTAAACTCAGAAAGAAAACAAACAAACGTTTTTTTTATTAATAAAACCTGCGATCCATGGCTGTAACTACGCATTATTAGTGGGGGCACACAAATTCTAAAAAAAAAAGACGTGGCAAATGGGAAACAATAATGTTTAAAACCAACACAACACAATTTGTATCGATTGCAGTTAAAAGCAAAAAACAATATTAAGCTTATACCTACCAACGCCTCTTCAACTTAAACTAATATAAAATAACAACAACAAAATTTAATGTTTTCTTCAAAATTAAATCCCTCCAAGGACAATGAAAATTCAATGTAAATATTTGATGCCTGCCTGTCTGTTGCTTATTTTATATTTCATTGAATCAATTTATTTATGTGTCTCTTTAAATTGAATTCTCTTATTAAAGGGAAAAAAATATTAAAGAAAATGATTGTTCCGGTTCCGGGAAATGGCACTTTTTAATATTCTCTGAAATAAATTTGAGAATAAAGTCAATAGCTGATTTTGGAAAATAGAATTTAAGTAAGTAGGTATATTTAAGGAGGAATTTTAACAAATTGAATTTCAACAAACTGATTTTTTTAAACCGAATTTTGAAACATAAAGGACGACCCATAGGATTACAAAAGTAAAATTTAAGAAATAAAATAATTTCTTTCGCACTGAATTTGACTTAAAAATAAGACAAAATTCATAATTTAAGTTTATATGAATTTTTTGGCACCACCCTGCGCGCCGTGACGCATTATTATAAAAATCGTAGAATCCATTTTTGAGAAAAATAAAATATTCCTTAAAGGTACCTACTTTAACTTCAACAGTTGTAAGGTTGAGGTAGATAACATACCATTAGGGTCGTTAAGGGTAAGTTTACGCAGTGGGTGAGTTAGCACCTATCGATTTTCAAAAGAAGGAGATTAACATTTAAATTTATGGAATTTTAATAGGGGAAAGTTTACGACCTTCGTAGAAGTGAATTGTGATTTAATATTTTATTTGTCATTTCGAGGCTAAAAAAATATAACATACTTGTTCGAAAATGTTTCTAATAGGCTTTTCACACTAAACCTCAAAACCGGTTTTCGGCGAAAACTTATCAAAAACTCGAAAACTATTCACACTGAACATTACACGTTTTCGTTTGACATCCAAGTTTTTTTTTTTGACACAAACCATGCACAATTTTCTTTATTTTTTTTTATTTTAAATAAATTAATTTATTTTGAGATTCAAATTTTATATTTTATATGTTAGCTGTTTTCAATTTCTTTTAAAAGCATCCCATCAGTTTCTTTTTTGACATTTCTATAGGCACTGAACTTATTAAAAAGTACATATGTTTGTTTTGTTCATCGATAAGTTCTTACGAGTTTCTGACTGGTTTTATACAAAACTTGTGTTTGACGAAAACCTTAAGCTAGAAAAAATGTATGAGAAAACTTGTGTTTTCGAATACGTTTTTCTCCAAAACCGATATTTTCGCGAAAACCGCGTTTTGGGTTCGGTCGGTGTGATATTACTAAACATTTTAAGAGGTAAGAATTTTTTTGTAATAAATTAAAAATTATATGTATTAAGAAACTAATTTTTTCTGCCGATCAGGATTGTCAGATTGGACTATTTATCATAAATCGGGCTAGCTTTTTCCTAAATTTGTGACAAGAATTTGCAAAAAAGTATCCCAATTTCATATTACTTCTGTACTATTAAGAAAATTCTTTACATAAGTCCAACATTATATTTAAATTCATCCAGATTTTAAGGATTTGCCTTTAGAAATAATTCCAAAAAACAAGAAGTACGTGGAAGGTATAAGTAATTCTAGATTTTGTACATTAGATTGGGCTAGTTTTTGGGCTACATTAAGGGCGGCGATTTTGGGCTAGAAGAATTCTGAATTTGGGCTACACAAGTGCTTTTTGACCTGGCAGCACTGCTGCCGATACCAAATGATACTTCCGAGAGTTTCTTCGTCAATTTCAGTCCAACATTACTTGTATGGGAGGGTATTTTTTCATAAATACATAAAGTAGAATATTCTTTTTTTTAGTCTAAACTATAAATAGTTCTAAAAAAACGGTTTGGTACCAAGTTTGAAAAAAAATCGAATAGATATTAAATTTACACAAAAAAAAAAAAAACATTTCATCGAAATACATAATACCTATGTATATTAAGTTTTCGAAAAAATATTTTGGAATATTTTTTTTAAATATTTTTTAGAGGCTTCCGCATGAATAATAAAATGCACAACTGGATCACACGTACTTGCTCAAGTCGCTTGGAACTAAAAACACTTTTAAAATAGGTATATGCTAGTTCCACAGAACTTCAAATCAAAAAAACACATTTAAATCGTTTTTTTTTTTCTATAATTTCTTAGACAAAATATAAAATTGAAATTGAAAAAAATAAATGTATATGCAAACAAAAAATTTTAAATCGTTGGAGCGGATTTCTTAAAAAAACTAATTTCTTTTGTAAAATGTTGGTATAACATTTAAAAAAATAATTGGTATGATTTTGAATATTAAGGTACCTATACATTAATAAACCTAGTTACAATAAAATCATAAGCCTGTTTTTGAAGTATTGAACATTCAAAAAAATATTATTTTTTTTTAAATGCAAAGTAAGCTTTTTTCTAATTTTGACATCATACTATATTATTTACATCCCAAATGAGCATTTGTATAATTTTTTTTTAACTGAAGTCAATTCATCTATTTTTGTATGTTTTTTTTTTTTAAACCGTTCGAACTTTTTGTATGACTTTTTTGTAAAAATTAACTTCTTATTTCAGTAATTTAGTCACGGGAATTGTTTTTGTATTCCTTTTGATGACGACTACGCAATGCTTAGGAGCCACACATAACACAATTTGTTCCTTTTTTTGATTTTTAAGACTTTAAAAACTTGGTGAGAAAAAACAGTACATTAAATCAATTTGAAATTTTACAGAAATATTGATGCTATTAAAGTTTACAAATCTGCATACCAATGGCAATGGCGGTCATGCAATCAAAATTTTGCAAAGAAACAAAGATTAACGGAAAGACCAAAGTCTTAGGTAGTACTTTTTTGAACTTACGGTGAAGGTCCAAAAACAGTTTTCTATAAGATCTTTAAAATATCTTTTAAAAAATGTATTCAGATAGTCCAAAATGTCCTTGAATTTTTTATGACAACAATAAGAAATTGTTCAACAAGTTATCCGACCATTAAATTTGATGAGCTCAACAAAAATTATCCGCAATAATAACGAACTTCAAAAAAATGAAAAAAAAAAAATTTTTGTCTCGTGTCATTTCAAAATTATTTGTTAACAATTCTCGAAACGAAAAATGTAAGCCTGTAGAACTCTTTTTGTCTCAACTCCATACGACTATTCATAACAAAAAACAATAACAATAATTGAAAACCATCGTGTCCCCAAGGGCGGACTGGACTACCGGGCAACCGGGATTTTTCCCGGTGGGCCCCTGGGCAAGCAAAAACTTCATAAAATTTCCCGTCTTCCTTCTCTGTTTTTTTTTAAGAAAAATTTCTTATAATAACATTGGACTCGCACCAGATATAGACTTTTTGTGGATCAAAATGGATATTTTGAGGCCGCTTGAACTCAGTTGGTGGCCTCTATGGATCTTCGGAGGCCCAAAACATTCGAATGGTGGCCTCTAGGGATCTTTGGAGGCCCCCAAAACTCGGTTGGTGGCCTCTATGGATGTTTGGGGGCCCCTGAAGTTGGCGGATGGCCACTACGGATTTCCAGAATCCGGTTGGTGGCCTCTATGGATTTTTGGAGGCCCCCAGATCTAATAAGGTTGCCTCTACGTATCTCTGGAGGCCTCCTAAACTTGGTTGGTGGCCTCGCTACATATCTCTGGAGGCCCCAGCAAATCGGTTGGTGACCTCTATGAATATTTGCAGCCCTTTTTTTTTTTTTTTTTAAAAGTACCTTTCGTTTGTTTTTTTTAATGTCTCAAAAACTAAGAAAGATTTGTGTATCTGGTTTTCAGTATTTTACTAAAAGTTCATAGGAGTATTGAATATCAAGAAAACTGACCTGAGTATTGAATATTAAGAAAAGTAATGCTTTATAATGCAAAATATTGAAAAAAAATCCTGAACATTTTTTTTTTTTTTTTCAAAAATAATGTCTTTAAATTCTGGTTTAACTTTTTAATTAATAATAACAAATAACAGAATGAATTAGCTTCAAAAAAATATTTTTTTTTGTCGTACGATGCACGGTTCTTGAGATATTTGATAAGATGGCTGCTGACACTCGCCAACTTGGATTAACATTCGCGGGACACACCTGATAATTTTCCAACAAAAATCAGTTCAGTAGTTGATTGCAATATGAACCTACTGTCTCTGTTCCGGCTCTTGGACTATCATACTAAGGGCCAGTTTGTTCACAGTGGGTTAAATCTGCAATTAGATTATCACTGATTATGTTTAATCCATAGTTATGAATCTGTGACTATCATTGAGTGCTTGTTCAAATGTTCACTAAATTTTCAGTTTGATCATGGTTTTTCCAATAATCTTTCCATTGTTCAGTATATTTGTCAAATCAATTTTATTTGTTTACGGTGACTGAGCTTTCGAAAGAAACATTTTTTATGTAAAAAAACACGGACAAACAGATGTGTAGGCAGTGCTATCATTTTGTGATACCTAGTGATGGGATTTTTTTCAAATTATATTTTTTCTATAAATTTTATATAAGACATTTGCAAAAAAGCTCTTCGTCTTAACCAATGATGAACCAACGAAGTTCCAGAAAATATTTGATTCAATTGTGCTTATCAAACAGAATTGCAAATTAGTGATTTCTCCAATTAAGTGCTCAAATTATGAATTTTCTGTTCAAAATTTGGCTGAACAAACGTATTCAATGATATTCAACTGGAATAATCATTGTTTAAAGTTGATGTGGTGTGAAAAAACTGGCCCTAAGATAAGGATTGTAATCAATATTTGAAAATCTGCGAAAGGATTACTAAAAGACTAGTTTGTACTTTTTTTTTATCGCAGCGACTGTTATAAGAAAAAAAGTTCTAAAAGTTCTTATTTAATTTAAATTCTCGAAACTGCCCCCTATTTTTTTATTTAAATTTTCTAATTTTTTCACTCCCCTGAATTTCTCAAGGAACAACGAAGTTGACATTTTTTTGAAACACCCTGTTTCTAAAATATTTTCTTTTCTTATGCTATATCAGCTATCACTTGTGTAATCATTGTGTGTAATTGAATCGCTCAAGGAACCACGAAATTCGAAGGATTTCAAAGCTTTGTCCTTCGATACTTTGCCTTGCGTAACTTTTGGTTTTTCTAAACTTTCGTCTTTCGAAAAAATACATTTTTGTTTTCATAATAACATGTTTGATTTTTATCTCAATTTTTTTTCTGCATTAATCCAAAATTTGCCCTATAGCACCTATGTTTATACATATACATACCGCTCATTTAAAAGAACACCGTCATAACTCAAAAATTGACAGTTTTGAACTGAGTATAACATTGTATGCTTAATTTTTTTATCTTTACTTTTGTGAAAAAATCGATATCTCATCTCCATTTGCCATACGAACGTTTTGTTTGTTGCACTACAGTCGTTTTTCCATATATTTTTCACAAAAACGAAACTTTCAATCGCATTTATTTCAAAACAGCAAATTTTTAGATATGACGGTGTTCTTTTTAATGAGCAATATATCGCAAGATAAAATGTATTATAGAACAAAGTTGGCCAATAACTAATTCCCTGGGCCAAATAAATTGGATGATATGGATTTGATGGACACCAGTGTCTCACCAGCTGACATTCTACAAAAATGATTGTAAAGTAGATTTATCTCTTGAGGAGGTGGCGTCAATCCGCCACCAAGATCATGCGATTTGACCCCATTAGACTTTTTCTCGTGGGGTTTTCTGAAATTGCAGGTCGATGTCAATAAGCCGCAATCAACTGATGCCCTCAAAGTCAACATAATTTGGCAATCGTTCAAATTCAGCCGAAACTATGCGGTAAAGGTTTTGAAAATCGGATCTCACGGATCTCACGGATCCATGCCACCACGCAAAGCCGTGGCAGATATTTCGAGCAATGTCATTTTTCATACATAATGGTATACGCATAGACTCTTCAAAAAATAATAAGAATTTCGTTAAAATACCACACACACAGCTTGTTTTATTCCATTTCAAAATTGACCTGCCCTACATACTTGGAAAACCCTGAAGTTGGAGGTTATTCAGATCGAAATAATTTTAAAGAGAATTGTAGGAACTTATATGTCACGAATTTACACTACAACCTGCGCTGCAAAAGATAAAATAAGAAGCACATGAGAAATACATGAGTATAAAGAACTTCAATATTAGAAAATTCGTTACATTCAGATAAAAGTGATCAAAATGCGCAACATTTTACTGTTATCCAATCTTCTTGAAATTTGAAGAAATATTTTGTACCTAAATTTTCAAATAAATGCATTTTTCCCACACTTGAATTGATAGAATTTGTCAAATGGTAAAGTGCATTTTCACACTTCTATATTGTTCGGCAGAATATCAGGAGACAACATGCTGTGCTATATCAGCAAATCTGACACAAAGTGACAACTGACTGGCATGTGGCATATCGATTTCCAAAGGATCTTAAGAATTATTATATTTATGAGTGTTATGATATGTGTGTGTGGCTTTCAGCCAATAGAGTATTGTGTTGTTTTTCGTTTTTGTCTTTTCTTCAATAAAAGGCGCCAGCCAGCAGCGCAACATCTCTTGCATCATTGATTAGGGATCTGACATCAGAAATCTGTCTTGATCTGTTTTATCTATATTTATTTCTATCATCGAGGAATCAAATGGAATGCTGATTATAGAGCTCAATAATCTGTAGGGAGATTTACATTATTTTAAATAGGGTAAAAAATCCTTTGAAGTTATACAAAATGATACCAAAATCATTATTGTTTATCTACATGTACATATATGAAGATTGTAATAGGATACTTTTTAAGGAATCAAAAACATGCAATATCTCAAGACGGGTAGATGGAATTTCAATGGGATTTATTTACTTCAATTTAGGTACCTATCAGTACGAAAAAAAAGAGAGGTTAAGTTAGGTATGAGGTACCAAGTACGCAACACACATACACAAATGGTTGAGAGTTTTAAAATTACTAGACCCTGGTTCTTCACTAGTTCTGCAACAACTAACACTTTTCGTCAAACGTTTTTCTCATAAATCAGTCTCTTCTCTCTAAATACTCCGGATTTATAATTTTTTTTTGATGTGTGGTGGAAAATTTCTTATCAAAATTATTTTTAATAATTTTTCCGTTTATTAAAGTGGGTACCTACAGCCTGTTAGGACTTATAACAGCTAAAAAATCCAATTTCCTCCTCATCAGTTTAAGCTGTCGATCGAGCTGCAGACACCACACAGAAGTGAAGTAGCCTCTTTTTCCATCTTTTCTGTAAATGGAAACCCTATTTTTAGATACAGAGGTGTGGTGTATCTGCAAAGTCCTCACTTATATGTACCTACCTTACGTAGGTATGCTCAATTCATAAAGTGTACAAGTAGGTAGCTGGTAGGTACTGTCAATATTTTATTCCTATACACACCGGTTCGTGTTTTTAATTAAGGAACAATGCGTAATTGTTTCAAAAACAAAGAAATGTGCGTTGCCACTAGAAATCTACCAAAGTCTTCATTAAAAAAATTCAAAGCCTTCCCCATTCCCCATAGAAGTCAAAACATAAATATTCAAAGACAATTTCTTCATTTTGAACCCTGTGGGTTAGCCGAGAAGTAGGTGTATTTGCATAGATAGCTGCGCCATTGCGTGTTTGCTTAGCGCGAATACCAATACCAACCAACCTTCCTACAATATTCTATTCTACACGGAATGCGTGCGACGCGGCGTTATGGTTGGTGTCAATAATATTCAATTGGTGCCAATTTAAGGGCTGAAAAGTTCAGCAGATGCGTGGGTGTTTTTGTGTTTGTGTTGTTTCCTTTTTGTTCGTATATTTTATGCAGAAGGCGCAGCACACACAGCATGTTCGCATTGTTTATGTATAGAGATATTCGTTTGATTGTTTATAATACGGAAGGTGGTGGTGGTATAGGGTAATCATAGGTCTGAGGTGGGTGGTTAGGTTAGGTTAGGTTAGTATAGCTGGTATGCTTGTTCCTTGCTGTGTCGTGTCGCTAAAGCAAAAAGGGTTCATTTAGTGTGCAGTTATTTAGAAATTCATAAGCACGAAGATGTTGATGGTAAAGCTGCCTGTCAGAGAGGAAACCACTCGGAATGAAGCTGTGCAGGCATCAGCCAGCACCATCAGTAGCTATAGCACCCATAATATAGCAGCACTATAGCGCTATAGAGCGTCATGAAGACTCTACGTGACAATGTTTTGTTTAAGAAAACATTTCCTGTTTGCCTTAGAGTGTCCTCGGGATGTTTAAGAGTAAATATTTGCCGTTGCCATAAAATATCGTGACTATCATGCAGAATGTGCCGCTCGTTGTTGTTATTGTGGAGGAGTGTAAAGAGGGTGTTTTGAAGGAATGTACAGTGCTTGTATGTACCTATCTACACTGTTGTATTTATAGACGTCAAACGATATAGTTAAACTTCAAAGGTTGCAAAGGGAATAACTAGATGTACGTAGGTATAGGTAAACCCAAAGAGTATTTCTATTTGAAAGGTTGATTATGTGCAATTAGTTTTAAGGAATATTCTACAGATGGTGCTAATTGGGAAATAGTTAAATTGTTTTTCTTCAATTACTTAACAAAAAACAAATAAAACAAACAATTTAAAATAAGGAAGTATTTGTCAGGAACTTAGACTGATTCTTGTCAGAAAAGATTGGATAATAGACCAATTCCTATTCTAGTTGTAATCTTTATTGGGAAGAAACTTCTATTAAAG
Source organism: Dasysyrphus tricinctus (assembly GCA_963921185.1). Lineage (NCBI taxonomy): Eukaryota > Metazoa > Arthropoda > Insecta > Diptera > Syrphidae > Dasysyrphus > Dasysyrphus tricinctus. Next base: position 232,870,648 of record OY992531.1, on the reverse strand, counting down.
CACCAGCTTTCGAAGAAAACTGAGTTATTTCCAACCATAAGTTTGAATTGAGTAACAATAATCACTAAAATTGAGAAGTGAACTTAAAGACAAACCCTGTTTTTTCAACAAAATTTGCCGTCATAATTTGTAAAGGACAAGTCGAAACCCAGAATAAGCTTATTTTTCAAAGCATCCCAGAGAAGTCAAAATAATTAATGTGGAGCAAAAAAAATCCGAAATTAATGTGCCATTCGTAAAAGTGAAAGTAAAGTGCGTCTTCTTACAACTTGTGTTTCATAAATAAAGGTAAATAGGGCTTGTTTAGGGTATTCCAAAAAGAGGCTTAATTTTGGATTGTCGACACTAAACTGTTAAGCTGTTGGAAATTCGACATTGGTCGCATTAGCATACCTTGAGTCGTCAAAGCCTACTGTGAGAATCTGAGCGAGAGAAGCTGTCCGCTGTGCATGTACCTGCCACAGACGCCAAAAAAACGCCAACAACAAGAGGTTCCAGTATGACAATATAATCAAAGAGGCAGCCGAAACCACAAAAAAGAAAAGAGCCCGTGGTAAGTCGATGACTGCATACAGCAGAAAAAGGTGACAAAATATAAGGAAGAGTATCAAACAAGGAGACAAAAATGAAGAAGGATAAAACCGTGCATAGAACTAAGAGGGCATTCGGAGTCTCCCAGCCTTAGGAGATCGAATATTCTCACTATCCAAATAACACCCGACAGTTTTATAAAAACCAAGAAACTGGCTGCTGGCTGTAAGACCAGAACGTAAGCTCTTTGAGACAGCGAAATTAACAAAGTCAAGGAAGCACAGGGAAGTAGATGTATTTAAGTAGCATTTCCAGGAGCTGCGGAATGGGCATCAGGTAGATTGTGAAATAGGACAAGAAGCAAATCCAGCCCATGTCAATGAAGACATAGTACCATGACCTAGCTGCAAAAGGTGGACTTAGCTAAAACAAAGATCAAAAACAACAAGGCTGCTCTTCAAGCATGGAAGGATGTGTTTAAGGGGTGCATGACTCATCAACCAAGTATGGGTGGAAGGTAATATTTCCGGTGACTGGGCTATCAATTCCATATGACCTATCTACAAAAAAGGTGATCAATCCCTAGAACTATCATACATACAAGATTCCATCCAACGCAATGTGAGAGGGTCTTAAGCCGTTCTGCAACATTATCATCAGCAAGTAACAGTGTAGCTCCCAGATCTTTTTAAGATATTTTCTGCCTTGTGAATGCCTGAAACCATTCGTCAACAACCTAATTGGCCCATATCAGTGATGTGACATTAGGCCAAGAAAATCCACCATCGACCAAATATTCGCAATGCTTAGTTTTGGCATCCCTCCCAAACTCATCCATTTGTGCAGGTTAACGATGGAGAACTAAGAGTACTGTCAGTGATGCTTTCGTGAGTATGGAGGAAGAAGCCAAGAAGCGGGGATTAACGGTGAATAAAGGAAGACCAAGTAGATGCTGTCAACAAGAAGAGACACCCAACATCAATGTTTCGGACAGAACGTCACTCTAGACGGAAGAGGCTTTGTCTCCCTCCACTATCAGCTCTGCAAACGATACCAGTGCTGAGATCAAATGAAGAATTACTCTTGCCAATCACTGTTTCCTTGGGCTAAGAAGACAATTGAGAAGCAAAGCCCTCTCTCGAGCAACTAAACTGTCCCTGTAAAAGACGTTCATCATCACGATCCTGATGTATGTTGCAGAGGCATGGACATGGACACTATTAACGGTGGATGCGAACGCCTTAGGCTGTTTTGAGAAGAAAATTCTCTGGGTGATTTTTGGTGCCGCCTGCATAGATGGGGAATGGAGAAGAAGATACAACAACGAACTGTACGGGCTGTGCAGCAAAACCAACCCAGCTACAAAAGTTAAAAGCCAACGACTGCGATGGCTGGGTCACCTAGAGCGAATGGACACCAATGCTTCGGCCGGGAAAGTCTTTAAATCCAACCTCGTGGGATATCGCAGTAGAGATGGACATCATGAAAGGTGGCGCACGCAAGTGGAAGAGGATTTCAACCAACTTGGCGTGCGAAACTGGAGATGGCTAGCTAAACCCCGAGTCGATTGGAAGAAGCTTGTTGGTTGAGGCCTGGTCCACCATGGACTGTAGCGTCACATTAAGTAAGTACGTAAGTGTGGCATCCAGTCAGGCAGATCGAGATCGACCATAGACCAAATCATTGTCGTTCAATGAAAACTCCCTAAGTCTATTTTAATTTTGAGACAGCGGTACTTTTTATGGATTTGTACTAACCAGAATTTAAAAATGTTTGATTTTAGGGGATTTTTCCTTTAGAAATATACCAACATAAGATTTAGAGACCTTATACGGAACTACAATGTTTATCCTTTATTAAATATATCAAATTCACGAGAGGTTTCTTCTTAGGAAGTTTTCATAGAACGACGACGAAATATTCACTCTCAGGCAAGTCCTGAAACGATCAATGATTCACCAGTTATGTCGAGTGACATTGGAAAATACGCAACTACAAGGAAAAAGCTCTTCCAAGCTATTCCGAACATGCACAGGGATTTTTCAAAAAAGATGCACTATCATGTGATTTCTTCAATCTCGTTCTGGAGCAAATAGTGCGCATTTAGGCATTAACTCTGATGGCACAATTTTCAACAGATCTGTTCAATTTCTAGGGTACGCCTTTGATATCGATATTATCGGCCGCTACCAACAGGTTGGTATAGAGAATAGAGGCTTTTACGGCAGTTGAAGAACAGGCAGAACAAAAAATGAAAGATCTGTCAACCAACTAGGACAAAACGTCACTGTTGATAGCAACAAACTCAGTACCTAGTTAAGCATTTCATCTACCTGGGAGTGAAAATTAATCCTACGAACGACATCCTAGTAGAGATCCGATGAAAAATTTCCATAGCAAACTGGTACTACTTCAGTTTGGCGTAACAGATAGGCTCAAAACTCCACCATAAAACTCTGATACTGCCAGTCCATCTTTATGGCATCGAGTTTTGGGCGATAAGCAAAAAAGGAGAGCTGATACTGGGCTCCAGTGTGCGTGGAGGGCGAATGGAGGAGATCATACAACCACAAATTCCTTGAGCTGTATCCAGATGTGAATGTAGTCCAGAAAATCAAGACTCGTTAACTACATAGGCTCGGCCACATCGAGCGAATGGAAAATAATGCTCCAGTGAAGAGATGCTTTAAATCCCAGCCCCCAGGTTCGAGAGCACGAAGAAGACTGAACCTCCGGTTTAAAGATTTAGCCATCATGCTGGGAATTTTGAAGATGGAAGGCTGCCGGCCGTGTCTTAGGCTGCCACCCTTTTTTGGATTGAGAGCCGTGGATATAAGTAAGTAATGGGGCTATTAGGGTCAGAAAAGTAATTTTGTAATGTTATAAGGTCAATGCCACTAAGGCCACTAAGAAAAACCACCTAGAAAAACCAGCTAGAAACACCTTTAGCGACCAAATTCAACGAGTCAAAACTCTTATGACCTAAAATTAAGATGTTTTCAAGCTCATTAGAGCAAACCAATGTGCTTTTACCACAAGGTGCTGTTAATTAGAAGTTTTACCACTAAAGACCTGTTGTACAAACGTGGTTCAAATATTTTAAATGGCTGATTTCAGCAGAATTACTGAGGGTCAATGATGGTTCAAGGTTCAAGTATGTCAAAGTAGCCAATTTTATCCCTGAGCCATCGTTGAGCCTCAGTCCAATCTCTGAAGTCGGTGAGTTAAAATTGCTGAACCACGAGTTAATTATTTGTCTAACTGTTATATGACCCCTCTTGTACTTGAGAGCACAATGAATTTCATGAGATAAATCATTTTTCGTACTCATGCAGTAAGCAGGGGTTCTAAGAGCTCTCGATTAACACAAATCCACTGACCAGCATTGTGTTCCTTTCATTGTAATGAACTGATGTGCCCCAGGGTTCTGTTTTATCCTCTATGCTTTTTCTTAATATTCATCAATTTTCGCATAGTAGAAAGTTCCAACTCTTATAATTGATACGCTCAGCTATGTCCAACTTCGTTTGGATATAATCAAATTGTGAATTAATGTTTCACCAGGGATGGAATACAATACCTATTAAAGACTAATGTCATGCGGAGTTATTGTCCTTAGGCTTTCCTATAATAAACACATTTAGACTAAACAGTTCTTGCTAACGAAGCATAAATATGATTCAAAGCTAAAGTTTAAAAGTTTGACCCTATTTATTAAATTTAGAAACAAAAATTGTTCTTGAAATTCAAATATTCTTGTTTAATTGTTGTATTTGTTTAATTGTTTACAGATTTACAGGTCCTAATAAATAAGCCGCGGTATTCTCATAACTTAATAGCTTCAAATAGCTTCCTTTCGAATAAGCGGCAAAGATGTTCTCTTTTAATAAAACTCCGCCACCTTTCATCTATTTTATGATAAAAGAACAAAAAACTATTAAACAAAAGCTGAGCATAACAATCATTCAAAAAATCTATCTGATGAGATGCCATCAAAATGGTACCACACCAAAGACCAGCACACAATACAAAACAAAGTTCACGACTGTGTCGGACAAACTTGCTCTCAGGATTTCAGGAGAAAAAGACCATATTATAGTTTCTAAAATTTAGAAATTGTAAGCAAATTGGAACTTCTGATAAGAGCATACTGTACAGTACCTAATCTATCCAGGCAAACCCCGATTTAACAACATGAAGAAAACCACAGTTCTGATTTTTATTTATCATTGTTCATTCAAACTTCGAATGCTTTATTTATGTACGGATCCAATACTTATCCTATAAAGCATGTTAAAAAACATAAGGACGACGGACGATGAACAATAAATTTAAAAACTCAAAACCAGATGTTTTTGCATTCGTTAATTTGAGTGGTCTTTGTTAGTATCACACGTCAGTACAGCGGCGGATGGTGCTGATGTTCTGAAATACACAAAAAAAATCCTTTAGTCCATCTGCCTCTTATGCAGTTGTTATATACCTACCTAACTTATACAGAACTATAGCAATAGCACCTGCACCACACAGCACGAGCCAAAAAGGTTGTTTTATAGGAGTATTTATGTTGTATCATCCACATCCTTTGCTATTTTATTTTCTTCTGCTCATTTTGAGTTTGTGGTTTTTTGTTCTGAAAGGTTCTCGCGCTACCTTTGAGTGGTCTTTTAGGTTTTTCAGTCTTTTATTATTTTGTTTCGTTGGTTTGAAAAGTAAATTGCTTCATGTGGTTTGGTCATTTAATTCTATACGAGTATAATATTCTAGGAAATTAAAATTCAACCACTTGTTTTGTTATGAATTAAAAAAAAAAAAAAATTATCCTGAAGATGAATATTGCGCCAGGTGATATGATTTCAAGAAGTGATAAGTTTATTTTTTAAATCTCGCCTTTTATGTTAGTTAAAGCTTTGAAGCAGACTTTATTTAACAAAAAGCCTTATTGGGTATTAATGAGGATGCTTATACGACCTACTAATTGTTTCGCTGAATTTATATCCTTTTATAAAATTTCCTCAATTTTGATAAAACAAAAGCTCAATATTCTTTCAGCGTAAACTGAATTTACCAAAGACAAAGAAGATGCACAATTTATTGTATACATAGGAAGCAGGGCTGTAGCTAGATTTGAATTTAAGGTAGGGCAGTGCTGGTAAAAGGTAGGGTGGAAGAAAATACAAAGTTCTTCCTTCGGATTTTTATTCTTCGCATCGTCCTATTTATGTCATACTATAATCGTAGCAAGAAGTGAATAGCAGGAAGCTAGTTGGCCGATACTATCTTGTTCACCTCTCGATCGTCGCCCTTGCTGCTTTCAGTGGAGTTCCTCCTTCTGTGAACACATCTAATCTAATTTCACCACACCAAGTGCTTGTTGTTGTTGTAGTCCTTCGGTTAGTGTGAGGAATTTTAATTTTTATTTATTGGAGATAATCAATCAGTCATTGGTTGCAGTTCGCAGTGTGTACACGCTATGGGACTATGCAGACGGACGGGTAAGTACTTCTTATTTTCAGGCACGTAGTTAAGTGGGTGCATGAATGCAAGTAATTATACTAGGTCAGTATTTTTTTATTTTGGATGGGAGTTGCTGATATATATAGGAAATGGATTTTAGGATGGGAACATGTGTGAAGGCAGGGAGGGTTGGAATTGTAATGCTTCATCGCAAGAGTAGGGTCAGGTTTCAGGTGGGTGCAGGGAATTAACTTCACGGGAACTACCTTCATATGGGAATTAACTTCACCACTAGTGGGAATTAATTTCCCTTTTTTGCAGTGAAATTATTTCCCACCGAAAGTGAGTACTAATTTCACTTTTTTGTGGGAATTAATTTCACTTTAATGTGCATTTCTTTAAATCCAGATTCTTTAAATGCAAAAGAATCTTTGCATACACCCAGCCTCGCACCTACCCCAAATCCTATAATGGGTCCAATCAGGGGGGTTGCAGGGGGGCAGCATGCCCCCCCATACATACCTCACTGTTTATTCGCTGTAATGCTTTGTCTTATTTGCCTATACAGTGCTAGCAGCAAGCATTACAGTGAATAAACAGTGAGGTATGTATGGGAGGGCATGCTGCCCCCCTGCAACCCCCCTGCTTGGGCCTATTATAGGATTTGGGGTAGGTGCGAGGCTGGGTGTATGCAAGTTTCTTTTGCATTTAAGGAATCGGGATTTAAGGAAACACAATTTTACATTTTTGTAATGTTTATCATATCATAGGTGGGAAATAACTTCACACAATTTTCGGATGAAATTATTTCCCACCTTTAGTGGGAAATTACTTCACAAAAAAAAGGTGAAATTAATTCCCACTAGTGGTGAAGTAAATTCCCATGTGAAGATAGTTCCCGTGAAGTTAATTCCCTGAACCTTCAGGTGTATCTACACGGAAAATCCACTAATCAACAGATCAATAGAGCTGCTAAGCTTTTGCAGTTTACTCTAAGCGGAATTGACATCTTGTTTCTAGAAGTATAGTCAATAGTAATATTAATATTGACATCTTTGCAGATATCTATAGGCGGCAATTAAAGCTATTTTTTCAACCACTATATACAATCCAAGCTGGACAATGTTATCAATTTCGGCTGAGATCTCTAGGTACAAGAACCAACATGGATCAAAGTTACCCTAATATGGGTCCCAGGACATCGTGATAGTCTTGGGAATGAAATGGAAGATAAACTGGCCAAAAATAAATCATCTTTTGAACCAAGCCAAGTCGATTCTATAGTACAACTTAAGTAGGAAAAAAAGTAGAATTCAGTAGAATTTCATTGAAGCTGCTGATGTCAGATGGTCACACTTTCGTCGGGGTTCAAAAAATGTATGGCTAAATATTTCAAAGAAAAACCTTGAATATCTTTCCTATTTGGAGTCCTATCAGGCCACAACTCAATGGGACCCCACACACGAGCAGAATGGGTATCAGCCCATTGGATTCATGTAGAGGGTGTCAAGATGAAGAGGTGACTGGGTGCTCATCCCACTTCTTTTTCGAATGCTCCAGCCTAGCCAGAACTAGAAAAAACGCCTGGGAAAATAATTTTTTGACGAAATGGGTGGCATCTCTACCCTGCCACTTAAACTCATATGCTGGTATACCTTTTTTAACCCTTTTGTTGACATAGTGAAAACATGGCCATCAAAAGCTTTCTATTTTATTTTTGAAAATTAAATCTTCCATATTTAGCCCATTTAAAAAACGGGGTAAATGTTTATTCATTAGAACTAGAAATCTTACGAATTAAAAACATTTTTTTTCGTAACCGTCAAGATTACACAAACAGTTTCAATGTAACTTCGTAATTCTGTAAATTTTTCAGTGGCAATTTCTTAAGTTAAGGGCCGTGAAAGCAGGCAACAGGCACCAGTGTTTTTGAAAAAGCTCGCTCATAAGGCAGACAGAGACAGCGTATACATACCTACCTTGATGACTTCTTATAAGTCAGCTAAAAATGAGATACGTGTTTTCTGATTCCCTCAATTCTTGGCAAAAATTAACAAAAATTTTAAGAAGAAAACTTCAATTTATAAAAAATTTTTGATCGTGACAATTAAAAGTTTAAATGCATGATATGGAAGACAAATATCCACATACACAAGTTTCTTAAAATTTTTGAAAAACTTTGGAAAGTAGTAGAAGGTTCTGGTCTCTGCTTCCAGAGCTTTCCATAGGGAATATTTCCCAATAATTTCCCTTCCAAAAGTTTTTATTTGACAGCTGGTTTCTGCTTTAAGCCGGCAGATGGTGCTTCTTTCGTTTGAGAGTCGCTATAATTATAGCTAAGGGGTATGTTTGCACTGCGACCGTAAACTCTATTGTGTCCGTTTATTTGGCTTTTGTGAGATGGCGTTATAGCTCAAATGTGAAAGTCATTACAATATTTTATTTATTTGGAAGTGTAAATATTTTGTATTCACCACACTTTATCTCACGCGAAAAAAACTGCCCCAATTGTTTATAGTTCTATGACAGGGACAGCAATGACCCCTTTTTGAATGAAACTGTAAACAAATCATGCAATATAATAATTTTGTATTTCAACTCAGTAGTTTTTGAAATGCGAAAGTATTTGCATAGATTTTCGCACGGGAACTGTATATGTACCTACTTGGCTTTATAACGACGTATTTATTTTCGAACAAAAAGGTCACTGAAATTTTTACGCTTGGAATTTATATTTTGTTCTAGTATAAAAAAAAAATTGCTCACAGCACGGACATTTTTCTTTGAGCACAATTTCTTTTTTCACCACAAAGCTTTTTTTTACTCAAACAAACTGTAGATATACCTACTTAGCGTAAAAGGTGAAATATTTTTTCGAAAAATGATATCCCCCCGAAATAATTGTCTGGCTACGGCCTTGCCTACCTTAGGGTGGTCCTTAAAAGGTCCATCGTTTAGTTTAAGTTGGAGCATATGTCCCCTAATTTCTTCCAAATAAATAAAAAAAAAATTTATAAAATTTTAGCTCATTTTGTTACCTTTTAAAACCCCCCAAAACGAATCAAGTTTCATATGAGAAAACCCATGTAAAATATTCAATCAAATTCTGAATTTTTATAACTTTAATGGATAGAAAAAATAAAGTTTTGGCACAAATGTAGTTTTTTATGACTACATCTAATATTCGGCACAAAACTCATTAAAATAGAAAGTAAAAATTTCCGCAATTTAAGACCCATAAGGAAAAGTTAAAAAAATCGAAAATAGACATAACTGTAATTAAGGAAAAACTACCCTAAAATTTTTCTTGTACGCCACTTTATTTGTAAATAGCTACTATGATAGCCTTCAATTTATCAAGGTATCTACCTACCTTTTGTCGTCTAAAATTCGATTAAAGCATTATTAAAATAAAATCTCTTCTTTCCCTCATGTTCTGTATGAAAGCCAAAAAAAAAAGAAAAAAAATAGAGAATTATTTTCCAAACACATTTTCAAAGGAATATAGTGAATGTCGTGGATGTAGTATTAGGTAGGTACATACATATATGAATGTTAGGATTTCGTCGTTTCTAACAAAACTTTTAAATGAATCCTTTGAAAGTTTAAAACAAAAATAATGCAAAAAAAATTATTCAATAAAAATTAAAAAATTGAATAGATGCATGGATATTGTAATACCATTATGTATGTTTAATATAATATTTTTAAATGGATTGTATACTTTAATAAAAAATGAAAGATTAATTAAAACCTCCGCTTAGTTCATAAAAAGAACTTCTGTTGGTATAAAGATATCATTAGACAATTATTTATAAACCTTTAACCTTTGGTTTTTTGTCCCATCCTCTTGGTATGACGCTGATATAATAGACACCCAACAAGCTCATCTTGACCTTAAAAAAGAACCCTAATAATATAGAAAAAGAACTTTAACCTATACATTTTCCTTTTCCACCCTATATTATCTGATAAGAAGGATACCTAATCTGTACTTAACAAATTAGACAAAAATCCCGCAGCTGACTTAACTTCTTCTTGAAACCATAAACCTACCTTCATATCTAGTCATTATAGAAATATCGAATCCTTACAATATAGGTACCAAATTACCAACCTTTAATTAAAAAATCAAATTTCATGAAGTATCTCTACAATTCAAAAGTGGGTCAATATACTACAAAAAAAAAACTTTATCAGGACTCGAGGCTACTTCAAGTCAAAATTTGAAAATCGAAAAAGGTATCAAGTATCGGGCTGCCGGCCTGGCCCCCATCCGAACATCCTCTGATGGTTTTCCTACCAACTTTCCGTTACCTAAAATTGTTTCCCTTTTTTCCTATTACCGATTACAAATACCATAATAACTTCCCCTTGCGGAATAGGAAACACGATAAATACACCACTGAATAAAATATATATTTCCAAATAAAAATGAAAAACTTCTTTTGTTGAACGAAAAGAAGATGTCACGTTGACTTCGGAATTCGGATGACCAGACACAGTAGACCATGATGGTTGGTTCACAATAGGAGTAGATGGATTTTTTTTAATCTAATTACTGAGAGGGTGTTCGTGTTGTGAATGAAATTCAATATAGGTATAAGAATTAAATAAAGTCCTGAGGTAGATATTATTATTATTATCTTCTGCGGTACAACAAGTAAGTGTCATGGGAACGCCACACTTGTGAGGCATGTAGTACGTGCTCTCTAGTGTTTGGCCGCTTCAACGAAATTCAATTAACTTAAAATGTCATAAACATTCGCTGTATAAATCACTTTTTTTTCCATCTTTTTGTTCGAAAAAAAAAGTCACAGCGATTTGTGGTGGAATGGCAGTGAAATGGTTGGATGACGATGAAGTGAACTTTTCTATTTTATGTACACATACACCTGACATTCCAGAAATCCAATATAAATTTTGTTTGCTTGCTCATCCCCTCCCCCCGATTTCCTCTGATATATATATGATTCTGGAAATATGACAGAGGTTACGTTTCATTTCTATATATGTGTTATGGTTTATGCCGGATGTAGGTGTATCATTGACCTTCTGGGGGTGGAGGAAGGTGGTTAAATATGGCAGTTTTCAAATAACTTTATTATAAATTGAGTTGTTTAACGATGGTTAGAAGACTTTTTGGTCTTATTTGTCAACCGATTTCTTACAACACAGAGTGTGTGTTTTTTTTCCTTTTTTATTTCAAAGAAGATGGGAGATGAAAATATCTATCAAGTTTGTTGAAGTTTAAAAAAAAATGAAAAAACTCTCCACTTCGTAATATTATAGCCATACGATTCCATCCTTCGATATCATTACTGTCAAAATCATGACATAGCACCACCACATGAATTTTGAAAATCAAGACTATTCAAAAAAAAAACTTTGTCCTTCTATCCACATATCCACACATACAAAAACACATCCTGGCAAAGATATTTTTTAAGATGAAATAATATATACTTTGTTACCCTTTGAAATCGATTTCCTGTCGCATCGATTATATTTTATTTACCTTAGCCCATTCAAGCAGGAATACCCATATAATATGGGAATATATATGTACGTATCAGCACAAAAAAAGGGTTTGAATTCCAGATGAACTGTTCGGTATACTCTCTACTTCATGCATGCCAGAGTTAGTAACATTCTTTGAATTCAAAAGATGATAAAATAGGATGGATGATTCGTCTTTTCAGATTTAACGTCACCTTTCAACACTTTTTACTCACACTCATAGAAGGGGCGGGTTAGATTTTGCTTTATAGGTAATTTATATAATATGTATGTTGAAAAAAAAAATATTTTGACGAAGAATAAATAATATCTATGCACGAGTGGGTTGAAAGAATTTCTTCCATTTTTTTTCTTCTTCCAAAAATATGCCTGTCAAACTTTATTAATCAAATATGGTGGAGAGTTATCCCTATTCCTTAAGCTTTGAATCTGAAACCAAATTGGAGTCAGCCACCATTTAGAAAAATGCATTTTAACGGATCATCGCACGAAAAGTTTGTTAATATGTATTTTTATGTTAAGGGTCTTCACTATTTAAGTCAGAACATGGTCCAAAATGGCAAAATTTCAAATAAAGCATTGTTCAAGTAGGGACTTAGTCAAGCTTATGTTTGAAATGTCTTTAAATACATAATGTGCTTGATTGTATATACTTTCCAAGAAAAGTGATTCCTATTTGTACAAAATTTAAAATTCAAATTTAATTTAAATGTTAGTCCAAAATATTGAGCAATATTCCCATGGGGCTAGAACTGGTTTTAGTTTTGTTCTTTTTAATTTTTTCAATTGATAAATATTTTAAGATGAAATGAAGCCGTGAGAGCCATAGCGGCCTAACTGCATTTTTCATTATTTTCAGTAGAGCAAAAATAAGGAGAAGATTAATTTTAAACACTTACACCGGTATTCATAAACGCAAATCAAACACAAATTATCTTTGATCAGTGAGCTAAGTGGCAAATCATATCAATAAATCAAAATTCATGGGATTAAACTAACTCACCAAAGTAGGTACATTAAACGAGTAATTAAGTTAAAAATACTTCTGTCATTGTTGCCAAAAACTAGAGATAAAAGGAAATAGACGCTTGTGACACACATGCTATCTACAGCCTCAAATGAGAGAGTGTATGTGCGAAAGTTCACATTTAATGAGAAAGTGTATGTGCAGTTCCATAAATAGTCTTTGGAAAGAGCAGAGTTCCTGTTGATTGTAGTAGATTTTCGTTAAGTTTTTGAACTTAGCGTGGATTAGCAGTTTATATTTTTATTGATTTAAAATTTTAATTCGTGAACTAACTTCTGATTGACGTTTTAGTTAATTTGTGAATTAGAAGATATTTGAGCAGTTTTTATTGATAGGGCTGTTATAGTTTAAGAAAATTTCAAATACTTGTCGTTTAAAAATAAAATGCACGACTGGATCGCACGTACTTGCTCTTATGTTCAAGTTGTGTGGGGCTTAAGAACTTTAAAAAATATTCAAGTAATTATAGAAAAAGTATAAAAAGCATTTAAATCGTTCTTTTAATTGTATAAACAGCCTGATAAATAACTTAGAGCTCAAAAAAAAGTATGCCATTTCATTACTTGAAAAAATATGAATATATGCAAAAAAAAAATTTAAAATCGTTGGAGCCGTTTTCTTAAAAATTAATTTTTTATATATAAAATTTTTGTAACATTTTTCAAAAAAAAATTTGGTATGCCAATTTTGAGTATATATTAATATACATTTAAAACTGAAATTTCAAAATAATTCATCAACCCGTTTTTGAAATATTGAATTTTCAAAAAAAAATTTTGAATCTTTTTTTAAAAATGCAAAATTTATTTTTTTCAAAACTTTGGTATGCAGTATTATTTATATTCCAACAAAGCTTTTGTGCAAAAAATTTCATTGAAATCGGATGAGCAGTTAATGAGAAAATCAAAAATCAAAAAAACCGTTATATGACAGGTACCGTTAATAAATGTTCTTGGTGATTTTTTTTCTTACTAAAAGGTATATCATATCTACAGTAATACACTGATTTTTTTATCAAAATCGTTGGAACCGTTCTTGAGATAAATAAGCTGTTCCTTAACGGTTGTATGGCAAGTAGGTACCGTTTTTTTTTTGAGCTAAAAATAAAATTTCAATTTCCCTTCTGAGAGTTACAAAAAAACTTTAAGTTCAAAATTTGAAGAAAATCGCTTCAGTGGTTTAGGCTGTAGGTTGAGGTACGGACAGACAGACAGACAGAATTTTGCCACCCACTTTTTTCGTGTTCTCTATCATCGTAATATCATGTTTGATTGTTATTTCAAAATTTTTTTTCTGCACGAATCCAAAACTTGCCCTATAGTACCTATATCGCAAGTAAAAAAGAAACAGCTTTGAATTTTTTTTTCAGTTCGATCAAAAAATAAATACTTTTTGATTTTGTATTAATGATTTTTGAAAATACCGTTATAACTGAGCAGATAGGTCACTTTTGCACTCAAGCTTTTAATTTTTTTTTTGGTTGCCCTCTTAGTGCAAAAAGTCCTATAACTATGGTATGGAGCCAGTGTTGCCATTAATTTTTTTTTTTTTAATCTGCAAAAATGTCGAAAAATTCCGAAACAACCACAAGTAGGCCAGGAAAAATGGGTTCCGAGGTTGAAAAAATTAATTCATGAAATATTAAAATTAGAATCGACGCAGAATTGCAACCTCTATGACATATCCAAAGTCCCCCAAAATCCCCGCATTGGCTTTTTGTGTAGATGCATTTGAAGATGTGCAGACGGGGAGAATTTGGAGGTCTATCAAACTAAAATATTTGTTTGGGTAAAACTTAATCATATGATACATGCTTAAAGGGTAGTTTTTAACGCTGAATCTAATGAAACCAAATTCAAAATTATACAACCACCCAAAAAGAAGTTATAGTCCTTTTTATGTAATGATGACTTTTTTTTCAGGTACAACAGGTAAACTATTACCGAAAACCCTTTGAAAATAACGGTATGTTAATGAAACTTAGAATGAATGTTTCATTTGTCATAGGAACTTAGAATCAAGAAAGTCCCTAAAAATATCCATGGTGAAAGGGTGTTTTTTTAAGGGGGAGTGGCAAGTGTAGAATGTTAACCATAGCACCCACGAAAAAACTCTTACACTCATGAAATTCGCCAAAAATATATAATTTGTCATGGAAACCAAGAATCAAAAAAGTCTTCATAAATAAATTTGTTCTGGGGTTTTTTTATTGAAGAGAGGGAAAATCTCGGAAGAAGTTGGAAGATTTGAGCCAAAATTCCGATTTGGTGTAATTGAGGTATATACACAAAGTATGGTATATGATTTAAGTATATTTTTTAACGCTGATTCTAATAAAAGCAAAACTAAAATGATACAAGCACCCTTAACAAAGTTATGGGCCTTTTCAAGCAATAATTAATTTTTTAAATCGTATTTTCCGTAGAACAAGTCAAAAGTTAACAGTCACCAAAAACACTATTAGAACAAATATATTTATATGGACTATTTTGGTTCTTGGTTGCCATGAAGAGTTTAATATTTTTGGCGAGTTTCATGAGTGTAAGAGTTTTTACGTGGGTGTTACGGTTAACATTCTTTGTTGCCCCTCCCCCTTAAAAAAAACACCCTTTCACCATGGATATTTTTTGGGACTCTCTTGATTCTTAGTTTCTATGACAAATGAAACATTCATTCCAAGTTTCATTAACATACCGTTATTTTCAAAGGGTTTTCGGTAATATTTTACCTGTTGTACCTGAAAAAAAAGTCTTCATTACATAAAAAGGACTATAACTTCTTTTTGGGTGGTTGTATCATTTTGAATTTCGTTTCATTAGATTCAGCTAAAAAAACTACCCTTAAAACATGTATCATATGATCAGGTTTTACCCAAACAAATATTTAAGTTTGATAGACCTCCAAATTCTCCCCGTCTGCACCTCTTCAAATGCATTTACACAAAAAGCCAATGCGGGGATTTTGGGGGACTTTGGATATGTTATAGAGGTTGCAATTCTGCGTCGATTCCAATTTTAATATTTCATGAATTAATTTTTTCAAGGTTCCCCATACAATTTGTGCTATTTTTCCTGGTCTAAAGCCTGGGATATGAATGATTTAAATGTTGACGACCCCAGCAAATGAAACAAGGACAATGAATTTTGGATGTTCACGAGGAATGTCTAACAGGCCTGGATAGGCTAAAGACTGACATTACAGCCATCTTGGAAGTGCGATGGGATGGAGAGTGCATACGGAGGATGAAATCGCGTGAAATCTACTTCGGCGAGTGCTGCAAGGAGCAGGGTTGGCTGGTTCTTGGTTGTGGTTTAAGGGGAAGACTTAGGCAAGAAGTCTTAGCTTTCAGAAATTTAAGCGAGCAGTTGGTCACAATCCGCATCAAAGCAAAATTCAAAAACATCTCTTTGATCTGTGTCCATGCCCCAACGGAAGAAAAAGATGACTCAACCAGGGAAGAATTCTTCGATCTCCTCGAGAGCACGTATGATAGCTAGATATAGAGACCGAGCTGGCTGGAGGGGCTTGTTGGTTGGGGCCGTAGTCCACCGTGGACTGTGAGTGCCATCTAACTAAATGTAAAGTAAGTAAGGTAGACCCGTTTTTTATACACATGCGAATATGCAATATTACTAAGTAAAATAGAAAGTAACGTTACTTGTGGTTAAAGACAAAAAAAAAAAAAGCATGTGGGGAAAACCAAAAAACGATAAGTAGGTACCAAGTTTGAAAAAAAAAAAAAGATTTAGCCGTTCAGGCTGTAGCTCCACGGACAGCAGACAGACAGAATTGTGAGCAATTCAAAAAAGCGGTCTGAAAAACCAATATTATATGAGGTCACAGTAACTTAAAATGATTTTTGTTTTGCTTTTGTAACCTGTTGCTATAAAAATAGCATTAAAATCTGCTTGTCAAATTATCATGACAAAACTTTTTACATTATATCCCCCTGATTGGGCTTGCGATTTGTTGATTGTCATTGCATAGTTGAACGCTTGAATTCGAACGTTCAGTCCGTCGGATTATCGGTATCATTGGAATTCTTGGAATAAGAACTTCCTCTCCTTTGAAATTGCCTTTGATTCATTGTAGCCCAAAGAACGTGGTTCAAAAATTCCTATACCGTCAACCTGGTTCCATTGCACAGTTTCGGTTGGTACATATTTCGCAGCATTATAACGATAGAACCGACTTTTAGTTTGCAAAATATGAAGGTAGACTAGGTGCATACCTATACAAAATATTCGAAAGTATTATTGAATTAAATTTGTTGCTTTGTCATCATTTTTATAACATTTATAACGTGATTAGGCATTTTTTAATTTTTAATAGTGAAATTCAAATCATCGACGTCCTTCTTTTTGCACTTAATATCTCGTGTGTGTTCATTCAGTCAATTGTGATTCAAAAAATTATTGCGACCAATGCGATGTTCAGGAAAACTTTGCTAAAAAGTTCTATCTTGCTACGATTATTCGAATTCACAAAAATTTGGCGGGAAGCAATTTGAAGCATAAACCAGAGGTCAGCTATTTCCAATTGCGCCAACAACTGATGAATGTGTCTGCAGTACAGCTCGCGTTTTCGTAGGTAACTGCAGCTTCCTTAAGTATACAAGAAATACGTTAGTTTCACGAAAACGGTGACTTCATCTGCAGGTGTTGATAGCGGGTTGACCGATAAATTTAGAATAGTCGCTGGCTATAGTCTGTCCGGCGAAAATTGTCAGTACAGGGCTTATGGGCTAGCCTTTTTCGTGCCTGTGTATACCCTCACAACACTTAAATAACAAATCTGCCACTGAAAAAGATACAAAACCACTGATTAACATACAGGACTTGTTGTTGTAATTCTTTGAAGCATTTCGTACGCTCCAACCTGACCGTGCGTCGTCTTTCAATGCCAAAACCTAAAGCATTCTGATCATACATATACTCGCTTTCGCTTCTACATTCGCTGTTTCAAATAAAACAAAAAATTCACATTACCACAAAGTTGCCTTTGTCAAGTCGCAACAATACAACAGAGCTTTTTCAGTGGTTTTTATGAAAGAACTTTCGGTTTTGAAGCTTTTGAGACCAAAATTAATAAAGGTGAGAGCCAAAAGTGTTGTCGTTTTGATTGTCCCTTTATTATTTGTTTGTATTTCTGAATAAACGTATAAAGTTATTTGCGCTAAGTTTTGAAGCATTCACAAAGCGTTACGTGATCAAATTTATTTGAAAAGGTGTGGTTTGGTTAAAAAATTTATGAATGGATTTATTTTAATATGTTTGAAATGGAATCCATGGTAACTATATGCACATTGTTCTTCGATTTGTGGCAATTTATAATTCAAAGTATGGAAACCCTGTGAGAGCCTTAACTTGAGACAGATTTTTGCAAGTCAATGCAACCAGGCTGAGAGGCAAACGTCCTATCTTCCCAGTACTGACAATTTTTGTTGGATAGAGTATAGTAGTATCAAAGTTCCTCCAATGAAGCGCCTCGCATTTTTGCTCAAATCTTTTACTTTTCGATCAAGCACCTAAAATGCCCGCTTGCGTGGCATTGTGCATTCATATCAGATGAGTAATATTTTTTCAGGCTCGATAATAAAACTTATTTTTTTTTATTTAAACGCCCACTTATTTATTTCATAAAATTAAACACTTTACTTTTCTTACTACAAACAATTTACTGTTCACCACTGAAATTAATTCACCAACTTTACGTTTCACTTTTATTACAACCAACTTTATTCACTCACAAACTGTGTCGCTGCCGGTCAAATTTATGTGCCTTTTACACTTGTTTCACAAAATATGGAAATTGGTAGAATGTTCTGGTATCTGCTTCTAGAGCTTTCTGTAGGGGAAATTTCCAATAATTTCCCTTCTTGAAGCTTTTATTTTGATTTTTAGAATCAAAGCTCTAAAGCTGACGAAAGCTCTCTCTAGGTATAATCAGGAAGATGCAGCTTCTTCATTCGAGAGTCGTTATAGCTCATTCGAGGGTCGTTATAATTAGTTACGGGTATATGCTTGCTATTGTGAGTCGTTATAGTTCAAATATGAAAGTCATACAAATATTTTAGCACATTTTCAACACCTATGCCATCGCAGAGTTTTTTGAAATGTTGCATGTTAGTTTGCGTCATTCATCGAAAGATTCAATAGCCTTAACGCTGAATGGGCCATTAATCCAACTTTCAACACCGCAGATGCTTTTCCAGAAGAAGCAATGGTTATGTCGGATCTTGGGTGAATTGAAACCAAAATCAACGAAATGAGAGGAACATTCTTCCAGTTCTACCAGGTGCATCGAGGTTGAATGTGCCGCCAATTAATTCATTAATGTGTCGTACACGTTTTTTCTTCTTGCTGGGGACTCAGCAATGGGACATTTGTGCAAACTGTTTCTGTCAAAACGCCTCCATCGAAATCTTGCTTGCACTGCAATTTTTCGTTGAATGCATCGATCGATTAGGGGCTGATATTCCCCATTTAGTGATTTAGTCAACAGACTGCCGCATATGAGGAGACATTATGTCTTTGATCAGTCATGTCTTCTTTGTAAATACATATATGTCCCACAAATTGAGTTCGTTCGAGGAAAAACACGTCCAGATGATGATGGCGAACAATGTATGAACTTAAGTCGCAAGTGCAAAAACTGTAGCATTGGCAAGTGTCGCCTTATAAATTGTTTGCCAGCAAATTTTCCAGTTGATAGGCTTCTCGAAATATGGCGCATAGTACACATAGTAAACCATCAACAATCCACAGGTTTTCGAATGATGTTGGATCATACACAATATACATTAAACGCATTATATCGAGAAGAAAGCTCAAATCCAAATTTTTAACCATCAATCCATAACAGGGTTGCCGCTATCTTCAATTAAAAAATGAACTCGTTTTTCACAAAATAAATCCGTATTTTTAATCTTATTAAAAAAACATATGCATTCCTGACAAGAAGAATAAGTTCTACAAATTTGTTATGTGGAATTTTTTTCATTTTTTGTGTATTTTAAGCTGTATCCAATTATAAGCAAAAAATGGAGCTCACATATTTTGCATTAAATTTTTGTTCAGTGTTCGTACAAAATGTTCTCCTTAAAATTTTTTAAAAATCATAAACATACAGTTTTATCTTATTTTTTTCAGTCCAAACAGTTGTTTAGTTACTGTAGCATCTGAATAGCTTCCAAACGCAGCATCACACTTAAAATATTGCAAAATTTTATCTTCCTAATTTTCTTGTTTTGAATCAAAAGCACGCTTTGGTTCTTAGATGCGAAAACAGAATTTACTCTTTCACTCAAGATGGTGAAAGCTGGCAGAATAAGTAAAATCACTTATCTGATATGCAAAACGACATTTTTATATTTGAAAACTCAAATTAATACATGCTCGCACTGTACTCTTATAAGCTGCTATTACAAACAAAATTTATGTGACTTCCCTGCGCTCAATATTATGTTATGAATCGATTGATCAAAAATAAAGATAAAGATAGACCACATCATTTCTAATGATTTCCAATTTTAAAAACCCATATCCGTTAAAAATATTAAAATAAAATAGGTACTCGAAAAAATTGATCTCAAAAAAATACGATTTTCAAACAAATTTTGATCCATAAACTAACACATTTATCAAAAATTCCTCAAACATGGGTTAAATAATTTTTTCTTACCTTTTCAAAAATATAAAATTTTCTAAATACAAATGTCATTCTGATTTATTGCAAATTATTTCTTAGCCATCTACTTTCCCGTTTTTGGACTTTTAAACGTTCATATCTCCATTCCTTTAATTTTCCTTATTTTTCATTGCACCTACGACTTTCCCGTAATTACATAATCTATCTATATAATCATCTTTCTACCTCTCCCCATTTAGAAAATAGCCAAAACCGAGTTCACTCTTTAGACCAAGATGGCGGAAGCTCTGCAAAGGGTTGATGGTCAAAAGCTTGGATTTAAGCTTTCTATAAAGTACTCTAACGATAACTAGAAAAAAAGTCTTCCCCAACGTTTTGTGAAATTCCCATAGGAGCTATGACTAAATTTACTGGACTATGAATAATTTCAGAATTTTGAAAAATATTATTTTCCAAAGTATTGGCTACATAACGTTAGTACTTACATGGTCACAAATAGTAAAGAGAAGAACATCTTACCTGTAAAAAAAAGAAAAAGTTTTATATTATATTAACTGCATATAACAGATTAAAAAGCAATTAAAGAAATGTATTTTATATTAAAAACTTTAATCTCTTAAAACTATTCACGCTTATATCTAAAATTACTTCCGTTTTCAAATAAAATGAAAGTCATTGGGGCTAATCGTTTTAAATTCAAATAAATTCTTAAATTAGAACACACACACACAATAGATAGTTGTATGTTGGTACACACATAAACATAGGGTAATACAAAAATAGGATCACGTTTTCATATTTTTTTTTTTTATTTTTCAAAAAACTTGTAAAACATTGTAAACAACAAGATTATCTCTTATTAAGTGTCTAATCTTCAAACAGGAGAAGGTATGTTTCAATTGATTTATAGCTCATCATAAGAAGCTATAAATAAAATGGGTTTTTATTTTGAAAGGCGGCTATTTATCAAAAAAAGACTTAATGATTTGTTGATCTTTGAGCAAGATCATGACATTATTCTTTCAGTCGAATGTCAAAAAAGTTGTTATGTTTATAATTTAATTAAAATTTACAGCACACATTTTGAGGCTATGTATCAATATGGTTTAAATAGTTTGGACCAACTTGAAAGATTTTTCTTGTTTTAAGATTAAAGAAAAGTATAAAATGTTTTTAAGGTCTTCTTCCACGAAAGACTAATGATATCAATATTCCAGTAATCACTGATTTATTACGTTTAAATATAATTAATATTAAAAATCTATAAATCAGTTATTTTGAAAATTTATAATTCATTAGTGGTTGGTGTTCTCAAACAACTTTCTTTCTTCTTAAGAGTTCAAGAAGCAATTGGAGACTGTAAATGGAACAAAATGTTGAGTAGAACAGAAAAGTTTTCATTCATTCAGAATTTTTAAATAATTTAGACCCCGCAAAAATTAAAAGCCTCAAGTTTGGGAACAACGGAAATGCAGCCACACTATAGATACATACATATGCTTTTTCCTCTGGATATAAACTAGTTTTCCTCTGATTTTTTTTTTTGTATCCGATGGAAATCTTCAAAAGTGTAAGAATCGGTACCAAGTAGTGTGGGTCTCAGGACCAATCTATGAAAGATTGACAAATGATTTTTCTTTCTTAGTTTATAAATTACATTGGGGGAAATTTAAAGTTATAACACTTTCCCATAGCTCTTAGACCATCATTCATGAGGCTTGGTTCTTATTAATCTCCAAATATTGTTTCGTACATTTAGGCCGGTCTCCATTTCGGAGTCGGTATGACTTTGCAGTCGCTGATTGTGTGATACAGCGTGTTTTTTAACCACTTCTGTAACCATTTCAACTTGAAGGCCACGTTGTAGATCGCTATTTCTAAAACAAGAGGCATTTATTATTCCACGAAGGGCCTTCCTTTGGAATTTTTGGATAGGTTCAGCATTTGTTTTCTTTGTACAGCAACATTGTTGGATACGATATATCCAAACGGGTTTCAATACTTGCTTATATAACATTAGTTTGTTCTGATAAGATAGGTCAGAGATCTTTTCTAGTGACCAGTACATTTTTCTGTCTAAAAACCTTTCTGCAACACTATGATCGGCAAGTACCTGGTGAAGCTTCAGGTCAGGCAGATCAACGATAGACCAAATCTTCACATTGAGGCAAATCCTGGAAAAGACCAACGAATTTCAAGTCGAGACCCATCACCAATTCATCGACTTCAAAGCGGCATATGATAGCATAAGTCGCAAAGAGCTTCTATTGGCGATGTCGGAACTCGGGATCCCGACAAAAACTGATCCAGCTATGCCGCATGACCTTAAAAAATACGCGGTGAAACGTGCAAATGGGTAACAGCTCATCCGAGTTATTCCAGACGTGTACAGGGCTTAGACTGGAAGATGCACTATCCTGTGATTTTTTCAACCTATTCCTGGAGCAGATAGTGCGCAAGAGTGGTGTTAACATGGAAGGCACTATCTTCAACAGGTTTTCTCAACTGCTTGGCAATGCGGACGACATCGACATCTACGGCCGCTCCAAGAGAGCTGTACTTTAAGCATTCACAACTATTGATGAACAGGCGAAACGCGTTGGTCTTGAATTGAATGAGGACAAAACAAAGTATATGCTATCAACAAACAAAGCCTCATCTATATATCGCCTAGGACAAAACATCACTGTTGGTAGCAGTGATTTCGAGGTTATCAGGGAGTTCACCTACCTCGGAACAAACATCAATTCCACGAACAACACCTTAGTGGAAATCCGACGAAGAATTACCCTAGCGACCCGCGGCTACTTCGGTCAAACAAACAAATGGGTTCAAAACTCCTTTCTAGATAGACAAAGTGCACGCTTTACAAAACGCTAATTTTACCAGTTCTACTCTACGACACCGAGTGCTGGATGGTAAGTAAAAAAGGGGAATTGATACTGGGCACTTTTGGGAGAAAAGTTCTTCGGTGGATATTTGGTCCTATATATGTGAAGAGGGCGATTGGAGGAGAAGATTCAATCGTGAACTGTACGAGCATTACTAAGATCTGGATGTTAGTCCAAAGAGCGTAAATACGTCGACTACACTGGCTGGGCCATATCGAGCGAATGGACAACAACGCTCCAGCCAAGAAAATCTTCGAATCCCAGGTTCGAGACGACCAGGAAGACCGAACTAACGCTACAGGGATCAGGCGGTCACAGACGCAATAGCGCTTGGTCTCGACGACTGGAGGGAGCGTGTGAGGGACCGCAACCGATGGAAGACCGCAATATCTCAGGCTCATGGATCGGGAGCCGGATAAGTAAGTAAGTAAGTACATTTTTCTGTACTTCAAGTTTAGTTCTTCTCTAATCCAGAGTCATTGCAAGTTATTTGGCGGTATTGGAGTAAGTTACTGCTGTACTATTTATATAGATTGGAACATTTTTATGTTTTTGTAAAGTTTATATCACTAACTTAACCGACTGCATTTTGCAGTTTTTGTGTAGCCTTCGTAACTGATTTATCTGAATATCGCTTGTATATAACAGATACAGAGATGGTCCTAGGACGCCTCCTTGTGGTACACCAGCTTCAATTTTCTTTGAGTAATTTTGATCTTACCATAGTCTTAGGAGTCGGTTCGTATCGTAGGATTTCAGTTTTTCTTAAATTGGAGTTTCTTGAAGGCTATTAAAGGCATTTCTTTCAAAACCTGAGCAGTTATTAGATCGTACCCTGGTGATTTTTTGTTATAAACAACTTATGTTGACACATTCTTCTTACTTCTTTGAGCGTGACAAAGGGTATTTTACATTTGTCGTTTCTATCAACAATTTGAAAGGGATCCATAGCTGTGTTATTCCTCTGATTTAAGAAGAAAAAAAAAATTGGTATTAGTTATAGGGACCCCATTTTAGGCTACCTGCAGCCATATGATTTGATTAGAAATAGCAATATTCCAAGGTGAATGCTTTAATAAAATCTTACCAGAACACAATATCAACTGTACAACAGCGCCATTATACACATAGTTCTCAAGGACGGCACGCGGTAGCAATTTCAATATTTTCTCACTCTCCATATTTGTAAGATACATATGTATACTCCGCAAGAGCAATTATATACCAAAGTGTTATTTGTGGGGAATATTCAAAAAAAAGATTTATTACTCTTGAGCTCATAAATCATTTAAGAAACTCCTCAAAATCCATTGAATTGCGAAAATGTTGATGGTCTTCCACTTGCTGTATAAGTATGAGTAAATCCTATTCTATTCAACTTCACAACTTGTATAAAGGGCAAAACACTTAGCGTGTACTTCCTGCGCTAAAAAAACAAGAAAAATAACAAAAAAAAAGTATATTTGGTTTTTCAAATTAATAATCATCATTAACCGCACTTACATCAGCAACTGATGCACCACAAAATTATGGAGTATTATTATTATTATTATTATTATTATTTTGAAATAAGAAAGTCGTGAGCTAGTTGGAGTGTCGGTGTAATAATTGGATAACCAACCCTCGCCCTCCATAATATAGTAAAAAAAAAAAAAATAGAACGCTAATGAGAAGCCATTCAGAGGGCCTCAATTTATTTTGATTTATTATTCGCTAACACACGCATGTTTGTTGCAATGCAAGGGTTAACAGGAAAATTAATATTGTATGAACTTAAATTTCATTCAGTTGTACAATTTCGACAAAAGAATGTGTAAGCTATAAAAAAAACTGTTGAACGTTCCAATCCATTCAATCTTTGATCATATTGGTCTTTATATCATTTGAGTCAATAATAATAAAGGGAGGTCAATTATTTATCAATTATATATGTAGTACCTAGAGTGTTTTAAATATTCTATTGTAGGTACTGATCAAAATTGATCGCAATGACAATCTAATGTTGACAGTTAAAAAACGACTCAAAATTTAAAATAAAACCTATTGTTTGAAGACCCTGTACTTCATGCTATCCATAATGAAGAAGTTTTAATGCACTCTTAAGATATAGGGTATATGGGTATTTTTAGTCGCAGAGAATCTTGAGAATTTTAGATTATTTGATGGAAATAGTGAATTTGTTTTTGGGATAATTAGTATTGATAGATTTCATCAAATTATCATACCAACGACAGATTTAATCACTTCTCCATTTTTACCTACATACACATAGCTTAAAAGTAATAAATATCAAATTCCAATAAATTCTACGCATGAAACTATGTATCAATTTTTTATTTCGAATTGAAATTACTCACAGTCACAATACTATACTGCTTTTATAGCTCCTTATTCTTTTTTAAATTGGATTGTCAACTGAATTGCATTGATGTCAATTGGGGAAAATCCACATTCATTTTATAGTTTATTCCTTTTTTGCCAGACTGCCTGATGCGATGGGAACATCTGGAGACCCATTTAAAATGAAATCATTTAGTCACAAATTGAAATTCTTTTCTTGTCTGGATTATTTATGAGTATGCCAGATATATGACGTCATACGAAAAAAATAACAGATGTTAACAAAATCTTCTTAAGATTTGTCAATTGATTAAATTTTTAGAATAAAAAAAAATAAACTGTTGAAAAAAAATATCTATAAAAAGATATGGCAAATAGGTATTGCCATTGCAATGTTTAATATTTGTCAGATTGGCAAAAAAAAATTAAATTAATTAATAAAGTTAAACAAAATATCAACTTAATTTGTTCTACAACCTAGTCAGAGTATAGGTAAATCATACCAGTATCAGGAAACTTTAACAAAAATACGAATTTCCAACACTTTTTAAAAATTTTCGAATCTTTTCCGCATTAAAATTAAGAAACACGTATGTACATACATACATACATACATACATATATCGCACATGTACATAGTTCAAAAGTGTCACAACTCAAAAAAACGAACTTTTTGAGTTAAAGGCATACAAATATATTTCAATCTTCCCCCAACCCATCTGTTCAGTCGGCAATAATTAAAGTTGATTATTTTTGTCTCTAGAAGGTAAAATGTCGTTTTAGATATATATTTTAAATACGATCAAAGTTGGTTTGGCAAAAGTGACACATTTTTAGGTGTTACTAGTTCTGGCGAGAAACGTGTGTTCTATTTTATTTCAAAAGTGTCATTTGAATTGTGTCATTTTTGTGGTACAACTACGGTAATTTAAAGCGTTTTATTTTGACTTAAAACACTTTTTGTTGTTTTTTTTTGTGGAAAATATTTGTATTATTTTGAGTTGTGTCACTTTATACAATTGAAATACAAAAAAACTTTGTATTACATATTTTGAGTTGATTCACTTTTCAAAGATGAAAAACTAGATTTTAGAGTTAATACAGTTTTGATGATTGAGTAAAAAGTTTAGTTTATATTGTTTAATAAGGAACAAAATGGTTTAATTTTTAGATATAAAATTTTGGTTTGTTATAGGCGAACATTTTGTTATCATTTTAATTTAAAAAAAAGTCTTTTTGATGTTTTTTGCATGTTTTTTGAGTTGTGACACTTAAGATGAATGAATTTATTTTTCAGATTTGTATATAGAGAAAGCAATCAGTAGATCAAGATTGGTGGTACAGTTTGCATGAAATTTGAACCACTCCTGCTTTAGCTGATATGGTTCAAATAAAAGATACTAACTTCACTACCTTAACGACACCTGACCATATCCTTAATTTCCCAACACCATATTAAGCTTTGGAAATGGTGCTACTTACAATGTTGTTCGTAATGCAAAAAGTTCCACGGAAGTATGGTCATTGGTGCAAACAATGAAGGCCGAATAAACAAAAATAAGGATTCACCGACAATTCAAAATTTTGATATTTTTCCAACCACATCCAATTTTGAGGGAAAAGTATATGAAATTTCGCGTAATTTGGAATTCTCAGCGCATATTCGTTTAACTAGGACTAACCAATATTGAACTAATTCTCTATTACACACCGATGAGAGTGATGATGCTGATCCTCTTTTCCACCAAAGTTCTTCCACCTCTGATAGGATAGGAGCTCTCAAGCTATCTTTAGAAATATTAGCCTATTGCAAGGTGTTTTTATTATTGAATATGTTTGTTTGGCACATAAGCATGCTTAAAACCGAAAATGCTACTAAATTCACCCATGCGTTTCTGAGAGAATGATTACACTGGCTATTTTTCAATATTTTTGGTGTAACTTGAAAACTAAGCCGAATTTGGCAATTTTACATATATGTAATACTTTTTGTTCAAAATTAAATTTTCTATTGGAATGGGTAGTTCAAAAAATTTTACGAAAAAATTTAAGCAGGAAAAGTTAAAAAAAAACAACCTAAAAAAAAAATAAAAATCAAGGATATCTAAATTTTTGAATAAATTGTGCATAACTTTTTTTAAGCAAAGATAGGGTCAAGTCATGCACGGACAAAATAAAGTAGAGACTAAAGGCCTTATAATATGGCATGATTTTATTTGTTCAAAATTGAGAGAGATATTCTTATACAAACCTTATCATTTCTTATAATTTTTCGCAGTTTTGGCCCGAAAGTCCTTTTTTCGGTACAATATGGCAAATTTCACTTTCGTAAAAATGTTCGAAATCAAAATTTCGATATAATATGACATTAGAACTGTTGAGAATTTATAAAAAGGATGTAAGTTCGCAATTTCGTTTTTCGGCTGTTGCTTTTAGACCTACAGACCGAACGGCTGGTCCGATTAACATAAGATTTGGTACTAGGTACTAGGAACGTTAAATTTGTCATAAAGTACCAAAAAAAAGGCTTTCGGGCAAAAACTATGAAAAATGATAAGATATGGTAAAGTTTGAATGGCTATATCTCTGTCAATTTTCAAATAATATAGATTTTTTAACATATCATATTAAAGCAGTAAGACTACAGTTTATTTTGTTCATGCATGTCTTGAGCGTATCTTTGCTCCGATAAAAGTTATGCGCAATTTAGAAAAAAATTTAAAAATCTTTGATTTTCCGATTTTTTTATGTTGGTTTTTGTTTACTTTTCCTGGTTAAATCTTTTTAAGAAATTTTCCAAACTATCCATTTCGATAGAAAATTTAATTTTGAACGAAAATTTTCAAAAGCAAAATCAAATTCGGCTTAGTTTTCGAGTTATACGAACAATACTGAAAATTGGCCAGTGTGACCATTCTCTCAGAAACGCATGGGTGAATTTAGTAGCATTTTCGGTTTTAAGCATGCTTATGGGCCAAACAAACATATTCAATAATAAAAACCCTTGCACGTAATTGTTCCTTTTTAAAAGGTCTATTCAATAGGCTATATCTCATAAATAAAAATTCATACCTAATGATTTTTATTTTGTCTTATAAAGAGTTCACTTTCAGTTTTAAGGGAAGGAAATTTCACAACAAGTCATGGTAAACGAAATTATATAGATAACAAATTTAAGTTAACATTGCAAAGGTAGAGATAGGTCAAAAGTCATAAAACAAGTAAGGTGCGCAACAAATTACATATTCACTTTTTAATAAGATGAAATATGGTTTTTTGTCAATAAGGTATAACCATGGGCATGATTAAGTAAACAAACAAAAATGTCACAACTCAAATTTTATTTTTCAAAAGTGTCGGAACTCAAAATAATTCATTGACTTCTTAACGAAAAAATCACCAAAAACGTCATATCTCAAAAATACTGATTTTAATAGTAAACAATGGGAAATAAATGCTTTATATTTTGTGTAGGTGGTTAATAGCCTTACTCCGCTTCCTATTTCTTAGTTTTACGTTTCCTACTTTCCCAGAACGGTTTTTTTGTCTCTTCTGAAAAACTAAGATTTTTGAGTTGTGAGTTGATTTTTTTAATTTAAAAAAAAAACTTAATTTGAGGTAAAAAATATGTATTTAATTCCCAAAAATAATATTTAAATAAAACCCTACAAATGCAAGTCATTTATTTTTCTGTTTATTAAAAATAAATTAGTTTTTTGGTTCAATTCAAGCTCGCACATTCTGAAAACTATCACGAAGCTATTTTGAAACAAGAATTATTAGATTTTTGTACATGTTTTTAAAGTCTCCGAGTTAACCAGACTTTTGTCAACGAATAAACTTGTTTCAATGTTATTTTTTGAATTTAGCTAGTTTTTATTTTCTGAGTTTATGTGTAAGAAAATTGTTGTATGTAGTTGATCTATCGCTTAATAAAAAGATCAAATGAGCTCTGCTTGAGCTCACATCAGTTAGACTAAATGCAATCATACCCTTCTAAGACGCAAATTTTTAATCGATGTTTACCAAATCTTGTTAAAATTACAGCAGTAGGTACGATACTTTGCATTTTTTATTGATCCAGGCTTTCAGTAAATAAGGGGGAGCGGCTGAGTATTATTCAATTACCTAAAAGTTCAAATAATGATATCAAGGGGGGTCACGTTCTTCAAAATTCACGTTCATCTAATTGCGATGCAAAAATGAATTTGCCACCGCATTTCGCTTTTCAATGTCAAACATGATTTTTGGTACCTCGTTTCTGAGATATTCTTATAAAATGTGTAATTTCTGAAAAGGCAAGAGCCTTACAAAATATCACAAACCAAAATCTTGAATAACGAATTTTTGCATTTTTTCAATAATCTCAAAATTAAAAAATGCTATCCCATTAATAATTTCGCAGCAAAAAATCTCGCAAATTAAAATCTCCAATATCTAAATTTCGCAAGTCCAGTAACATTCCTCGCGTTCCAATGTTTATTCGCTATGCTATCTAGCTATCCCAAAAATTTTAAGATAACTTGAGTTGTTGTTGCATCAGCTGTTATCAGCTGTTTTTTAACAAGGGATTACAACAACACAAAGCTATCCGGATAACTGAGAATAGCCAGCGGAACGTGCCCATTTGCTCCGAGTTCCGAGCAGAGAATATCAATTACCAAGAAGCCAATCCTCGGCTGTCATCCGGCTTTGCCTACAAACTGAAACACGCACACATAGACAGTTGGGCTAAATCCACCACTAGGTTTTTTCACACATCGACAGTTGGGCCAAATCCACCACGAATTTATTCGCACACATAGACAGTTGGGCTAAATCCACCACGAATATGTCGGTTATTTTTGAAAATCATCAGTTATTTTCAAAATCTCATGAACTTGTTCAAAAAGTATAATAAAGTGAAAAATGAATTATGAAGTGCTGACCGGACCTTATTAGTGTGTATATTTATTTATTTGGAAAACGCATTTAGCGTTTCTTAATTCAAATAAATGTTCTTTATAAACCATTTTGTTGTTTATTTGGCAATATTTGAGGCAGTAAATTACCTCACTCATTGCTGTTGCCTACAATAATGCAAATGAAAAACGTATTGTCAATGACAATGGCAATGTTGCCTAGAAGATGAGCGGCAATTATTGATTTCCATCGTCGAGACAACAAATTGGTGCAAAGTGGGGTTCCCCGTGGGTTTGAATCACAGTACACAAATCTAAGGTATTATACTGCGCAGGTTGTCAGTCGAAAATAAAAAATGGCTGTGCGCGTGAGGAAGAAAACACACGTAAAAACAACAACAAATTAAAATTGAAATTGTCAGAAATAAAAATGGCTGGGAGCGTGAGGACTTAAATACACGTAAGAACAACAACAAATACTGACATTTGACACAAATTTTGATATATGCACAGAAGAAGCAAAAATCAAAACTCTAATGATATTACCTTTAATATGTGTACTGTGGGTTTGAATGGCTTCTTTATCGATTTTTCAATTAAAGGGTAGAATATGAGAGAGTACATGACAAAGCATAGTGAACTAAGATTCCATATTATCAAAAACAGGGGATTTGAACAGCATTTGACTGCATTTGCAGTCAACTATTTCTATACACACACTTTATAACTGAAATTGCCTGGCAATGAAAATGCTTACCCAAGCCGCAAGTATTGCCAATGGAATCACTTTTGTTAAAGTGAAAGCATTCCTTCCTTGCTCACTTTCTGTAACTCTCGCATTGATAAAATTCGTCGAGAAACATTGAAAAATGGAACAAAAGTCATGTTTCAATTTTCATCGTTTCTCAACCAATTTTATCGATGCGAGGGTTAAGGAACGTCGGCACTGATTTGAAAAAAACGTCGTCTACTCATTGCTTTTGGATAAACAATTAGTTTTTTCTGTTGTTTAGGGAAATAAAAACGCTCTAGTATTTTCTAGTGAAACTGACAGTGAGTAAGAAGAAAAGAAAAGAGAATCGAAAGACAAACCCCCATATTAATAAACGGTGGATAACAACGTGCTAGCGTTTATACTTCTGTTAACTAGTAATTCTAATTAACAAATGCGTAATAGTCTGTGACGTGTGTTAACGTACGGATAACTTTAACTAGCCATATTCCACGTATAATGAACGGATAACTTCTAAACACATACACGCACGCGTATGATAGCACCGTTTACTACTACCAGTAAACACTTTGTAAGGCAGTGCATGCATGTGACGCATGTATTAGAAAATCACCATAATTTGATGAAGTGGTGAATTTGGAGAAGTGATAAATACTGGAAAGATATCATATCTTTTTTAATAAGAACAGTTATCAAGCGGACAAGTTGTCTATCCGTGTGCCAGTTAACACGTGTGTTAGGGAGTGGATACCAGTTTTTTATTAATACTGCTGAAAATGTTTACTCACTAATTTCAACGGGGGAGTTAAAATTGGACTAGGCGGGTTCAACATTGGTTTCAGCGTACAAAAACGTGGTTC
Source organism: Dasysyrphus tricinctus (assembly GCA_963921185.1). NCBI lineage: Eukaryota > Metazoa > Arthropoda > Insecta > Diptera > Syrphidae > Dasysyrphus > Dasysyrphus tricinctus. Next base: position 232,838,738 of record OY992531.1, on the reverse strand, counting down.
AGGTTTTGATCCATGGTTCACCAATTTTAGCTCACTGATTTCAGGGGTTTTACTGAGGACCAACGATGGTTCAAACATGTACTTAATTGGTTAAATTGTAATATGCTTGAAACTTAAACCATCGTTGAAACTCAGCAGATTCGCCAAAATCGATGAATGCTGAACCACGGATCATATTTTGAACCACGTTATATAACTGGCACTAAATAAAGTATATTTCCATTCAAAGCTAATAAAAGGCTGTCTAATGAGTTAATAAATCTAATGAGTTTGTAAATCTGTCACAATTTGTCTCTACATCAGATAGATTTACGCAATTTACAACTTGACAACGTTTCCAACGACTTTATGCTTGAAATCGGCGGAAAAGAGCTTTGCTTTTTGTTAAAACTTATAAATCATTTAACTTAACTATATTATATCAGTAGTTAATTCACATTTATTTTGGGCGTGAATGGAGTGTGTTCAGGGATGTTCATTCACGATTGTAGAATCGAGCCCCAGTTAAATATTTTTCAGTTGTTAAATCCGCACTTAAACACAATGCAAACAAAATTTGCAGATGTAGACTTGGCCTTAGTATTTTTCTATTCAATGAACACATCCCTTGTACTATTTTTCACCACAAACAAAAAAAAAGTTCCCCACAGTCTTATTATCAAATGTCAAAACAAACAAAAATATAGAATATGCTTTTGCAATTAGGAAAATTAAATAAATCAATACCGAACAGAATGGGCTTTGATCGGATCAAAAACAGTACAAAAGAGTTTCGGTAGTGGCGATGTGTATGGAGGCTTAGAAAGTCCTGAGGAGTTACATGGGAGGTCCCGAAACAACAAGATCCTTGCGAAAGGCTATGAAAATGCGTTTGCCGACAGGAAGTGAAATCGTACCTGGCGATGATTATGACGAAGATTGTGAGCCTGAGTTTCAGTCGCAGAGTTGGACAGATATATTCGATAAGCTTGCAGAGACCTACGCATGGTCTGCAACGTATGAGGAAGAGAAGCGGATCGAGTCCATGGGATGGAGAGGGTAAGTTGAATCAAATCAGCTCCCATAAATTAAAATTTAAGAACACGAATAAAACAAATTTCAGAACTCCACCCCTGGTCACGGGCAAAAGGGTTAGAAGCGCCCTTTAAGCTCATCCGAATGTGAAAGAAGGCTTGCTGAAAGTAGCAATGCGATGATGGGATCTGATGGGAAAAAGATCAAAGGTGAGTGGCTATTTCATTTTCAATATAAATGCACTAAACTCCCAATTCCATTATAGATTTTGTAAGAAGCCTATATCGTTTACTGGCAAAGATCTCCCAGCATCAGAGACCCGTCAATATCAACGCTATTGCTCAGCAAACCGTGATAACTACGACTACGTCCAACCAACAGATGAAGATAAGTTCGAGCGATTAAATCGACGTTGACATGAAATGCATCAGGGTATGATGGAAAGTGATAGGCCTCAAAAACCGTCATCGAGCGATAAATATGCTTACGATGATGAGGATGAAACACTTAACACCTCGTTATATTTTCGAGAATGAGGCAATATTCTACTCGGATAAACCAATAGTAGGCCTTCAGCACAAGAATGAGATATGTGATGAACCAGTTGCGATTCAAAAGCCAGCTATACAATATTCGATAGTGAGTTTTCATCTGCTTCTGCTGTAGGAACAAATAAAATTAAAATTTTAAGGGGAAAAGTGAAGAATCGTGTTAATATTTCTGAGCCCTCTGAGATCTCAGAAATACCTATATAAACTGGCTAATTAAAATATAAATCTGTGTACAGTATTTACGTCAAATTTTAAACCTGTTGGCCAAGTGTTTAGGTAGGCATACAAAGACCTCAAAAGCTATTAAATATACAGTGAAAAAAAATGCATGCGTTTTATTTTAAATATTTTAGTTTTCATTTATTGGTATTGAATAAAGCTTTGGTTATTTTTGAGTGGATGTATAACCAAAATCATGGTATGAGGGATTTTAGGTATATTTATCTTGATATCGAACACCTCAATAAGAAAAGAAAATCCTTTGCAGTTAGGTTCAATGACACGTGCTACAACATACATGTATCCTAAATTAGCCACATTCCACCACCGGGAAATGGCTTAAATTTGAATGAATTTATGCATACACGGGGTGATTCGCTTACTTCTCAATACATGGCAAGAGGATGTAGTTTTCACTGAAAAAAGAAACAAAAAATCATTTCAGGGGGGTTTTATTTCCCAACCCTCCTTCTGATTTTGAAAACATAGAAACAAATTGTTCGAACTGATTTTTTTTCAAAATTTTATTTTATTGAGTACTTTTTTTAGTCTTTAAAATTCAATGATTTTGCCAGTTCAAAACAAGTCAAACACGAAAAAACAGATGGTTCTGACTTTTATTTTTTAGATATTAAAAAAATTTAAATAGACTAATAATAATAATAATGAATTAAAATATTTAATTCAAATTTTATCCTTATCTATTGAATTACATACATACATATATTTTATGTATGTAATTTAATAGATAAGGATAACATTTGAATAATAATATTATACCAACTTCTCCAGGTTTGCTTCATTTGTGACCGTTGGTCCTTCTTGTGGGGAATATTTGTTCTCGTTTTCACTTTCATTTAATTTTTTATCAAATGTTCCCTTACGTTTTCGTTTCTGTATGCGGGATGTACCATGAATGTTACATTCTCAAGGGTTCGCATGCGAAGCTGCAGCTGAGACTCCTATCTGTAAGAATAATTCCATTTATTGTAAAATAAAAAGAGAGACAAATAAGTTTTTAACTTACTTTTTATTGCAAATGTTAGATCCAAACAATGTTCCCTTCCTACTTAATCTTTGTCGATGCACCCGAAGTTAATGCTTTCTGAGACTTACGGAGTCAAAAGGAGGGATGGTTTTGAAAATGTAATGTAATCACTGTAATGCTATCATCTACTGTTATGGGAATAACTATGTGCTTCAAATTATAATTTATAGTGAGAAGTGTTACTTCAGATTTGAATCTCTCAGTTAGCTAAAGTATAAAGCTCTTTCTTTTTCAAGAGTTTCAATATTCAGTCTCAGAATTATCACCTGGATTAACAAACGAAAAGAGAATAATGTAATTAAAAAGTTAATGCAAATGTCAAGCAAAAGCTAAATAATTTTGTGCTTACATACATTTTTAAAAAGGCAATTATTGTAAAACGCACAAAAATGCCTTATCAAATTGGTCCTCATTATTCTTTATCAATGATAGGACTTGGGAAAATGGATGAAAATTTCGGTTTCAATAGATCTGCGTAATGAATATTTGCATAATGCAGAGGAGTTTCTCTTAATTTTTCGCTTTTCCTTGTGATGGTTTTTGGTATAGCTGTAGGTAGTTGTTTGGCGACACCTCCGGAAGATGATTTTTGTAATTTATTTTTTGCATTGTGGTAGAAATCAGGATGACTTGTACCTACATCATTTAGAAGCGTATCCAATACATCGTCGGCGTCGGTTCAAAAGTAAAACTCACTAACATCTTACACTTTTGAAAGAAATAAGACTGAAACATAGTTTTTTAAATAAAGTTCCAGGGTATACTTTTCAATGTCTTTATAAAACCGCGCAAAATAAGGCTTTTTGCATTAAAAAAATGCATTTCATTCTCATTTTCTTGAACTATTTTTGTCTGCACTTAGTGAGTTTTACCTTTGAACCGGCGAAATATTCTTGTTGAATTTTTGTCATGCTCGATTCGATCTGAAAAATGGAATACCTACATGTACTTTTTTTGTGCTCTGAGTGTAGTGAACCGTGAAGTTCGTTTTGGAGTTGATCATTCTCGTTTATCAATCGATTTACGAGGATTTCCATTTGTGTAAGTCGACTTTGCATAGCTGCATTCTGTGAGTGCAAGAAGTTTGGCTTTCATCACATTCGCCAGATATATCAGATAGTGAAATATAAAATGCAACAAGTTCTTGAATCTCTTGCATAGACTTAGCTTGAGGTGGGACATTGTTCTATTCAGATGCACTGACATATCAATTGCAACCCAATCTGGGTTGGAAACTGAGCAAACTGCGTCGATGTATCGAGAAGGAAATCGATTGCATTGTGTTGGCCTACGAGCTGTAGAGATTTTATAGGATAATTATTATATAGGTATTGAAAGAGAGTTTCCAGTTTATAATGAAAAAAAAAAACACAAATTTATAATGGGATGCTCAGACAAACAATTCACAAATGAAAACGGATTGCAGATGGCAAGAGATTATCAATCTGATATTTGATGACTTCTCGGAACCATAATATTGGTACCGATTGGTTATTTTAAATCCGGCACAAGTATTGTTTGTTATTACACAAATATTTCAAGAAAATTACTAATAAACACAAAATATTCATAAAAACAATGAGGCAGACGCACAAAAATTCTTAAGTTTCGAAATAAAAATATAGAACTGTCAAAACAAGTCAAATTCACCGCGTTAAATTGTTGTTGCAATTCACATTTATTCATCGACACGAAGTGAAATTACAAATACAACAATGTAAACAAATGGGTTTTGGAGGGTGAAACGTACGAAAGATTGGCTTCTTGGTAATTGATATTCTCTGGTTCCGAGTTACGAACTGAAAAAAAAAATGAAACTCGAAGACAAATCTCCAAAATTAAGAATCTAACGCAAGATTTTAATTAAAAAAAATTAGGTTAAAGAGAGTATTTGCTTTAAAATAGCTTTTTATGGCCTTTAGTCCTACAAATTGGCGTTTCGTTTCGTGAGTAAGCCGAACGAAACGCCAATTTGTAGGACTAAAGGCCATAAAAAGCTATTTTGAATCAATAATTCAACAAGTCCAATCCTTAATGCTAAGTCTTCTACTTGGCTGATTTATTTCAGTAGTATATAGAATTTGTATTATAAAACCTTCATATATAGAAACTATGCCTGGCCCCGGGCAAAAAAACTTCCAGCTTAATGATTAGGAATTCTAATCTTGTTGGATATAGTTTACAGTGGATTTTCGTTGAAAAATTCATGTAAGTTGAACTGAACTTAATACAAATTGCGTCTGACAAAGCCCTCACTATGTCACTGATGAGTTCAAGTGAGTAAGCCGAACGAAACGCCAATTTGTAGGACTAAAGGCCATAAAAAGCTATTTTGAATCAATAATTCAACAAGTCCAATCCTTAATGCTAAGTCTTCTACTTGGCTGATTTATTTCAGTAGTATATAGAATTTGTATTATAAAACCTTCAGAGAGTATTTGCTGCAATGCAATAATTTAGTTTTGCGAGATTTTAATCCGTGAGATTAAGTTAGCAAGATTGAGATTTTGTAAATGCGGTATTTTTTAGGCTTTAAGGTGAGATTTTGTAATTGCAAGATTTTGCAACCCAACCTGAATGTGATCAAAGGTCAGCTTGTTTCAGAAATCGGTCAGACTTAGATTTTTTTTTTAATAAATTCTCAAAGCTTTTTTTTTTATATCATAGTGGTTTTTGGCACCTCATTTAATTTATGGGTATTCGTAAAAAAAACATATAACTACTATGAGAGGGCAACTAAATCATACTGTGGTATGGAGATGCTTTTTTTTGAAAATCCTAAAAGAAAGCTATTCCTGACCAATTACTGAAACTAGCTAAATTTTTATGACCATTTAGGTACCTTTGAGGTGTGTACCATATTCAGAGCCCGGCCTTTTAGGTAGGTATATCAAATTGAAAACTTACTAAAAGTACATCTGTCAGTAATCGATTTAATTATAGCTAAAATGAACTTGTAAAAAAGGCAATTTTTATCTTATTTTGTGTTCAGCAATTTTAACAAAATCATCCAAACTAATTTCAAAATCATTTTTACACTAAAATTAATTCTTTTATTGCTCCTTAAAATAATTATTTTATTTATTATTTATTAAAATAAACTGAACGAAAACGTGCAGTTTTTGCAAACCTACATGAGGCCGTGAGCGCAATAGTGGCCTAACTGCAAGAGTCCAACAACAAAAAATTAGAAACTCAAGTGCAACAGTGGCCTTTCTGATCAATTATAACGCCATTTTGAAGGATCATGAAAAATCAAAAACCCTTAATTTTTCGATCATTCGAGTCTTGCAAAAAAATAAATCAAAACTTTATTTCTTAAGCTAAAAACTACAAGCTTTTTAAAAATTTAAACCCTGACATAACCTTAAAAGAAAATTGTTTTTAATTCCCTGAGGGGAGAATTAATTTTGTGAGGTTTTTTTGCGTGAGCTGTGTTTCTTACTCGGATTTTTTTTACATTTTGTTCTTTAATACACCTCAGAAGTTTTATTGATGACCAAAATAAAAAAGTTATCAATCCTTAGACGAATAAATTTATACTTGGGAAAAGCCCCAGGGGGGGGGGATGTAGTGGCCAGAAATCTTATAAGTACTGCCCACACTACCAGAAAACTCTCGTATCGTTTGGTATCGGTATCGGAAACCCAAAAAATACCGATACGATAACAGCTCCAAAAAGACATCCAAACACCCAAAAAAATCTTCGCTGTAAATTTTACAAAATGTGGCAGTCAAATCTACAATTATTTGCAAATTTGTATATTTAACAGCAAATGCGTTCACATTCACAATTTATTGCTAGTTTAAAACCATTTGCTTTTATTTTTGCAATCAACTTGTCAAAATGATCGAAATTCCTTGTTGTAAAATTTACAGTGCGTTGTCAATTTACCTTGTTAATTGTACCTACAAATCTAAAATTATAAAACCAACTTCGGAAAATTGTGAAATCTACATCCATTTCTTATATTTATGGCAACAGGTTGTTAAAACTACAATTAGTTTAATAACCCAAGAAAGAAAAATATACGGTTTTTTTGAGACGTTTAGAGCGACAAAATATGGAATTAAAAACATATATTTTTATGATATTATAAAAATTTCTAAACAATTTCTGTAGTAAATATTGTTCGTGAAGACAAGATGCAACGATTGGCACTAAATTATTATATACAATACCTATCCAAATAGATAAAGAAATTACCCAAATGTAAAAAATACAAAATTATAATTCCAAATATTATTTGATAATTTAGCAATGATAATTTTATTAAACCTTTGCTACCTCATGTTTTTACCTTAAATAATTATCAGCAATATTATTTCAACGAACTAAAGCAAGAAAAAAAAGTTGAGTGCTGCCTAAATGCTAAATATTGTTCTTATTAGATCCAATGTTAAGCTGTGATGTTATCTAAAATACTTTTATTTTTAACAAAGAAAATTTATTTAAAGATTTTTTCAATAAATCACTTAATTCATCCTGTCTCAAAACTAGACTAACTAGTTCCAAATTAGCTTAACATACATTTAAGAAAAGAACACACAATCCTATAAAACTTCGCTATTAACACTTTTCCGATTAATTACCTCATACTTTAAATAAATTACTCGAAATCATCTTTTAGAAGAAAAAGAAAAGCAATAAAATAAAATATGTATAACTAATTTAGTTTTTAATTTTAAAAGCCATTAAAATAAAATTTCATATCATCCAAAGAAAAAAATGATTGATGTCACTTGATATGACTATACGAAATGTTTACTTTAATTTTCAAAAATAGCACCATGTTTGACCTATTTTATTAAAGCTATACAAAAACAAACATAAAACAAATATAAAACGACCATTAAAAAATCATTTCCAAAAACACAGCTAATCATGTTTTAATAATTTTCTATAAACGCTTAAGGGACTTATCTAAATCATTTAACTGAAAGCTTCGAATATTCAGTCCCCAGAAGGACCATGACATTAAATCATCTTATCATCATAAATAACAATAATAAATTCATTTATCTTCTTCCTAGAAATATAAATATGACATATCTTTGATTTTTCCATAATAGGCGGACAGATCTCAATTAAACCCTCTTCATTCCAGATGCTTTCGTCTGAAGTGTTAATCCATAAATCACATTCGTAATGCCCATGAAGAGTGTGTCACCCTTTAATGTTGATTTTTGTTTTATTTATTTTTTTTTGTTTTTTGTTTTTGTTTTAATTTTATTTTTAGTTTTTTTTTTTGTCTAGAATAATTTTTTTTAACGTCTTGTCTGGGGATGCTCTCTGACAGATAACAAAAAACATTAATTTATTGCCGATCTCTTCCGCGATTACTCTCCATACTCATGATGAAGAATACGTCTTTTAAGGATTTATGTACATACAGACAATTTGGTACAGCGTATACGCTGTTTGGATGAATGAAAGAAATCTTTGGAACGTCTTGGAATGCATATATTTTGTATGCACGCATTTTATCTGCACTCGCTGAAAGTGGTTTACTTTCGTTCTTATGATGTAAACATTTGTTTTGCAAAGACTTCTTGTAAATAATGATTCGAAAAATATGCTTACAACAATACAATTAATCATCTTAAATTGAGTTATGTATATATTTTCAGTTTTCAATTATCATGGTTGAAGTGGTTTTTTCAGCCTTAGCCAAAGAATGGAGAAAACTACATAACTACACGTTTTCCATTAAACCCGGGTTATAAATTGACCATTAACCAACTCGTCTTTAATAAAATCCTTCCACGATTCCGACCAAAAATATTGTAGCTCTAAATCTATAGCTATACATTGCCTTAACCCAGAGCCCAAGTATTTTGATTCCAAAAAAAAAAATTCGATTGATATCATGTTAGTTACAAGCAAAGCACGTAAAGTTGCATATCACTAAACATAAATCTTTTGAGTTGCAATATGCAAAACCTGATTGACATAATCGCAGATTGATTTGACGTTTAACTTTTTGCGTTTACCAACATCACAACATGAGGAAAAACAACTTTATAAAATTCGAGACAAAAAAAAAAAAGATTTAAAAAGGATTCCATTCATAATACATAATTTCTTAAAGGTAGATAATCTGGATTCCTTAGGCCATTGTAACCGATTAACGAATTCAGAAACTAAAGCAAAATTCATAAAAAAGAAATCTCACTTCCAACTGCAAAATGAATAAAGCAAAAAAAGGAGATTTAATAAAAGCTATAATGCATCAATCGCATACAAATTTTTGATGGATTATGATGGCTCTGACTTCTGACTTGATCACGACTGGGCTGGACAGTGCAATTCGTGGCTTTTTCGATTATATCTTATTTTTACCTTTTGGGCAATAATAAGATCATATTGAAAAGATTTTAAATGAGTAGGTTCGTTTTTGTTTGATTTGTGCCGCTCGCTGCATGATTTTTAGCAATGAAACTGATTTACTTACAACACTTATAATATTTATCAGTTTAGTTGTTGTTCATGCATAAATGCCACTATTTTCAAAACCATTTAATCCGGAGCTCTTGGAATCAAAAGTTAAATGTGGGCCTTGTACCAGGTGAGAAACAATTGCTAAATATCAAGTACATATTTATTGTGCAAAAGGCTGTCAATTGGGCTGTTGATCATAACTTGGGCTATATGTTTCCTAAATTTGGACAAGAATTTGAAAAAAGTAGCCCAATTTGATATTACATACTTCCTTGCAATTATTTTTAAGACAGTTCGTTACATAAGTTCAGCAATATATTTAAACTCATCCAGATTTTAAGGATTTGCCCTTAGAAATTACTCCATAAAAAAAGAAGAACGTAGAATATACAAAAAATTATAGATTTTCGAAATGAGATTGGGCTTCACCTAGGGCAGTGATTTAGGGCTACGAAATTTCTGAAATTGGTCTACACAAGCACTTCTTGACCTGACAACAGTTAAATTCACCCCGTTCATTTACAATTTACAATTCGATTTCATGCAATATTTTTGAACTGTTTAAGCCTAGTACGTTACTCATGCGAAACGGAATTATTAGTCGGTCTCCAACAAGATAACGAAATGCTTACGAAAACGAAACGGAAAAATATTCATTGACAGTTGCACAAATTCCAAAAATTTAAACAAATATAAAACATGCTAAAAATTTACCAACAGTCGCAAATGTTACTTTTCCGCACGCAATAAATGGTCTGGATATAAATATTGTGAGCGGAAAAAGAGTGTAGACTTCTTCAAATAATTTTCTAAATTTGCATCGTCGAACGCGAAAAGTAGAACTAAATTTTTCGTTTTTGAGTTCGTTGTCATTTTTGGGATTTGTCGTTTTTCATCAGCAGACTGCTAGGCTTTTTTGAGTTATAATATCGGCTGGTGTAAGGCCCGCATAAGTATGCTTATAAAATACAAACTTTTAGTGGTTTTATTTATTGTTCTAAATAATTGAAAAAGACTTCATTTAAAAGCTTTTGAACAAAAAATTCTATCCATATTTCTCATTTACATGCCGAATCGAGTTTATGAGGCTATAATGAAATAAAATGCAGGACTGGGTCGCATGTACTTGCTCTTATTTTCCAGACACTGCAGGTTTAAGAAAATTGTATATAAAAACATGGAAATTATGAGAGAAACATGAAATACGATTTTCAAACTAGCAAAAACAACTCCTTTGACAGTTTGAGTTGAAAAAAAGAATGTCATCTTAATTCTTGGTGAAATATGATTGTATGAAAAAAAGAAGTTTAAAATCGTTGGAACAGTTTTTTAAAAACTAGTTTTTATATGTAAAATTCTCACAACATTTTTAAGGACAAATTTTGGAATGCAAATCTTAAATAGGTATCTATATACATATTTATGTGCAGAAAAAAAAAATTGAAAAAAAACTGCCAACCAGTTTTTGAGATATCGAATTTTCAAAAAAAAACTAATTTAAATTTTTTTTTTTTAATTCAAAAACTTTTTTTTGAAAATTTTGATATACAATATTAATAAGTTTATCTGAAATTCGTTAATAAAAAAAATTATGTAAATCCATTAAGATAATAATGAGAATATTAAAAATAAGAATAACGTTCTATGACAGGTATAATATTAATAGTTCCTAAGTGCAACTAGTAATGATAGTAGATCGTCCTATGAAAAAATTGTATGGAAAAAGTTTAATCAAAATCTAAGAAGTCGTTTCTGAGAACAAAAATTTTCCTTTGCAGTGTTTAACTAATTGTATGGAAGGTACCGTTATTTTTTTATAAATATAAAATTTTTTCCAAAAATATTTTAGAGAGTATTGAGTTTCAAAAAAATCGAACATATCGTTTTCGAAATATGTAGGTATGTATTTGATTTTCAAAAAAAAAAATTGAAACATTTCCTTAAAATCCAAAAAAATATAAAAGAAAAATAATTGAAATCAGGTGTACCATTTTGAAGAAAATCAAAAATTAAAAAAAATGTTTTTTTGGGAGGTACCATTAGTAAAATGGTTTTCCGTCCAAAGGAACCCTTTACTAAAATAAATTTTTGAGAAAAATACGATTATGTAAAATTGCCAAAGTAAATTGTATGGCAGGTCCGTTACTTTGGTTCTAAATCAAAATGAAAAAAAATGTGTGGGCATATTCACCAAAAACCACTATGTACCAAGTTTGAAGGAAATCGATCGAGCCGTTTATGTTGTAGATGAACAGACAGACAGACAGAATTGTGCCACCCACTTTTTTGGTGTTCTCTATCATCGTAATATCATGTTTGATTTTTTTATTTACGAATCCAAAACTTGCCTTATGTAAGGTGTATTTTTCTTGCAAGCCGGGGGGAATCGGACGAAAAAAACGACATTGGGGCTCAGCGACGCCATTACAGAAAATAGTAGTTTCCATACAAACTATCGATAACATGTATGAAATTTGTGTCTGTAACACAGTTTTTATCTGGGCTAAATTTATGTCCCGAAAATTCTCTGAGCTTAGCTGAGCCCGAAGGGGTTTAGTTGTTGTTGCTTTTAACATATAAATTGCTTAGCCCCGACCGCTCTTTTTTCGTCCAAGCCCATTCGGGCAAGGAAAAAGACACACCTATAGAACCTATATATCACAAGTAAAAAAGCGACAGTAGGTACCCAGTACCCACTACCAGAAAAGCCCAAGAAAAAGTTTCACTTCCTTACATTAACTTTTATTACCAGTTATAATATTTGTGTCCACTCAATGAAAATACTTTTCCAGAGAGCCGGAAAATAAAACAGCTTTAGTTTTTATTCGTCCTGATTAATTTTTCCAACGTCATAAACAAACAAAAAATAATCACACATTAAGGCACAATTTTTGGAAAAAATGGACAAAGTATCTTTGAAAAAGTGTGTGTCTATTCGGTTGGAGCGGAGTGTACAATAAGTATAAATAACAACAAAAACACTGTAAGACCTATTTATAATCACAATGGTCTTTGAGCATGGTCTGTCATCTCCTTGTGACTATAAGCGGGCTTCACTGTACTGGGTTTCGGACTTTTATATTTAGTGATATTATATAAAAAATTGTATAAGCTTTTGGAGTGTGTTTAAATAAACTATTCTTTACTTTTTGTTTTTCGATTTCTTTAAAATTTCAATATCATAGTTTGGTCACCAGTGGCTCGATTTTAAAAAATGTAACGGCACAAAATATCGATAAACCACTTTTATTTTTTGTATTTACCGTAATATAAAAGTTATGATGAAAAAATTAGGAAGTGCCAAAAAACTATGAAAATTTTCGGACTGTCACCAGTGCCGTAAAAATTTATCGATTTTGATTTAAAAAAATAGAATGACAATCGATTTGTTAATACAAAATCTTGATACACATTTAAATTTTTTTTTTCTACTTACCGTAGTAGAAAAGTTATGATGAAAATGTTTGAACTGTCACCAGCGTCATTAAAATTTATCGATTTTAAAAAATGAAACGTCAATCAATTTGTAACGACAAAATCTCTGTACGCCATTTTTATTTTGTTATTTGCTCCCCTAGATCGCTATTTTTGATTTTGATTTTTTCATAATTAGCTGATCGGAATTAAATAACTAAAAATAATTTTTTATCAAGCATATGTACCTACATTACATATGTATATTTGAATCGAACAAATCTAAATACATACATCAATTTTTAAAAATTCAATATTTGATAATTTTTTTTGAAAAACTTAAAAACTGCATACCAAAATTTTTCCTTTAAAATTTTATATATAAAAATTAATTTTTTATATTTTTCTCATAGACTCATTTTTCCATAAATACAGATGGCGTACCTCTTTATCGGTCAAATGTATTTTAAAATAAATGTTTAAGCAATTTAAAGACAAATTCCATGAAATTTTTGAACATTTTTCTCTCATAATATCCTTGTTTTTATATACACTAGTCCAAAAAATTAAGAGAACAAGATTTTCCAATTTGTGTTAATATTTTTTGAAGAGCTGTTACTTTGTGATGAGTGATCGTATTAAGTTGAAAAAAAATGTCTGTCTTTTTTGGTTGGAAAAATTTTTGGATTTCTTTTTTAGATTTTTTCGTGTGCGTCTAAAATCCACCGGAATCGGATAGCGTGCGTTGAATGTGATACAAAAATTTGTGTGCGTCCGGACGTTCACATTGACGTATTTTTTTGCATTCACACAAATATGTGCGAAGAACACGGCGCACAACGCAAATTTTTATTGATCTGGACGCGGCTTAAGACTTTAAAAATTTGATGAAGAGAAACGGTTGTGTGAATCAATTTTAAGTTTACAAGAATATTGATGTTATAAAAGTCTACAAACTCGCATAAAAATGCAAGTCATGCATCAAAATTTGAAAAGGAACAAACGATTTACCAAAAGACCACAACAATTCTTTTTTTTTACTTTTCTTAAAATATTAGTGAAGGTAAAAAATAAATTCTACAAAATCTTGTAGAATACTTATTCGAATTGTCAAAACCGCCCCTGAATTTTTAATGGTGTTATTAATTTCTGAGATATAGGTTATCACAGCCAAAAGACTCGTTTTTCATTAAATGTCAGATAAACCATGCAAAATAAATTTGTACAACAAAAACAAAAAATTAAATGTGAACTAACAAGTTACTTGTCCATTGCATTTGATTGACTCAAAAAAATTATGAAAATGAGGACCTTAAAAAAAAATTTTAAAAATTAATTTTTGTCTTGTGTCATTTCTTGCAATAACGGCACTAATAGAAAAAACAAGAAACATGGAGCTGTAGAATGCTTTTTGTTTCAACTCAATACGACCACTCATCACAAAGATACAGCTCTTCAAAACACACTAAAAAAAAAATTGAAAAATCTTGTTCCTTTAATTTTTCTGACTAGTGTAATTTTCAAATGTAAGTTTTTCTGTTGTTTTTTAACAATCTTATCATTGCATTTTAAGTCCTTTTTTTAAAGTTCCCTCCTTCCCAAACGGTAAAAGAGAGAAACATTCGTTATTATTTTGCAGCATCAGGAACTATTTGCTGATATTGACAACTTTGTTACACTGTGCCTGAGACATTTTTTATTTTACATAAAATCTAAATATACTAAATTTGACAATTTTTCCACAGTAACTTTTCTTAGGAAAGAGAAGTCAAAAATGCTTATAAGCATGACTTTAAAAAAAACTTTAAACCTACAAAATCGATCACAAATGTTTGCTCCTGGGCCAATAGGAGCCGAGAAAAAAGATTTAGGGTTTTCTACACCTTTTTAAAAAATGCCAAACAACTCAACATTTCCCATCAGTCAGACTGCCCTAAATCAACATCAATATCAAAAAGCCAACCATACAAAAATGACTTTTTTCTTGACGTTGCTAGCTCTTGTACTAAGAGTCATTGTTCTAAACACAAAAAAATATAATACGCAAGCATTTTTATGCAAATGCAATAGGTTCTTCAATGATTATCATAAAAGTGCAACTGTATAAAATCCGTGTGAGAATTTTATTTTGGCAACGTAAAATAACTTCGTCAAAAGTGTTGATTTTTGTTTTTTTTTGCGTCGCTCTGGACAATACCTGAATCTGAATTAAAAAATGCCTCTTAACCTGGCCACTTGTTGCACTCTCAAGTATCAGATGACCCATTTTTTAAGTCACGTTTTGCAAAGAAACAAAATTCCATTTGTTCAACAGAAAGGTGATCTCATAAATTCTTCTTTTCAACAAAAGACCCCGTCAAATAATTTTGGCGATTGTATCACGAGCAACTACTGGTGCTCGGTTTGCTAAAAATGGAAATTGAATCCAACTCCATGCATGATCCGCATTTAATGATCCTCGGCAATGTGTTTTCATCGTCTCTTCATTGTAATTGTTGTTGTTATTGTTATTGTTGTGGAACAAAATGATTAAATGGTGAGACTACATAAATAACATTAACCCGGTTTGTTTTGATGGTATACAGAATATCAAGGTTTCATCATTTTATTGCACAAGCAGAATACTAAAAAAAAAAAGAACTAAATATTCTCATTCACTTTAAACGTCGTCATCGTCCTTTTGTTGTGCGTATAAACTCGAATTTAATTCAACGATAATAATTCCATCAAAATGATGTAAGGCTCTTTTGTTGGAACAACATTCCAAACATAAAACAATCAAAAAATATGGTTCCATGCGTTGAAACATAAAACAAACATTAGAAAAAGGGAAACATTGTGTTATTTAGAGGAAAATAGGGTGTTTCATTTGGGGGGCAGTTTTTTTTTTTTTTTTTGACACACAATTTTGGTATGTGGACTAAAAATTATTTTTAGTTTTCTCGTCTCGTCATGAATGTCGAATTCCGCTATCAGAGTTTATTGCATTCTTTTTCGATGGAAATATTTATCTAATTGCATGAGGCATGACCGTGTGGTTTTTTCTCTTTTTTGTGGTTCTTTTATTGTAGCTATGCTATATGGAAACTAAATGCTTCCAGTGAATTTAGGTTGCTTTCGACGAGAGAAAAAAAGGAGAATGTTTTTTTGTTTTTTGGATGTGTTTTGTGTCGATTAGGAATAAAAAGGTTTCATTTATTGCTGATATGAGATGTTTGCTTATGATTTTTTAACAACCTGGGAAATTTTATCATCGGCTGCCGATTGATTTTATTCGTAGAATGAAAAAAAAACGGCGATTGAAAAGCTTTGGTTCTGGAAATATTTTTAGGAATTTGCTTTAAAAAAGAAATTTTTAAACAAAGTTAAGAAGAATAAATTGATATAAATCATTCTATGTTTTTTTGGCTTTCAGACCGAGAGACATATTAAAACTTTATGAGTGTCAAGTTAGCAAAGCAATTATCACGGATGGAAAAATGAGAAGTTAGATAATTTGTCACTAATTAGTCATTAATTTGATGTGGCAGTTTCGAATTTTTCATTCAATGTTTTCTATGTTTTTTTTGTATGCTTTGCTTACTTCATATTAAGTAAGCAAAGCTCCCTGTCGGAAATTGGTAAAAACTTCTTATACCTAATATTAATGTCTTAATAATTTGCCGTTACTTAGTACCTAATTAGTTGTGACAAGCTCAATTTGGCCGTGTAATGTTTTCTATGATTTGTTGTGCTTTTTTTACTTGATATCAAGTAAGCAAAGCAATTCTCACGGATCGAAAAGTGGGTAGTTGGATGGCCCGGAAAGTCTTTGAATCCAACCCCGTGGGACAACGCAGTAGAGGTGGACAGCGTAAAAGGTGGCGCACGCAAGTGGAAGAGGACCTCAACCAACTTGTTGGCGAAACTGGAGACAGCTAGCTAGAAGCCGAGCCGGCTGGTCCACCCCGGATTGTAGCGCCACCTTAAGTAAGTAAGTAAGTAAGAAGTTGGATGATTTGTCTTCATTAGTCATTAATTTGGTGTGACAGTTTTTAATCTGTCATCCAATGTTTTCTATGTTTTTTAAGGTGCTTTTCTAACTTGATAGCAATTTTGTATATGACTTAATTATATGAAAGCAAGCAAGCAAAGAAACTCCAACGGATCGAAAAATGGGTTGTTGTTTGATTTGTCGTTAATTAGGTTTGACAATTTCGACTTTGTCCTTCAATGTTTTCTATGTTTTTTTGGGTGCTTTGCTTGCTTCATATCAAGTTAACAAAGCGCCCTGTCGAAAATCGTTAAAAACTTCTTATGCTGTATATGGCTTAATTATTTGCCGTTAATTAATCGTTAGTTAGTTTTAACAAATTTAATTTGATTGTGCAATGAATTCGATGTTTTTTGGGTGGTCGCTTACTTGATATTAGCAAAGCAACTCTCATGGATTGAAAAATGGGTAGCTGGATAGTTTTTCATTGAGTAATTGTTAATTAGGTGTGATAATTTTGAATTTGTCATTCCATGTTTTCTATGTTTCTTGGGTGCTTTGCTAATTCCATATCAAGTGAGCAAAGACATTCGAACGATTGAATCGAAAAATGGGTAGTTGGATAGTTTGTCGTTAATAAGGTATGACAATTCTCAATTAAACGTTAGTTGTTTTCTATGTTTTTTTGTGGCTGCTTTGCTAACCTCATATCAAGTAAGGAAAGCACCCTGTCAAAAATTGGTAGAAACTTCTTATACCTGATGGCTTAATTATTTGCCATTAATTAGTCATTAGTTAATTGTGACAAATTTAATGGATCGTGCAATGTATTCTAAGTTATTTTGGGTGATCGCTTTCTTGATATCAAGTAAGGAAAGCAAGTCTCATACGCTTAGTAGCTGTTTATTTTCAAAAGTTGTAAAAACTTTTCAAATTAATTATTTCATTGATTAATAGTTTACCGTTAGTAATTCGTAAATTATAAGTTGTGACAAATCCATTTTTGTGGTGCGATGTTTTGTATGTATTTTTAAATGATTTGACTGCACGCTCATTAATTATTTTACTTAAGTCATAGTCACGTATACCTAGGTATATGCAACATTTTGGTATCCTGATGATTATGTGAAGCTCATACGTTAGTTTCATTTGTAATAGAACATCACTGCAAAGGTGTACGTAAACTGCAAGTGTTTTCATCAACAAGGCACAAAGCTGCTTATTTTTTGAGAGAAGCCAAAAGTTGTTTGCTTTTGCATCTACCCAGTAAATAAATGTTAACAAATTCTTGGGAATGTGAGTCCTGACCTATCCATTTGTGCTGTGTTAAAACAAACAAACAAATATAAAAAAATAATAAGTAGATAAGGCCAGATAATCACCAGTTTTCTTGGGTTACGTCCGTAACACAAGTGAAATAGATCCTTGTATTTTATTAGCTTTTTTTTTAATTCTGAAGGTACATTAATTTTTTTTGAAGTAACGCATTCTGCGTTTTGAAGATTCCTCAAGTTGTTTTTTTAACTGATTAAGAAATATTCTGTTTGAATAATTTATATAAAATCCTGAGTTATCATGTCTCACCCGTAACAATGGAAACATCAATATTCTTTTGTTTTTTTTTTTGCTTGAATATAAAATGTTCTCATTGTTTATGAATTTTATCTCCTTAAACAGCTTACGAGTTCCCATAGAGATTTTCATAAGGAGGATTTTCAAATAATCAGCCAAGTAGAAATCTCATTACTATTTAATTGGACTTATTGAATTATTAATACAAAAAAAATGTTTAAGGGCCTTTAGTACATAGACAAAATACTGGCGTGTAATCTCGGTGCCGATAACTCTTAGAATCAGCACTTGATTAAAGTGACGAGTGAGTACAAAACGCAGTAAAAGTTATTTTGACTCAATAATTCAAGATTTCTCATGGAAACTTTTTTCTTTAATGGAAACTTTCTGAATAAAAAAAATACTGGTCTTTGGTAAAATTTCCACGCTTCAAAACCTCTTTAAATGTTGACTTTGCCATTACGTATAAGTGTTGCGCTAGTAATTAGGTACCTGACATTGGAAAAATCATGGTATCGCAGAAGGAGCAAAGCACCGCCAATGAGTCCGTTCACTGGCAGTGATTTCTACACGACGCATCAACCGTGGTTAGACACAACAAAAAACAACGAAGGCAAGGCAATTGTGGACTGGATGGAAGTCAACAGTGATGAACATTCTCTGGTAATTATATCCCTAGCTACTGCTACCATTTTTACCAGAACTCCATCGACGTTGGACTTTTTCCTGACTTCCTCTAGAAATCCAGAACTACATATATCTACAAAATAGGGCCCAGTAATTCGGACCATGAAGCTTTTCAACTATCGATAAACCTTAGCCAACTTATTCTACAAAATATAGAGCCACCTGAGAACTTCATCAATTAGAAGACTGGATGTGGAAAGACTTCATAGGGACATTGAAGACAACACGACGCTACCACTTTCAAACAAGAACTTGATGGACAACAAAATCGACGCAGTTATAGATGGTTTGAAACAGGCAATATGTATATTAGGGTGGTCCTTAAATTGGACATTGTCTTGGATAGCCCTCATTCGATTCAGAACATTGAAAAACAATTTCTCTAATTTTTTCAGATTTCTATTTCACCCCCTGGTCTCCCTTTTTTCACTTCAAGGTACAAATAATGGAGTTAGGTGATTCTTATTACACGCAAAAAAAAAGTCAGAACTTATAGATTAGATTCAAACGAAAAAAAAAATTGTACTGAAGGGGGTCTATTTCCCCCCATTCAGGCGGGAGGGGTAATTTTCTAAAAATTTGACTCAAAATATAAAAAAAATTATTAAAATACAACGGGACCACTTACAATGGCATGCTAAAGCTTTTTTTAAAAGCCATGAATCCAGTCTCTACACCCAAAAAAATCTTCGCTGTAAATTTTACAAAATGTGGCAGTCAAATTTACAACTAGTTGCAAATTTGTGTCTTTAACAGCAAATGCGTTCACATTTACAATTAATTGCAAGTTTAACTGCATTTGCTTTCATTTTTGTAATAAACTTGTTAAAATGATCACAATTCCTTGTTGTAAAATTAACAGGGCGTTGTCAATTTACTTTGTTAAATGTACAAGTCTAAAATAATGAAATCGACTTCGAAAAATTGTGAAATCTACATCCATTTTTTGTATTTATTGCAACAGGTTGTTAAAACTACAATAAATTAGTTCAATAACCCAAGAAAGAAATATACGGCTTTTTGAGCGTCAAAATATGGATTTAAAAACATATTTTTTTGATATTATAGAAATTTCGAGACAATTTCTGCAGTAAATAAAACTTGTTTTAAGAAAAGGTGCAACGATTTACACTAAATAATTATAAACAATACCTTACTATCCAAAAAGATAAAGAAATTGTGAAATCTTCAACCCAAACGTACAAACTTCAAAAAACTGTAGAATGCATTTAAATCTACAACCAAAATGTTAAAAGTGCAAAAATTTGTAGAAATTACTTCAAAACTTGTAAAATGCACAGCACATACACTCAATTCTACAACTATTTTATGTTGAAAGTATGTTGAATCATGAATATGACAGCTAATTTACCATTGGATTAATACATATGTACATAAAAGCTATTTAGAATATTTTCATGGCTTTCATCGTGTGTTCTTTGTTTCCTTTCATTTTGTTACCAAGCGTTTAAGTGTGAAGTTCTTTGGTATTCAATTTCATTTTAATTTGTTTCAAATAGAAAAGTGAAGTTATATTCTTTTTCGTGACGTTTTTTAATTGTGAATTAAATACCTATCATTGGCATCAGGCCTTTTTCGTTTTTATTTTTGAAAATTGTGAAGTATTTTTTGTTAACTTTGAATATACAATTTCGTATCTATCCTAATTTTCATTATAGTTGATATGTGGTAAATTTGCGATAGTGCTGAAAGATTATATTATTTAAAAAATTAATATTAAGTTCTTATGTCCACCAACTCACAGATGTGAATACATTATTTTTTGATGGAATAAAAGTTTTTAGAAATAAGTTTATTAGATCTGTGTGTATAAGAAAAGTAAATAAAACAAACAAAAATGTTTTAAACCTTGGACTTTTATTTTGAAGAGCGTGGAGGTGTCAAAGTGTCTACCAAAAGAGCTGCAAATTTGACGAATACAAATTGCCTATTGGCCACGAAATGTTGTGAATAAAAGAGCAAATAAAAGCCTGTCTTCAAATTGACCTGCTGTATCGACGATAAAAATTACACTTTGACAAGGAAATATTGTGAACAACACAAAAAAGCCTGTAGTTTCTACAAATTGGAGCTGTGGGTTTGATGATACAAATTGCATTTTGACAACGAAATGTTGTGATTAATACAGCAAAAGTCTGTAGTTTCTACAAATTCAGTTGTAGATTTGAATACATAAATTGCATTTTGACAACAAAATGTTGTGAATAATACAACAAAAGCCTGTAGTTTCAACAACGAATGCTTTTGTATCTACAGCTTGTTGTAAGATCTACAACAGATGTTGTAATTTTCACTATTAGGTTTTGAAATCAACAACCATGCATCTGTAAAATTGAAAACATTTGTTGTCGATTATGACAATTAATGCAGTCGAATCTACAGCGGTTTTCAACATATTTACAACAAATTTTTTTGGGTGTAATATATTTTTTAAATCAAGTTTTTATTGTAAAAAATAATTTTCAAAACTTAAAAATAAAAACAAAAATAATAGTTTTTTTATGTTTGAATATTTTTTTTTCAGAAACTATTTACAATAAAAACTTGATTTAAAAAATATATAGAGACTGGATTCACGGCTTTAAAAAAAGCTATAGCATGCCATTGTGCCAATTACTTCGAAGAAAACTTCACACCGAACCTGTCACCTGCTGATCCGGCATGGACAACGACGTTGAGGCATCAATTTAGCAGACTCTGACACCTTATCCGGAAGTGGTCATATTCAATTAAACCAATCCAGCAAGTGACCCGATCGACAGCCTACATCGATGCAATCTGGAAGAGGTAGCAGAGATTATTGGCAATTCGAGACCAAGAATGTCAGCTGGACCGGGTGGAGTGTGATGATCCTCGTCTCAATCTTCGTAAATACCTGCGATCAGGCTATCAGGGGTGGACTGGGAGTTGAAGAGACCGGGACTCTTAGAAAAAGGGCCACAGTCACAGAATGCAATAACTCTTGAAATGGTTAAAATTAAAAGTTGCCGACATTTCTCGAAAGTCATTATTTTAGATGCCTAATTTTATTGAAACATATTTTTAGTTCATGGTTGTGTCGCTTGGCAGATTAAAATATTTGAGTTTTTATGGTGCAGGGAATTAACTTCACGGGAACTATCTTCACATGGGAATTTACTTCACCAGTAGTGGGAATTAGTTCCACCTTTTTTTGTGAAGTAATTTCCCCCTAAAGGTAGGAAATAATTTCATCCGAAAATTTCCCACCTATGATATGATAGAAATTACAAAAATGTAAAATTGTGTTTCCTTTAATCCCGATTCTTTAAATGCAAAAGAAATTTGCATACACCCAGCCCCGCACCTACCCCAAATCCTATAATGGGCCCAAGCAGGGGAGTTGCAGGGGGGCAGCATGCCCCCCCAAAAATACCTCAATGTTTATTCGCCGTAATGCTTGCTGCTAGCATAAATACAGTGCTAGCAGCAAGCATAAATACAGTGCTAGCAGCAATCATTACAGCGAATAAACAGTGAGATATGTATGGGGGGGCATGCTGCCCCCCTGCAACCCCCCTGCTTGGGCCCATTATAGGATTTGGGGTGGGTACGAGGCTGCGTGTATGTAAAGTTTCTTTTGCATTTAATGAATCTGGACTTAAGGAAACGCACATTAAAGTGAAATTAATTCCCACAAAAAAGTGAAATTATTACTCACTTTCAGTGGGAAGTAATTTCACTTCAAAAAAGTGAAATTAATTCCCATTAGTGGTGAAGTTAATTCCCATTTGAAGGTAGTTCCCGTGAAGTTAATTCCCTGCACCGTTTTTATCTAAGGAAAAATTGCAAAAATGGTCTTGTGATGGGTCTCAGTAATATAACATTAATTTTACCTTACCTTTAAACCCCTCTCCTGCCTAAGGCTCGCGGCCCTGGAGTCGGAGTCACCCTACCACAAAAAATAATAACCCAGAGAGCATGATTTATTGAATTTATTCTGTAATTTTGAGACTTCGTTGACTGGACTATTCGATTTCAGACATTTTTAAGTAATTTTTTTTTTGCTACTATAGTTTTTTTGGAATCGTAAAACTTTTCTATCAACTTTTGAATTATTAAGGATCCGTAGTCCTTGACATAGAAGGGGCCTTCAATAAGGTTGATAACGGTGCAATTTGACAAGCCCTAAGCTCCGTCAGCATCGATCCATCACTGATAAACTGGATTGATTTCATGCTTCAAACGAGACTCATTAATGCAGAAATGGGTGACAGCAAGATAAGAGTTAGGACAAGTAGGGGCACTCCACAGGGTGGAGTACTTTCTCCTTTGCTTTGGCTCCTTGTCGTCAACCAGATCTTAGTTAAACTAAATCTGGGCGGCATCAAGGTAGTTGCATATGCCGATGACATTGTGTTATTGGCCTCTGGAAAATTTGTTCCCACTCTGTGCGAGCTCCTACAAACGTCCCTGGACAAGCTCAAAAATTGGGCCAGTAGTTGTGGCCTCAATGTTAACCCACTGAAGACAGAACTGGTGCTGTTTACAAGGAAACGTAATATTCCAAACATAAACCCGCCAACCATTAACGGAATACCGTTACAGGTTTCGGGTACTGCCAAATATCTTGGCGTTGTTCTCGATCGTAAACTAAACTGGAAAGAAAATATTAAAGAAAGAGAAAGAAAAGCCTCAATAGCTTTCTACACTTGCAGCAGAATTTTTGGTAAAAGATGG
Source organism: Dasysyrphus tricinctus (assembly GCA_963921185.1). Classification (NCBI taxonomy): domain Eukaryota; kingdom Metazoa; phylum Arthropoda; class Insecta; order Diptera; family Syrphidae; genus Dasysyrphus; species Dasysyrphus tricinctus. Next base: position 232,815,099 of record OY992531.1, on the reverse strand, counting down.
GGTCCCAGCCCCAGAACCATTCATTGGATGTACACAGCCATTATAAGGCCAATTCTAACGTACGCATGCATAGTCTGGTGGCCAGCCTTAGATAAGGAAACCAATCTAAAAACCATGACTAAAATTCAAAGACTAGCGTGTATTGGTACAACCAGTGCTATCAGGACCACACCAACGGCTGCCCTTGAAACTTTCCTTTCACTTGCCCCACTCGATCTGTTCACGAAAGAGTTGGCGGCCAAAAGTGCTTTAAGACTTCACCAATGTAAAAATTGGAAAAAGGGCCTCTACGGTCACAGAACTATAATGAATTTTACAGACATAGACATTCAAACAGACTACGTTTCACCGCACATAGATTTCAACCCAGTTACCATAACAGATATTCCAACTAGGGAACTCTGGAATGAAAACAGGGTCATATATGAAAATCATGTTTCGGTCTTTACTGACGGTTCCAAAACCTCGGAGGGGGTTGGGTCAGGTATCTACTCAGATAACCCATCCATAAATAGATCGTTGAGGCTTCCAAACTTTTGCAGTGTATTCCAAGCGGAAGTACTGGCAGTTCGCGGAGCGGCGAAATATCTTGCCTCATGTGAATTAGTAAACAACAATATTGATATTTTCATAGACAGCCAGGCGGCAATTAAAGCCATTTGCTCAATCACCACAAAGTCCAAACTGGTCGACCGTTGCCGGAACGAGCTAAGAGTACTCAATGCAACGAACACATTAACCCTCAGATGGGTTCTAGGACATAGGGATATTCACGGGAACGAAATGGCGGATGAACTGGCCAAAAGCGGTTCATCTCTTGATCCGAGCCAAATCGAAGCCTCTGTGCTCATGCCACTGGAGCAAGAAAAAAAGTAGAATACACCAGAGATTCTTAGAGGCTGCAAATGTCAGATGGTCATCCATCGACACTTGTCGGGTTTCTAGGAATCTATGGCCAAATATTTTAAAGAAAAAAACTGATTACTTACTCAAGCTAAGCAGGCCTCAATTATCTCTCATGGTTGGTGTCCTTACGGGCCACAACTCAATGGGAACCCACTTGAACAGAATGGGCATCAGCTCATCGGAGGGCGTCATGATGAAGAGGCAGAGGAGGGCTCCCCTCACTTCCTCTGCGAATGCCCCAGCCTAGCTAGAACCAGAAATGAGGCCCTTGGAGAATATTTCTTCGACAAACTGGGTGACATCTCTGTCTTGCCACTAAAGAACATCCTGAAATTCATTCAGAACTCAGGATGGTTCAAGGAGGCCCCTAACACCTAAAACTTCCTATTAACTCCCTCCCTATCCCTCCTCACTAACCACCTACACCCCGGGGAGCGCAATGGATCCTACGAGATCCGAGTGAGATGGTGCGGCTTGCCGTATTATCACCCCTTCCAACCTAACCTAACCTAAGGATCCGTAGACTAGAGAGGCCACCAACAGAGTTGTAGAGGTCTAGTTGAGGACCAACTGAGTTCTGGGGGGGCCTCCAGAGAACCGTAGGAGTTGCCAATCGAGGTCTGTGGGTCTCCAGAGATCTGTAAAGGCCTCCAACCGAGGTCTGGAGGCCTCCAAAGATCCGTAGAGGCTACCATCCCAGTTTTTGTGGCCTCCAAAAATCTGTAGAGGCCCCCAACCGCATTCTGGGGCCTCCAAATAAATTTTGATCTACAAAAACTCTAATACTCAAATAATTGTATTAGAGACTTTTCTTTAAAAAATCAAAAAAGAAACGCCCACCGGGCAAAATCACGACTGCCCGGTGGCACAGTCAACCCCCTGGTGGCGATCCCGAAAAAAGGAACTTTCAACTTAGTGTCCAACTACAGGCCTGTATATCACTTGTAAGCAACATCAACCAAATACTGGAAGAATTAATAATCCGAAGGCTTAAGAGGTTCTGCAGTGAAAACGCGATAATTCCTGACATGCAGTTTGGCTTTCGAGATAAAACACTAGACACTACACCCGGTGCTAAATTTCCAACACGATATCACCTTAGCGCTCAATAATGGCCGTGTAACTGTTTGATGCTTCCTGGGCATCGAGAAAGAATTTGGCAGTGTGTGGAAGTGGATAGAAGCCCTTATTCACAGTCAAAATTCAATTTTTTTTTTCAGGCAATTTTTCGTTCAACAGGACAACAGGAGTTGCTCAAAAAATCGGAACTTGGCCCCATGCTCTACAGCTTGATGACAACTGACCAACTTGTCCCAACTGGATGACTAGCTCACCTACGCGCTACGCCACATCCACGTCACCATTACTAGCAATCTGAAAAGTAGAGGCCCACATCAACAGACTCTTTGAATTCTACAGGAAGTGGGGCATTCGGATCAGCACACTGCTAAATAAGAACTTGTTTGCTTCAGAAAAACCCTCAATGGACAAAGGGAGTCGCACCGCACCGAAGTGCAGAAACATTGTTCGGAAACTCCCAGACGGATACATCATAAAAATGCCATATAAAAATGACACACCGAAGTCATAAATGAAAAACTGATTGAAGCAGATTATTTGGAGAAGTCTACACTCTTTTTCGCATACAATTAACTACCCAGACAATTTATGGTGTTCGGAAAAGTGACATTTTTTTTTTATTATTACAACTTTCAATGATTTTTGGCTTCGTTTTCGTAAGCATTTCGTTGCCTTGGTGGAGATCGACTATAATAATTTCGTTTAGCATCAGCAGCGTACTAGATTTTTAGCCATTTAAACTTAAGACAAAGCAAATTGTATTGAAATGAATATCACAGTAGATACACAATAAATTATTCATGCTGCATTGATATTTCTCGGCAATAATTAAACTGAAATTGCATTTATGTACCACTTAAATAAATTTTACGTTTTGGAAAAGTTCAATTAGAAAAAAATTAAAAACCATCATTGCTTCAATATTTTCCGAGCTTGAACATCAGAGCCTGGATTTCCCCTAAAAATATATCTCTACCCTCATTATAATCACCTCAGTGATGTGCTGAGGTAAGCCATTAAACTGCTAACCTTATGTCGTAAATCCCTATTATTATCGTCTTTTGCAACAAAAAAAAATATTGAAATCTTCCAACGATTATCAAAAATGAATTAAATGAAGCACAAAGCATTATACCTAAAGAAAAGATGTACAAATTGTATATGTGCTTCCTTATTATCTATGTATGTATATACCTACTTTGTCGACAGAATAATAATAATAATTCTTAAAACACAAAAAAAAAAAATATTTAGCAAGCCAAGCAATAGGTAGGTACTTATGGAATATAAAAAAGAATAATTTTCGTATTAAATGAATATTTTTTCATATTTCTTGAATATTTTTACAAAGACAGCAGGAGGTTACACATTCAAATTTAACCTAATGTATGGAGCACCATATCATATGAGATACGAGATATCCTTCTCTAGATAACCTATCGGCTTATATGTAGAGGAACAATTTATTTTGTATCGCTTTTCACTGTCTCATCGTGTCGTCGTCGTCGCGTCTATAGCGCTGTGATCTGTGAAGAACGTGATTTATACAAACATTTGTACATAGATACATGGAAAAGGATCCTTTAAGTTCATGAATTTGAGCATATCTAGGTATCACCATATAGATATGGATACATTTTTGTTTTTTATTCATTCATGTTAAAATTTTCTGCCATATTTCATTCAGATTTGCACTCTAAACGTAATTATGTGCGCGATAAAAAGCAACAAGGATACGAGAAGGATAATATGAACATATATAAAATGTTGTGTGAAGAATGAAAATACCACAACTTATTATCCAGCCATAAAACCATTTAAAATATAAATCTTTTATAATTCCCAGCTCACTCTGTTTTGTTGTCTAGAGATTTTTTTTTAAAACGTTGGCGTCTTCGTCCGTGTCGTCGTCATGGTTCTGTAGAAGGTTATCCTTTGAGCAAGGTTTCTTATGAATTTATATATTTATGTGTGTTTTTTTTTAAATCAGAATAATTGGTGAGGTTATTGTTGGTTAAAGCATTTGTATTTTAAAGGATCTGCTCCTTGTAAATATTCATAATTTTGATATTTTTTGATAGTACTTAATAGAGGCCTTAAGTTTTATGAACGTATAGTTTTATTAAAGTTTAACTTTTGTTTTTAATTTTAAAGGAAACACAAATTGACGCTAGATTTTCAAACGAACATAGTACATTGCATGGTGGCTTCTACCAACCAATTCTTTTGTATCCAAATCTGTTCTTTGCTTCCAGAAAAACAAAACTCTTTTCTACATCCTGATGCATGGCAATTATGAATGTTTCAATGTTAAAAACAAAAATTTGCAAAGAAAATGAAGGCAATGACTTTGTGCATGGTGCTTGTTTGCTTAAGATATATGTACGAGTACCATACCAACCCATAGAATGTAGAATGCTGTACCAATCTCTCTAAAATATGTTATTTTACTCCTTAAAAGCAATATCATTGTGAAAGAATTACTCGCAAGCATATCTACGCAACGTTAAGTTCGTGAAAGAGATCCTTTCAAAAAAAAAAAAAAATAATAATAATTTACTTTAAAAATGATGCAGGTGGTTTCAAAAGCGAAGAAAGAAGATATTAGGAATGCAAAAGCAGCAGAAAAGTTGCCTTTGTTCTATGATAGGCTTGGGTGATGTGGGTGGTAGCTGGTAGGTGTTCTTAATTTATCAATATCAAGAACCAACAGTGTTAACTTAAGACGGCCTTGCATACAAGTTAAGTAACTATCTAATTTAAGCAGGTTGAGTGAAACGCTTCGCCAAAAGATCAGTATCCTGGGTATAAGCGAAACTAAGTGGAGAGGAAGAACTGAATACAGATCTAACACTGGCAAGGACGAGAATGCTGTATTCCTGGGAAGATGAAAGAGAGGGTGGCCAAAGACTGCATAGTGTCGGGATTATGTTGAACGAAGAAGCGAGGCGTAGTTTGATTTCCTGGGTGCCCATTTCTGCGAGATTAATGACAGATTAATGAAATGGTGACTTGCTTGTCGACTTTTGTAACGCGAATGGTCTTGTGATGGAACTGTATTTAAGCATAAGACGTGCAACAAAATTACCTGGGTGTATCCGGATGATCAAACCGAAAACCAAATTGATCATATCATGATTCAGCAGCGATGGAGGAAGTCTATGTGTGATGTCCGGAGTATAAGAAATGCCGATGTGGGAAGCAATCACCATTTGGTTCTGATGAGTCTCAAACTACGAACCACTGCTGTACAAAAACCAGCTCAGGATGCAGCAAGGAGGTCAAAATTCATTACTAATGCCTTAAATGACCCCAACATTTATGTCGAAACTATGTCACCACCCTTAATGACAGAGCCTTGTCGTTAAACGGAATCCCACAATTAGCAATTGATGAGATATGGGGTGAAGTAAAAAGTGTTTTTATGAAGGCTGGATCCGAAACTGTACCGAAGCTTACGGGATTTAGAGACTCTTGGGTATTACATGACACCTGGGATAAAACCGAACTTCGCAAATCGTTGAAAATCCAAATAAATGCCGAAGCAGATGTTTGACGAAAGGCTGAACTGCGAAGCTAGTATCGCATTGCACATAAGATGGTCTATCGCTGTGTGAGACGTGACAAGAGGGTGAGGTTAGATGGACTCGCAGATAATACGAAAAACGTTGCAAGAAGAGGGGATAACCGGGAATTGTACCAAATAGCCAAAGATGTTATTGGGAAAAAAAGCAACACCTATCATCCTGTAATGGATGTGGATGGCACACTTTTGGTATCAATTGAGGATCAGCTACACAGATGGAAGGACAATTTTTGTGCCCTAATAGATGATGATTCAGTTGAGCAGAGTGTAGTACCTCGTGGCATGATGGTTAGTGCGTAGGACTGTCATGCCGAAGGTGTGGGTTCGATTCCCAGCCGTGCCACCTAAAAACAGAAATGTTTTTTCCGAGGTACTACCTCTTGCGAGGAACTGACAAATCTTCCAGGCTATACTTTGTCATGAAAAAGTGCGCTTCTCACTTTGCCGTTCGGATTCGGCAAAAAACTGTAGGTCCCCTCCATTCCTGCCAACAGCACGCACACAGGAATGGTTGAGAGTTGTAAGTCACTAGGCCCTGGTTCACCACGAGCTGTTGCGCCACCCAATTTATTTATATATATTTACAGTTGAGCAGAGTGCTGAAGGGCCCCAACTAAACGAGATACGCAGGTCCTATAGGGGTATTGACATCAAACCCCCGTCAGAATTGGAAATCCATGCATTAATAAATTTCCTCAAAAACAACAAGGCAGCTGGACTGGAAGCTGAATTCCTGAAAGCCGATCCCGTAACAGTGGTATTTTACATCCGTTGATACAAAACATTTGGGAAAACGAAAGCTATCCCAGGGACTGGAAGGATGGTGTGATTGTTAAGTTGCCAAAGAAAGGTGACCAAAAGAATTGCAACAATTGGCGTGGTATCACCGTTTTGTCCGTTTTCCCAAAAACTAATGGCAACAAACATACTCGAGCGAATAAAGGATAGAATCGAGTCTACACTCAAGAGGCATCAAGCTGGCTTCCGCAGTGGTCGATCGTGTGTCGACCATATCAACACCCTGCGTATCGTACTCGAGCAGTCGATGGAATATCAATCACCGCTTTACCTCATGTTCGTGGATTTTGAAAAGGCCTTTGATCGAGTTAACCGAGAATGGATATGGAGATCGTTGCTTGGTAGAGCAGTTCCCCCAAAAATTGTTGCAATTATTAAGGGGTCCTACAACAACGCAAGGTGTTTTGTTTTGTACAATGGGCAGCTATCCGACTCCTTCGTAGTGCAACAGGGTGTGAGACAGGGGATGTTATATTGACAAATCTCTTCCTGCTGGCCATGGACGACGTATTGACGGCCAGTGTTGGTACAGCTGAGCAACAGGGCATTCAATGGAGACCGTCCGAAAGGCTCAATAATTTAGAGTATGCCGATGACATATGTCTACTGGCAAATAACATCAGTGGACTGAACGGGATGTGCCAAACACTGCAAGTGAAGGGAGAGTCGAGTGATCTAAGAATAAATAGCAAAAAGGCAAAAATAAAGCTCACAGGCTGCTCCACACAGCAGCGTTATATTCTACAAGGGACGTTTAACTACCTTGGCAGTATTATTTCTGTAAACGGTGGTACGGATCTGGACGTTAAAAGTAGAATAAATAAAGCTCTTGCTGCCTTCGATACTCTGTCCCCAATTTGGAAATCCAGTAAAATGTCCTTTCGCACCAAGTTGAGATTCATTGAATCCAATGTCAAATCCGTGCTGTTATATGCTTGTGAAACCTGGAAAGTTTTTTCTACCATTTCGAGGAAATTGCAGATTTTTGTGAATCGCTGTCTTCACCACATCCTTAAGATTCGCTGGCCACAAATAATATCAAACGAGGAAGAGCGGCTGGACGTCGACATAAGAAAGCGTAAATGGCGTTGGATTCGTCACACACTGAGGAAACCAAACGATGCAAAGCAGTCCTTTGAATGGAATCTTCAGGGTGCACGGAAGGTTGGAAGACCAAGAACAACATGGAAATAACCGGAATTGGCAGAAGCAGAATCCCAGAGAAAGACGTGGTTAAAATTCCTTGCAGCAGACTGTGAAGGATGGTTACAAGACACTATGAAAGGTTGGAAAAATTATCATTAATGGAGGGAGTACAATTCTACAGTTTCTATAACTTTGGCGTTTTTCCTTAAATTTTTTTTTTTCAATAATCCACATGGCGTTCCTGCCCAATCCAAGCCTATGCTCATGACAATTTTATATTAATTTTATGAATATACAAAAAAGTGGATTTTTGTTTTCAATATGAACAATTTGAATTATGATAAATGGGCAAATATAGCTAAAACTATTAATATAAACTCACTCATGTCAAAAATACTAGATTTATGCGTTTTTTTTTTTCAAAAACAGTTATTGCCTTTCAATTCCATTGAAACTTCTCTAGCATTATAGCTGAGTAAGCAAAACGTTACTGTTAGCAATCTTTGATCAGATTAGGTATATTCTCAATAAATTCGGTTTACCACGTAAATAATGGAATTAAATTTTAGCTTTCTAGAAACGTTATACCCTCATATATGTAATGACTAGAAAAATTAGATTAATATCTGTCAAAGGATTCATTTTTTTTTCTTTTTATAAAAACAAATACCTTACAACGGATATATACTTATGTATCGTATAAACCTAATATTTCTAAGCCCCCTTTCATTTTCCTGCCTTGAAGGTTATTTTGTATCCAAGTATGTAGATATATTCACAAAAAGTGTGTGTTCACTTTCCGGCTGAATTAATCCAGATTTGAGCATAAAATAGCAAAGAAAAATGACAGCCCGCTGGAGTTCGAAGAAAAATTTTTTATTTATTTATTTTTGTTCTTCATTTACTCGTAGCTACATATTTACGAACTAAATTATGCAAAATGTAAATTCGTACTTTTCCATCAGCAAAAGGGACTATTTTGCCAAAAAATGACAATGACGAATATAACATGGATCTCAGAGCGATGTTTTACTTCAAATATGAACCAAAAAAGCAAAGAAAGAGAGAAACACTTTAAATGGCACAACCAGATTTGAAACAAATGTACCAGATAAATATTTGTTTGTTTGTTCCATTATGTTAAGGGTTTAGTATAAATAAAGGGTTAGCCATTACTTCATAGAAAAAGGGTTAATTTTCCGTTTTATTTGGATTTTCCTTTTATTTTTTCTTCTGTTGCAGAGGATACTGAATAAATTAGCTCGCACCCAAAGCTAAGAATAAAATATTATGTGAATCGAAAAATTTTCATTTTGTTTTTTTTTTTTTCATATCTTTGGAAATTAGCCTCGAACTTTGTATTTGGGGTTTTCTGGTTAGACACAAAATGGTTTGAGAGCAAAAAAATGGTAGGTATCCCACGCAAATCTTTTTCTTTTTTTTCTAAACGAAAACTACACATACACTATATAATTTAAAAAGTCCTGTGGGTAGTTTTTGGTGACAGAGAAGCGAAGACATTATTTAAAGCAGGAGCCCTTTAGTTATGAAAACCTTCCTGGAGGACGAGAAGTTCTGCTATTATGCTATTTGGTTGTTACGCGTTACACTAGAGTTGGTGATGTTTCATATTCACACCACCCTACCGCCAACCACCACCAACAGAAAAAGCAGCCGCAGTGTTGCATAAAATGAAAAATGCAAAATTCTGCAAAATAATAATTTCCCTAAGGACCAGCAAAATAGTGGCAAGGGCAGTGAAAGTTCGTACTTTATTTTTCTCTTTTTACATCGCAGGACATATTGAATCTCATGAGAGGATGATGGTGGCTATAGGTAGCTGGACCGCAAATAAATTTTATCCCAAATTGGTGTTGAAATTGGATACCGGTTCGGTCAGTGGATATAAATTTTAGAAGTCCTGGCGAGGGGTGGGGTATAGGAAAGCGAATTTGGTTTGCAATCATGATTGTGGTATTTTATAATATCCGTGGGCTGCTGTCCAACTAACGATATAGAGAGCATACATACCTATCTACCTGTGTACCTACAACTTTGTATTGAATCACTGTAACAAAATGGATTGACCTAGTTGAAGGTTTTCAAATGAAATTCTACTGGATGCAGACATGCTGTCTAGCTAAATTAAATAAAGTGTTGTTGAAAAATGTTTCATATAACATACCTATGCTAAAAGTAACATTCACCACATTTATATCATAAAACAAATCACTTTTATTGATTTTAAATAAATTAAACTTATTTAGATTTGAAAGTGGGATTTTTAGAAACTGGTTGAGCTTTATTTGAAAATTGAATATGTTTGTCAAATTTAACTAAATGTGAATAAAATAAAGAACGCTATTTTTGAATTCAGTTTTGAGCCTCAAATCTGACATGGTATGTAGTTGAAATAATAAATAATAAAGAACTAAGGATAATAAATCGTTGGCTTAGAGTGAGAAGCTAACTCCTATTTTGCAGTTTTTACAAAAAAAAAAAAATACTTAAAAAAGTGTTCGCATTATTTCAATAAAACTTAGCTTTTTTTCTACAGTCGTTATTTTGAAATTCAGTGAAATTGAAAAGATTTGATAGATTTTTGTATTTTTTAGCAATTTTTGAAGTAGTCTTTTACAGTAAAAAAATGTGGAGTTAGCCGCTTTTAACTCTAAGCCGACGAAATAATGTAAACAAAATTATAAAGACTTCATTTTATTACTGAAAAAAAATATATTCTGGGAACTCAAGTGTGTATAGTTGCATATTAAATAACTGTTATATTCGTATAGCCTTAAGTTTTGGTACTTTTGCCATTATAAAAAAATATGAATGGCCTCTTTGTAATTTACCTCAAAATCACTATTAGATATACAGAGAGTGTTTTGGATTAGATTCGGCCCAGAAAAGAAAATTATCGTAGTGGAGGGGTCTATTTTTCCCCGTTTAAAAGTGAAGGGAAATTTTCTAAAAATTGTATCCAATATAGAAAAACACAGCAGCAACACTTATAATGTCACGCTATAGCTTTTTTTAAACTAAACATCCATTCTCTTAAAATATGATTTTAAAATGAAGTTTTGTTTTTAAAAAATTTTTGAAAAATAATTTTTGTAACTTGTAGATTTTTTCAAGAAGTATATGTTTTTAAACACAATTTTTGTTTTTTGTTTTCTACTCTTATTTTATTTATTTATAGTTTTTGAGAAAATCAAAAATAACAATAGCTTGGTACTTTACTACTTTAAAGTATAGAAATAAATTAAAGATTGAAATTTTTTGAGAATTTCCAAAAAAAAAATGCCACGTTAATAGGGGCGTTACTGAAAAAAAAATACGCTCCCAAATAACAGCTTGAGAAAAAAAATATGCAAAATGTTTGCCTCGCTCGCTATTGAGTGCGTTTTTGACGAAATTTCTGTTTTAATCGTTTCCTACAGAAAAATTAGAAAAAAAAATTTTTTTTGAGGAGAAAAGAACATACCTAACATAGTTGCTTCTAAAACTGAAAACAAATTAACCACTCCATTTTGTAACAAATAGTCCAAGGCCTTAAGGATGTCATAAAGTGGATTTTGTATGGCCCCTTCAATAATGTTCTTAAAAATGGAGCTTATGCTGAAATCTACCACCACAGGTCACACAAATATAGGTCTCTCCATAATTAAAAGGAAGATTTCGAAATCCCATACAAAATACGTCTTTTTTTCGAGGGTCTTAAGACATAAACTCTGTATTTTTAAAGGTTTGCCGGTATCAGCAGCAATTTTTTGTATTTCCTCACAACATACCTAAGGCTAATTAATCGTTTTAAACTTTTAAAATTTATTTAGCCACATTATTTATAAATCCATGCTATGACAAGAAATTATTTTATTTGATTTAATAAGTAAAAAGAAAATTGTCTTCAAGGTTAAAAACAGCAGTAAAAAAAAACAGAATTCATAAGAATTGCAAAAATAACCAAAATAATGATACACATTTAAAAAAAGGTTAACATTTGGTTGAAAACCCCTCTTTGCTAATAACTGCTTAGCATGGTCACTTCATGAAATCCAAAAAAGCCTTTCCAATAGGATAACTTTCCATGCAGTCTCCAACTGTGGTGCAACCACTTTCTTATTTGCGATATAGGTACTAAAGGGCAAGTTTTGGATTCGTGCAAAAATAAAATTTCGAGATAACAATCAAACATGACATTACGATGATAGAGAACACGAAAAAAGTGGGTGGCAAAATTCTGTCTGTCTGTCTGTACCTCAACCTACAGCCTAAACCACTGAAGCGATTTTCTTCAAATTTTGAACTTAAGGTTTTTTTGTAACTCTCCAGAGGGGAAATAGAAATTTTTTTTTAGCTCAACAAATAACGGTACTTGCCATACAACCGTTAAGGAAAACCTTATTTATCTCAAGAACGGCTCCAACGATTTTGATAAAAAAAAATCAGTGTATTATTGTAGATATGGTGTACTTTCTGGTAAGAAAAAAAATAACCAAAAACATTAATTAACGGTACCTGCCATATAACGGTTTTTTTGATTTTTGATTTTCTCACTAATCGCTCATCCGATTTCAATGAATTTTTTTACACAAAAGCTTTGTTAAAATATAAATAATACTGCATACCAAAATTTTTGAAAAAATAAATTTTGGATTTTTGAAAAAAGATTCAAATTTTTTTTTCAAAATTCAATATTTCAAAAATGGGTTGATGAATTATTTTGAAATTTCAATTTTTAATGTATATTAATATATACTCAAAATTGGCATACCAAATTTTTTTTTGAAAAATGTTACAAAAAATTTTATATATAAAAAATTAATTTTTAAGAAAACGGCTCCAACGATTTTTAATTTTTTTTTTGCATATATTCATATTTTTTCAAGTAATCAAATGGCATACTTTTTTTTGAGCTCTAAGTTATTTATCAGGCTGTTTATACAATTCAAAGAACGATTTAAATGCTTTTTAAACTTTTTCTATAATTACTTGAATATTTTATAAAGTTCTTAAGCCCCACACAACTTGAACATAAGAGCAAGTACGTGCGATCCAGTCGTGCATTTTATTTAAATGTGCCTAAAGCTCCTCTTTTTGATTGAGGTCAGTTGATTGGGGAGGTCAATCTATTACCTATATCTATTAGCATTTATGCTGGTGTTCTTTGGGTAATTGCGTTGCTAAAAGACCCATCTGATTGTCATTTCCCCCTCAGAATAAGGCAGCATGGTTCACTGAAGAATGTCAATGTAAACATATTGATCCATTACACCATTTATTCAGTATACTGCCCCTACCATAAGCAACCCAAACCATAAGGCCTTCAAGCAAATACAAAAAACATTTTTTAACGGTTAATTAACAATGTATTTTAGCTACCGTTACTTTTGCATAAAATAAATTGTTTTTTTTTTAATTTTCTAAAAATGTAGTTTTAAAAAGATCGGACAAGTTACTTTCCAAATATGTATTGAGTTACAAAGAAAAAAAAATATTTTTTAAAAGTAAAAAAAAATGTACATACCTATTCTAAAAATGTTGGTTCTCAGAGGACCTTTTACTAAAATTTTTTGGCAAAAAAAAAGTCATGAAAAAACATCACCTTGTGTGTATTTTTTTGAAAAACTGTATCTTTTCCTGCTTTGCAAAATATTGATTGCATTACCATTGGTTTTGATTAATATGCACAACATTTTTCTGAAATTTTTGAAATCTAACGTTTTTTTACACCAAATAACCAACTTCCTAAAAACCAATTAAAGGAACAAATTGTGTGTTTCCTAAACATTATGGTAATCCTAATCATCATAAAAATGAAAGCAAAAACAACAATTCCCGTCAGATTTGTTCATAGTTTTGTATTAGTTACATTCTTTTTTGACTTGAAATGAAATACGAAAAAATATTTCAAAAATAAAATAAGTTTAAAAATAAAAAAACAAATCTTTAATTTTTTTTAATCTCCTTTTTATTTTATTTCAAGTCAAAAAAGATAACTAGTGCAAGACAGTTTTTTCATCTTAAAGAAATAGCTAAGCTGTTCAAAAAATACTAAAAAAATTTAAAAACCTTTTTCCATGACTCATGTACAAAACAGACTATCAGCTATCAGGCCTTGTTATCATTGTTTAAATCGCTTTAAATAAAGGGAGCACCTGTAATGCAGTTTAAATGTTATTATTTCAATCCTGAGTAAGAACAAATCAAAAGAACTGACCGCATTTCTTCACGATAACTCATGGCCAGGGTTGCCAGAACGGACTCTTTATCGCCAATTGGGTTCCTCAAACTTCTTACTCGCTCCTTCCAATTCTGATTTGCGATAAATCCCAAATTGGGCTTTTTAGTTTTGAAATTAGGCGATTTCAGCCTCCCCAAAAAAATTTAAGACTTTCGAAAAAACTATTGAGAATGAGCCTACTTACATTTCAATATTTCATTGTAACCCTACCCTTTACTGTAAGCATTAGCAGTTGATTCAGTTTGGACACTGCACACTTGTGAAACAAATTGATAATAGTTTGAGACTAGAAATTATCAATGAATAATTGATAGTCCCTGATAGGGACCCTTGAAGTAATATTTCGAGTTTGAACTCCTAACCAGGATTCAGTTGGCTTGAAAATACTTAAGAACTCTGAAGTGACTAAAAATATGTACATATATGACTTAATTATTTAGCAGTTTGCGAGTTTTACCTATTGAATTTTGTAAACTGGTGTAAGTACATTAGGTTGATCCTTTAGCTCATTATTTAAGTGTTTACCCGGCCCCAAGATGAAAGAAGTTTTATATGGCAAAACACATACAAAATGTTTAATCAAGTTTTTAATTTTTATAACTTTGGTACTAGTTAATACAAACATTTAAATTTTCAACGCATCATTTTAATTTTCTAATTTCTGTGCATCATTTTTTCAGTGGGGCTATTTTCGGCTCGAAGATTTTTCAAATTGGGTTTAACTCGTCTTCAAAAAATTTGGTGACACTGCTCATGGTCGGCTTTTGAAGGAGACCTAAAAAGATGATGTTGTATGGTCTTGGTAAATGTTCTCGCAGAAAGGTTTTCTTAAAAAGTTTTCATTTCGTGCTCTGGAAAGAAGTACATAAATACCTAACATGATTTCAGAAGGTCCTAATTTATATAAAATGTTTAATGCAAAGTGTATACAAATAAAAACATCATTCAATTCTTGTGACTATCTTTTCCGACAGATTAAAAAAAAAGAAACGTCATAGCCGAATATTTCTAATATTTATTATTTAGCCTCACCTTGAAAATCGCATTTTTTTATTATTCTCTTCGTGCGATAAGCATCACCCCCAAATGTTTCTCTCATCTCAGTAGGTATTTCAAATAATGAATTTTATTTGAAGAACATTGAACACCAGCATCAAAGCGAAACATCTCAAGCTGCATGTAAAAACAAAACAAAAAATTGTTATCTGTATTCAGAAAAGTAAATTTTACATCCACTCAAGCTTGACAAGGACATACTTCAGCCTTAACAAAGTAGCATCAAATGCCTTTTGATCCCAGCATTAGCAGCTTACTGCACATTTTTTTTTCTCTCCTAACACTCTCAACTTGCTTCTTATAAAAGGGCTTCTCTATTCGAGTAGCTTTTAATCCTTGTCATTTCCTGTTCTTTTTTTTTTATTTTTTACTGATATGCCCTATCACATCATCACTTTGGCAATCTTTCGTTATAGATTGATGTATATGTATATTTTTTCGCGATTGACAAAAGCATCGAACTTGAGAAGAGGATTCAAGGATGGATGGTTGTTCTAAAGCTTTCTGAAGAGGCCACCATTTAGTATGAAGTGTTCAAGTGTCTTTTGCTCACAGCAATAACATCAGATGATGCCCTGGCCCTCCAAATCTCCCCAAATTGTCATTCAAGGAGTGGAAAAAACTACAATTTTCGATGTAGAAAAAAAAGAGCACTTCAAAAGGTCTGACAATCCGGTGCTCTTTGTGTGCATTTTTTTGTGCAGTGTTTACACAGTGATCCTTTGTGATCAATTCCATTAAATGGATTAAACTACTACTACGTATGCACTCTTAAACATCCAACTCTTGAAATGCACCTACTCAATATACTTGGAAGCTTTCGTTGGCACGTTGTCGTCGTCGTCGTTGTCGATGGATTTTGTTTGTTGTGCTCTGATGGCAGAAGCTTTTTGCTCCAAGATGATGATGGATTTACTTTGACACATTATTCTATGTTATTAGCTAAGAGCTAAGAGCTAAGAGACCCTCTTGTTCTTAGCTTTTGTGTTAAAATTTTTTGTACGTGGGATAAAGTGAATTTCAACTGTGATGTATTACATTCTCAAGTATGTAGATATGTGATTATCCTTTGACAAGAAGAACAAAAGAAGACCATAGCCATAGGTGACAAGCCAAGAAATTTATTTTTTAAGACACATGCTTAGGTGAAGTAAATTTTCATTATCTACTCAGTCTAAGGTATTTTTGAAAATTTAATTTAAATTAAGAATAAAATGTTAGAGTTTATTTTCATTAAGAATTTAATCAACATGGCAGCTTTTAGCAAATCTATCTGTCTGCTTTTTTGTACGTAGGTATCTACATGTCCACCATAATGAAATAATTGCACACATTTTTGTTTGTTTGACGTTTCATATATTATTTAAGATATTAAATTTAAATTAAAAACTTAATCAATGCAGTATGTGGTTAAACATTAAATATGTATTTTTTTTTATCTTTGTAAATGCATGTTTTTTTAAGCAACAATTTTTAACCACATTATTGATGCTTAAAGCAAAATTTATGGGAATAATTGTATACAAATGGTCATATAGAAAAAATTAAAGTTGTTTTTTTCTATAGACATGCAGAGTGGTGAATATTTTTTTTTTTTTGCTAGTGGATGGAATGGATTATTATGTTTTAAAACCACAAATTAAGTATTTTTTTTAGAGTATGTAGGTTTTTTGTTTTTATACAAAAAAAGGTAACAAGTATCATTATGAATGTGCATATAGATATTTGGTTATTTAATTTTTTGTTTTAAGGATTTGCAAAAAACTAGGATAATATGTACATGGAAATCTTTTACATTAGATATTTTTGTAATTATTATTTTTAAATTTAATTTACATTGCATGTAAATGATTTTGTGTTATTGTGCTTGAGTTAATTTTGTTAAAATAAATAATAAATTTTATAAAGGTGGTAGCTATACGAGAAAATATCTGAAACAGATTTGTGAATTGAAAAATGTCCCCAAAACGTGGGAGGAATTAGTTCTTTCGCTATACATAAGTAGGTATGCACAACATATAGTAAAAATGAAGATCAAAACTAGACCAGTTTGAAAATCTCTAAAAATCTCTGAAAGTGTCTGAAAGGCTTTTATGAAAATGTCAAAATTCAATTCAAATTCAACAGAACTGAATTAGAAAAAAAAAACAACAAAATAAATTAAAAATAATTTTATTTTTTTTTTATATATTTTGTTCACCCCTTTCGTCTCCACCTTTTGATAATAAATTAGAAGTTATGGGTAGAAGCTTAAAACACGCGAAAAAAAAAGTTGAAAAAGATTGAAGTTCCAAGTGGCTTTTTATTTTCCCCCATGGTCTCCCTCTCTTCACAATAAGTTACTAAATATTCAGCCAAGAGCGTACGTAGGGGGTAGGGTGACGGGGGGTCAAACTCAATCAAAAAATAGTTTTATTACAGAAATCTTGCTTTAAAATGTTTTCAAAAGAAGACAAATTGAATAATGTATGAAATATATTCTGATTAGGGGGCTTTCAAGAGAGTTATTTAATAATAAAGTAAATGCTGCCGTTGCTTTTTAATGTATATTTTCCATTTTAAGTATTTTTTTGTTGGAAAATAGCACCTTGCACCTAAACGGTGGGAAATAATTAATCAACCCATCGCAGACAATTTTTTTCTTGTTTGGTTTTAATCTATTTAATCTGACATTTTTGTGCGTGTGTAACGAGTTACCTACCCTATTTAGGGCCCTTTGTTGTCCAGCCAATTTGAAATTTCAAAAAAACCCAATGGAAAAATTACCAGCAAAAAATTTAGGAAAATTAAGGAAATTAAGGGTATGTAAACAAAAGGAAAAATTAATTTCCAGGCAACAGATTATCGAAAGTGGGGTGGGGGTGCTAAAAGGTAAAGGTAGGATGCGGGTATGAAAACGGATTATTTACGATTTGTGGCAAAATTAGACCTCCTTTCGAAAAAGCTGTATTCAAAAGTTGTATAGATATTCAAGAGAACAACAACTTAAAATTTAACTTTAAAAATATCGAGAATACATAATACCAAACATTTAATTTGAAAACATTTCCTTATTTTCAATTCAATTAAGCAAGGTCACAAAAAAAATTATTTTTGAAAATATTAGGATGGCATTCTTTTTGTTGAAACCTTTTCTTTAAGATAGTGTGATAAAAACACACTCTCACTGTGAAAAAATATTATCAAAAATTAAGAATCAAAAGAGTTTAGAAAAACATTTTTATCAAAAGTGAGTGTTTTAGGGGTGAAGGGAATTACTTTATATTTTCAAAAATACAAATTTTGCACTCTCTTAAAAATAAAATGCATGGCTGGGTCGCACGTTCCTGCTCTTATGTTCAAGTGGCTGAAGGTTTGAAAAAATTGAATACAAAGACACGGAAATAATGAGAAAAAAAAAATGTTGAAAGCATGAAATATGATATTGAACTATACTCTATCCAACAAAAATTGTCAGTACAGAGAAGATAGGACGTTTGCCTCTTATTCTGGTTGCATTGGCTTGCATAAATCTGTCTCAAGTTAAAGCTCTCACAGGGTTTCCATACTTTGAATTATAAATTGCCACAAATCGAAGAACAATGTGCATAAGGTTACCATGGATTCCATTTCAAACACATTGAAAAAAGATCAATTTAAATTTTTTTTCCACACCACTGCTTTTTAAACGAATTTGATCACGTAAAGCTTTGTGAATGTTTCAAAACTTAGAGCAAATAACTTTTTTTTCTTAAAGACCTAAATCGTACCAATTTTAACTGCATTTTATAGGTTTATACAGAAATACAAACAAATAATAAGAGAACAATCAAAACGACAACACTTTTGGCTCTCACCATTATAAACTTTGTTCTCAAAAGCTTTTAAACGGAAAGTTCTTTAATAAATTCCACTGAAAAAGCTCTGTTGTATTGTTGTGACCTGGCAAAGGCAACTCTGTTGGAATGTGAATTTTGTATTTTATTTCAAACAGCAAAGGTAGAAGCGAAAGCGAGTATACGATCAAAATGCTTTTGGCATTGAAAGACGACGGTCATGTTGGAGCGTACGAAATGTTTCATAGAATTACAACAACAATTCCTGTATGTTAATCAGTGGTTTAGTATCTTTTTCAGTGGCAGATTTGTTATTTTAGTGTTGTGATGGTATACAAAGGCACCACTGATTTGAAAAAAGCTCGCCCATAAGCCCTGTACTGACAATTTTTGCTGGACAGACTATAGCTAAAACAACTCTTTTGATAGTTTGAGGAAGAAGAACTTCATTTTAATTCTTGATTGCATATGACTGTATTGACAAAAAAAATAAAATCGTTTTTGCGGTTTCTTAAAAAATTATAATATATATAAAATTCTTAAATATTTTTAAGGAAAAATTTTGTTTTGGAAATCTTATATATTTATTAATGTGCATTTAAAATAAAATGAATTTTCAAAAATAAAAAAAATAAAATAAAATTTCAAAAAAAAAAAACTGTCAACCCGTTTTTGAGATATCGCATTTTCAAAAATATATAATTTGAAACTTTTTTGTATTCAAAAATTCCTTTTTGAAAATTTTGATATGATATCCAAAATATTATATAAATCCGTCCATCTGATAATGAGGAAATTTAAAATAAATAAGAACATTCTATGGGAGGTTCTCGTTCTACTAATTGTTCCTTAGTGTCAATTTTTATATTTTCTTTTAATAGATTGCACTAATGTTTGCCTTTAAAAAAAAATTATCAAAAACGAAGGAGCCGTTTTTTTGAGAAAAAAAAATATTTTCTTTTACGGTTCTTTATCTTTTGTATGGAAGGCTCCTTTAGTTTTGTATAAAAGTCAATTTTTGTCTTAAAATATTTTAAGAGTATTAAAAACCTCTTAAGTATCGATTGTCAAAAAAATATATCATTACGTTTAAACATATTTACGAAATACATATTTGATTTTCGAAAAAAAAATTTGGAAACATTTTTAAAAAGTCAAAAAATATTTTATTGCAAATATTGGTAGTAAAAACTGATTATATTTTTTAGAAGCTTCTATATGAAAAAATATTGAAATGATATGTACCGTTTTGAAGATAATAAGAAAATAGTTTTTGGGAGGTACCATTAATAACCATTTATTTTTAATGGTTTCCCATCTAAAGGTAGCATTTACTAAAAGAAATGTATTAATTTTTTTAAAGCAAAGTTGTGGAGCTGTTTTTGAGAAAAATGAGATTTTTAAAATTGCTAAGATTGTATGGCAGGTACCGCAGAATCTCCAAATATCACTATGTACCAAGTTTTGAGAAAATCAATCTAGCCATTTATGCTGTAGCCGAACTGACAGACAGAATTGTGCCATCCACTTTTTTCGTGCTCTCTTTCATGTTTGATTTGTATCTCTATTTTTTTGCACGAATCCAAAACATGCCCTATAGTACCTACATATGGAGGGCTCACCAGCTCTAGGTACCGAACCAAGTCATATTTTTTTTTTTTTTTTTTTCAAATTTTCATGAATAATTTTCAATCCTAGTTTTTCATTTTTAAATAAATGTTATTTAGAGAATAAACTTTGGACTTGTCTTTTTTACGGGTAAAATATTTATTATTTAATGGCAGTTTATTTTCTAAACCTCTTATTATATTCGAGTTTTATTTTTCTGACTTGGTTCTGTTCAGCTGTGAGCCCTCAATAAATCGCAAGTAAAAAACACACTCTCACCTTAGCCATACTTATAGACTCCATTGTTTCTTCATTATCATAATTAAATGAAACATTTCTAACAAGTTTCATTAGCGTACTATTTTTCACAGATTTTATGGTAATGTTTTTCAACCCCACAACAAAAACATCGGTTTACCAAAGATATTTTTATTCTGATTATTGGCTTTCATGACAAATGAACAATTGATACCAAGTTTATTTACAGGACCATTTTTAAAAAGCTTAGTCGTATGCTTAGATTGTACCAAAGTACTCGTAAATTTTCAGTTTGATAAACCACAAATTCCCCCTCCCCCCTAAAAATCATCCAGGCGTAATATTTTATTCTCATGATAAATAAAACGTTTTCACCAAGTCTCTTAATAGGTATGACGAATTTTTAAGCACTTTGTGTACTACTTTACCTGTACTTACTAAAAACTCTTTTAAGAGTTTAAATGATAAAGTTAAAATTTTGTTTAATGACATATTGTTAACTTTAAAAATCAATCAATCAAAAAACTATTGAATTAACTAACAGTAAATATTGCTTAAGCTTCTTTGAATTTGTATGTACCTATTTTAAGGTACAGTCTCTTTCTTTTGTTAATTTCCGTTTCTTCCGTAAGTTTAAATAAAACGCACCATTCACTTTGCTAGTCAGGAATCAACTCAACTCTTTTCATTTATTGATCGTATATATTCCTACCTATCTGCCAGCCAGCTTCCCCTCTTACATATTCCAGGTTACTTATTGTTCGTTTTCTCTTTTTTACTGCCACACTATTTTTTTTTTCTTTTTTTTTTATTTTTTTTAGTTCAGCAGCTCAACCTCAAAGAAACCAATAAAAATCCCAGACTCTTTAAAGCAAAGTTAGTCCTTTTCAGAAACTCTCAAAAAGTGCAACTAACTTTGAAATCAAATAAGGTATCGAATAATCTGTAGTTAAGTTCCTGATTTTTTTTCTCCAAAATAAAGGAAGCAAAAGTAATCCCTGTGCTTTTAAAAATAAACTCACACCAAAGTTAAACGAAAATAAATAAAGTGCACAACCAGGGTCGTAGCTTTTAGCTCAAAACAAATAAAAGAATTTATGAAAAAAAAAAAATCAACAACAATTCCTTTTTATTAATTTTGTTAAATGCATATTGTACTTTGTACGTATGTTGTATGCAGGTACCTACATATTTTTAAAAATAAAAGTTGAATTTTTATAACTTAAATAGAACTTTCAAATCGAATTTTACTAGATTAGAAGTAGATCTATGGGGGTTCAGACACACAGGTAAGCAGGTAGAATTTCGGTTCACCCTTCTCACGTGTTTTTTTCCTATGTATATCATTGTAACTTCATGTTTGATTAAAATCTCGAGTAAGATTTTGTACGAGTCCAAAACTTGCCCTTAAGTCCCAATATCGTGAGTAAAGAACTATAAGCCGAATAAGGAAGACAACTACCAACAATCCTAACACCAAACCAATAAACTTTACTCAAAAACAAATTTCAAGCTTTAAAGTTTTGCTATTGCTATCATTGAATGAGAAAAATAAAAAAAAATAAAAAAAAACCAAAGCTACAGCGATTGAGTAATAAAAAAAAAACTTTTTTAGTTAAATGCACATCTTGCTGCCATCCTCATCCAAGCACGTATCGTTAAACCTAAGCGTAACAACACCCAGGTTTTCACTTTGCATTTTGAAGCCTTTTTTCAGGTTACATAGACGATGGTGGTAGTGATGGTGGGTAGGTACCTATCGCTTTTGAAAGAGCCGTAAAAGAGCTCGAGTTACTCGATGCCATTGCCATCATCAGAGACTGCCTATAAGGGGAAAGATGCTATCAACTCTCACAGTCACCGCCCGACAAAAGTGGCTTCATAAAATTAGCAGTAAAAATAAATTGTATTGCCTATAAATCATGAAGCATTGCGCTGAAAGTGCAGGATATTTAGAAGTTAAATAGTAAAATGGCAAGTGCAGACATACAACAAAAAAAATACATATCTACCACCTGAAACTATTTCCTGCACTACCCACAGGAGAATAATAAATTTGTATTCACAAATTGTCGAAGTGGAATAAAACATGTCAAAAGCTGAAGGTTTGTATTTTTATTTTTAAGTTTTAGTTTTTAGTTATAGAGTTTGACATTTTAAGAGGCTTTTTTAACTGGTGTTTTATTTAAACGTTTATTTTTTTTTACGAGGATGTCAAGAGGGAAATTACCCACCCCAGCACAGTACATACAGAATCTATTATCCTTTCATGGGTGATAAATAA
The DNA here is from genome assembly GCA_963921185.1 of Dasysyrphus tricinctus. Classification (NCBI taxonomy): domain Eukaryota; kingdom Metazoa; phylum Arthropoda; class Insecta; order Diptera; family Syrphidae; genus Dasysyrphus; species Dasysyrphus tricinctus. The sequence goes on along the minus strand of OY992531.1, from coordinate 232,792,318 downwards.
GTGTGGGAGCATCGGTTATGCACTGCACATATAACATAATAGCCAAGATGGGTCATCAGATATTGGTCAGGTATTGTGTGGACAGTGTATGCAATGGTGTGAGGTGATGGAGGTCATAAACGTTAATACTTTTACCATGTCCGAGTGCACGGACTGTTGGTAAGAGATAAGGAAAGCAGTGCAGAACAGATTTAATATTTTTTTTTTTGTGTAATAAAATTTCTTCGTTTTTTTTTTTTTGTTTGTCTTCTGTTGCACTAAGTCTGTAAAAAATGTATTCAAGCTCGTAACGCTCAAGGAGCCAATACATAAATCAAATGCAGAAACCTGGGAAAACGGAAATGTGTTGAAACAAGAAATTGCAAGTCTACTTTTTTGAGTGTTGTTAAAATATTAAGGTTATGTCATATTTGTTGTTCTGTTTCATATAAGATGTGCCACGAGGACATACCTATCTGGGTTAATAATACTAGGTTTTAAGAAAAGAGCGTTTAAAAAAAATATTTTGTTCCTTAAAGATAATGTGAATCAATACTTTTGACATACTTACTCCTACATATCCATACATCGTCACCTGATTCCAAAACTTAGGTAAACACATATTTTTTTTAATTATAGAGATAGTGATGTTTTTATGAAGCTATCTCCTCGAAAACGCTGGAAACTAAAATATTATTCTTTTCTTGACTTCACAAATATTTTGTATCACATTTAAGACATTTAATTGTTATTTACTGCCTTAGAGCTCCTGTTACCCCTCTTTCGGGAAGTAAATACGTTATAGGAGTAAAACTGATTCTTTAAATATTTTCTGGTGCAAAGTATATCAGCCCTATAGAAGTGATGTACCAATGTTTCTTAAACTCTTTATACTGATCTCATGAAATTACTAAGGAGCTTTTGATTCGAAAGTCATCCTATAAAATTGTTATACAATCGTTATGTAAGTTTGTGTTGCTTCGTTTCTATATTGCTGCATTAGTGAATATGGTGAGGTGAAAATCTATAATCGGCCAATTTATAATTTAATTTATTTTGATATCCAAGCACATATTTGTATGTCTCTTTTATACTCTTATAATTAACTCCATTAAAGTGCAATAGGAGGAAAAGATAGCCTTTTTTACTCTTTGAAGTGTTATGCAATTCTCTTATGAGTGCTGTTAATAAAAAGGAAAAGCACGTATGAATGAATGTAGGAGTGAAATAGTTAGTTGAGCTACCACGAATAAAAATGTTGGTTATGACAGAGACGGCAATCATCGTCGTAACGTTGGGAAAAAGAAAATGAAATAATCTTTCATTGAATCATTATTTCGACTAAAAAAACCGATGAAAAAAATTATCTTTAATCATTCTCAGAAATACACCTTACATTCAACTAAGACAAGAATTAAATAAAAAAAAAACAGATAATTAATACACCCCAAATGAAATGGCAACAAGGCCCGGCATGTCAATGGATAAGGACTTCAAAATATATACTTGGAACAAAAGAGCCCTTTACACCCCAATTGCAACTCAAACACTTAAGTCTGTCTATAAGTAATAAGTAGCACTAGGTGTCCACTGCTACGAAACATTAACATAATTGACACGATTCAAAACTAGTTTCAAATTTCAATGTAAAACTAGTTCTATAGGGGTTTCGAGTTGCAGGTTTTGAACATATTGGTATTATTCATACAAAAATTGACATCTAGAACTCTGATTTCAAGTTTAATGTGTCAATTTTTGTTTGAATAATATCAATATGTTCAAAACCTGCAACTCGAAGCCCCTTTAGAACTAGTTTTACATTGAAACTAGTTTTGAATCGTGTCAATAATAGGGCTGTAAGTAACCTGGAACTCCAAATAGACGCCGATAACATCTTAGACGTGCTTTGTTTCGTTTTCAAGGGGCAAACGTCATTATCAAAGAGTGCACAGCTAAAAAAGATCACAGAATATGCACATGCGAATATGCTGAAGTGGAAAACAAGAGCAGCGACAGAGGAGGATCCAGCCATTCAAAACCTTGCGTAGAAATAAGAGGGCGCACGCAGCCTCTCAGCTCAAGGAGATAGAAAGTCTCGTGATCGAAATACTATCCGGAAGTTTTATAAAAAAGCAAAGCAACTGCCTGATGGCTTAAAAATTGGAACGCAGGCTCTTGAATACAGCGGCGGAAACTGAGTCACCGAAGCACAGGAAATGGTAGATGTATTCAAGCAGCATTTCTGGAAGCTGCTAAATGGGCATCAGATAGAGCGAGAAATACATATAATGAGAAGTGAACCCAACTTCAGTCAATGAAAACCCATTATAACACTAGCCATTATAGAGGAGGTAGACATAGCTATGAATAAGCTCAAGAGCAACAAGGTCGCTGGATCTTATGGATTACCAGCTCTCGAAGCACGGAGGGGATGTGTTGAAATGGTTCATGCATCAACTCATTAACCAAATTTGGGTGGAAAGAGTTATGCCCAATGACTGATCCATCAGCTCCATATGTCCCATATACAAAAAAACGTGATCCTATGTCCTGCAAGATGCTATTCAACGTACTCTTAGAGCTGCTAACACCGTTTTGTAACGCTAAAGTCGGCAAATATCAGTGTGGCTTCCAGCCAAGGAGATCGACCATAGACCAAATATTTACTCTCAGGCAAATTCTGGAAAAGACCAACGAATTTCAAGTCGAGATTCACGACTCACCACCAATTCATCGACCTCAAAGCCGCATATGATAGCATACATCGACTGGAGCTCTATACGGCGATGGCTGAACTTGGAATCCCAGGAAAACTGATGCAATAGTTTTGCGTGACATTGGAAAATACGCGATACAATGTGCAACTATTGGGACAAGCTCCTCCAAATTTTCAAACATGCACAGGATTTCAGCAAGGAAATGCGCTGCCGGCCGTAGTGATTTTTTCAATCTAGTTCTGGAGCCAATAGTGCACAGGGGTGTTAACACTGAAAGCACTATGTCAACAGATCAATCCAACTTCTAGGGTATGCCGATGATATCGATATCATTAAAGAGGCTTTAACGGCTATTGAAGAACAGGCGGTTTGTTGGTCTTCAAGTAAATGAGGACACGAAGAAATACAAGCTTTCAACAAACAATGAAAGATCTGTAAACCAGCTAGTACAAAACGTCACGGTTGATAGCAACATCTTCGAAGAAAGTAGTTAAGGAGTTCATCTATCTCGGACTTAAAATTAATTCCATAAACGACATCTTAGTGGAAATCTGACTTACAATTACTGTAGATACATTGGTTCTACGTAACAAATGGGTTCAAAACTCCTTACACAAACGACAAAGTGCACGACGAGTGTTGGACGATAAACAAAAAGGGAGAACTGATACTGGGCTCTGTTGAAAGTGAGGAGGGCGAATGGAGGAGAAGATACAACCCTGAACTCTATGAGCTGTAAGATAAACATAAATAAATTTGGTGAGGCAACTCGTGGAGAACCAGGGCCTAGTGAATTACAACTCTCAACCATTCCTGTGTGGGTGTTGTTGGCGGGAATGGAGGGGACCTACAATTTTTTGCCGAGTCCAAACGGCTAGATGAGAAGCACTTTTTCATGACTATAGTTTCCTCATGGAGGATTTGTCAGTTCCTTGCAAGAGGCAATACCTCGGAAAAAGACATTTCTGTTTTTAGGTGACAGCGGCTGGGAATCGAACCCAAACCTTCGGCATGACAGTTCAACGCACTAACCATTATGCCACGAGGTACTACTCTATGAGCTGTATCAAGATGAGCATTTAGTGGAGAAAATCAAAACAGGTCCACTACATTGGCTCGGCCACATCGAGCGAATTAACAATAATGCTCCAGTCAAGAGAATGTTTTAATCCCAGCCCTCAGATTCGAGAAAAGACGAAGAAGACTGAACCTCCGCTCCGGTTTAGAGACCAAGCCATCGTGGATGCCAGAAATCTTGGTCTAGCTCTAGATGACTGTAAGCAGCGCGCTCGGGATCGTTGATGGAAGGCTGCCGTGTGTCAGGCTGTAACCCTTCATGGACTAAGATCTGGGTAAGTCAGAAAGTAGCCAGTTCCATTGAAAAGAAAACTGATTAACAATACAAAATATTTACGGTTCTTACGCGTTTTTTTTCAAACTAGGAAAGCAAGTTCTTTCAATCAGGTGGTGATATGTGCCATACGGTGATGGCTTTTATTTTATTTTTTTCTTGAAACCACACAAATTTGGAGATGGGGAAATGTGAGATCTTAATCAAAGAAAGTAGAAATCTGCTGGTTTTGTTATATAGTTTTCTTTGAATGTGATTACTCCCATTTCTAGCATTATAAAAGTTTAATAATGAAAACAAAATTCATAGCCTATTGAATAGACAGAAAAATGAGGGGTATAAAAGAACAATTACGTGCAAGGGTTTTTATTATTGAATATGTTTGTTTGGCTCATAAGCATGCTTAAAACCGAAAATGCTACTAAATTCACCCATGCGTTTCTGAGAGAATGGTCACACTGGCCACTTTTCAGTATCTTTGGTATAACTCGAAAACTAAACCGAATTTGACAATTTTGCTTACATTACTTTTTGTTCAAAATTAAATTTTCTATTGGAATGGATAGTTTAAAAAATTTTACGAAAAAATTTAAGCCGGAAAAGTTAACAAAAACCAACCTAAAAAAAAATCAAAAAATCAAGGATATCTAAATTTTTTAATAAATTGTGCATAACTTTTTTTGAAGCAAAGATAGGGTCAAGACATGAATGGACAAAATAAAGTAGAGACTAAAAGCTTTAATATGGCATGTTCAAAAATTAATATTTGTTCAAAATTGACAGAGATATTCCCATTCAAACCTTATCATTTCTTATAATTTTTCGCAGTTTTGGTCCGAAAGTCCCCTTTTCGGTACAATATGGCAAATATCACTTTCGTAAAAATGTTCGAAATCAAAATTTTGATATAATATTACATTACAACTGTAGAGAATTCATAAAAAAGGATGTAAGTTCGTAATTTCGTTTTTCGGCTGTTTTTAAATGCTTTCAGACCTACAGACCGAACGGCTGGTCCGATTAACATAAGATTTGGTACTAGGTGCTAGGAACGTTAAATTTGTCATGAAGTACCAAAAAATAGGCTTTCGGGCAAAAACTGCGAAAAATGATAAGAAATGGTAAAGTTTGAATGGCTATATCTCTGTCAATTTTCAAATAATATGGCTTTTTTAACATGTCATATTAAGGCGTTAAGACTCCAGTTTACTTTGTTTATGCATGTCTTGAGCGTATCTTTGCTCCGAAAAAAGTTATACGCAATTTAGAAAAAAGCTTAAAAGTCTTTGATTTTTCAATTTTGTTTATGTTGGTTTTTGTTTACTTTTCCTGCTTAAATTTTTTTAACAATTTTTCATGCTATCCATTTCGATAGAAAATTAAATTTTGAACAAAATGTATTAAATGTAAAATTGTCAAATTCGGCTTAGTTTTCGAGTTATACCAAAAATACTGAAAATTGGCCAGTGTGACCATTCTCTCAGAAATGCATGGGTGAATTTAGTAGCATTTTCAGTTTTAAGCATGCTTATGGGCCAAATAAACATATTTGATAATTAAAACCCTTGCACGTAATTGTTCCTTCTTAAATGGTCTATTCAATAGGCTATCAGCACCATTATTAAATAAAATACATGGAATAATTTTCAAAACAAGATTTTTTATCTAACAAGGTAATAACTAGACTTCACATACGAATTAAAGCATTGAACTCATTTTCTTTCATTTAAACCAGCACACAGATTAATTCGATAGTTCAGCTGTTAATATTGAAATTATATAGGTACCTTGTTAGCTATACATTCATTCCAGCTACTGATCCTTGTAAGCTAAAAAATTTAATTAGAAAAAAACTAAAGCTATTGAGGCTAATTTTGTATAATAATATCGAAGTTGTACCAACTTCAACTGCATTCATAGTTGAATGCAAAGAACTACTCAACTTTATAATTGAAAATATGATACTCTTCTATAATTCCTGGACATGAAATTTGCGATACAGCGAAATGATTTTTTTGTGTCTGTGTATAACTATAAGTTTGAACAGTATAATTAAAGTAATTGTACGCTATCCAACATCCATTTTTTGTTGTATAAGCAAAGTTAACTTTAATGCCGGCCGGCCCGCGGCGGCATGCATGGCAGCGGCACTTTTTATGGATCAATTTTATATAATTTTCATTGCTCACAGATGCGGAGGGAGTCCAATGACTGGAACTGGAAGTCATGGTGAACATATGCTTAAGTAGGGAATTTTAACTGGGCTGATATACATAGATATACTTATATGGTAATAATACGAATCAATAAAGCAATTTTGCTCGAAAAATGTTTATAATAGCGAAAAGAGATAGTTTGTGTATGACGGTAGCTGCAGCTTTCATAGGTTTATTAGCATAATTTCAGTTTTATGACCTGCTGTTTGACATCAAAATGAGATTTAAAAAAAAAATTAATTAACTCTATATGACTGCATCGCATGTTTCTGGTAGTTATTGGATACGTACCAGCTATATTTAAAGCGTTTATGTCTTGAACATGTAAGGTATTCAGTAATCACTTAGAATTAAGGACAATTTCAAGCAGAAAAAAAATCTATACGAAATCTTTGTCTTTGTTTTTTTTGTTACTTTGTCTTTCTCGGGGATGTTCAAAGGGTAGACATGTGCATTCAAGAGGACATAAGGGTCCACAAGCTTTTTTTTCAAAGCGAAGCTCTGTCTATCAACTCCTACTCTCACCTCCCCGTGGTGAACATCGTGTGCCTAGTACTTTTAAATGATGATCGGGTTCCAATACCTGTACACAGTTCTAGACAGCAGCAAACTATAGACAGGAGAGGAGTATTTCCACTAAGACACTTCTCCTTTATCCAGGTGACAGCGGAAGAATTCCCCAGATGGAATCAACGATGGCGTCTACAGTTCCAGTTAGATTGAACTACATAAATGAACACCTTAGATGGGCTACTACGGTATACTTGTAGCTCAGGCCTAAAAGGAGCAATTTGTCCGGTTCCCCACCCTTGGAATTATACTAAGTGTCTTGTCCTCCAGGTTGGGGTTTGTGCGTCAGGGTAACTTCTCTACTACGGAAAAACAAACTGGTTCCGAAACAAACACAAGCCTCGGATATGGATGATTTTAATGTTGGCGACCCCAGCAAACGAAACAAAGGGAAATGAGTTTCGGATCTGCACGTCGAATGTCAGGAGAACAAACAGGCCACTTGCATCCGAACAACTAGGGGAGAGTGGCTTGGATAGGCTTAAAGTTGACATTACAGCCACCCAGGAAGTGCGATGGGATGGCGAGGGCATACGAAGGATGAAATCGTGTTACATCTACTTCGGCGAGTGCTGCAAGGAGCAGGATCAACGGCTTTTTGGTTGTGGTTTTGTGGTAAGGGGAAGACTTAGGCTTAGGCAAGAAGTCTTAGGCTTTAGAAATGTAAGCGAGCACTTGGTCACAATCCACATGCCCAAACGGAAGAAATAGATGACTCAACCAAGGATGAATTCTTCGATCTCCTCGAGAATATGTATGATAGGTGCCCCAAGTACGACGTTAAGATTATTCTTGGCGACTTCAACGTCAAGATCGGAAAGGAGTGCATCTTTGGTTCGATAGTCGGAGGACACACCCTGCACGACAACACTTCCGGAAACGGACTCAGGCTGATTGACTTTGCGGTGGGGCGTAATGTCATCATAGACAGCACTCGATTCCCACACCTCAATATACAAAAAGGGACCTAGCAATGGCGGTCTCCGGATCAACGAACGGTCAACCAGATTGATCATGTTGCGATAGACGCCAGACATGCTTTTGAACGTTCCGAGGTGCCAACATAGACTCGGATCAATACTTGGTGGTACCACAAGTACGAATGCGGATATCCATGACGCCACAACGACGAGTGGATGCTGTGAAGAGATTAAACGTCGCGAAGTTAAAATCGCAAGAGATAGCCAGGACATTGCAGAACACGTCTCTCTTAATCTCTGCCACCAGCATTGCATCGTCTGCAGAGGAACAGTGGAAACACTGTCAAAATGCCATCAGGAGTGCCGCCACTGATGTGCTGGGTTTCACTGGACCACAACAATGAAACTCCTGGCTCGATGAAGAATGCAAAGCTGGCGCATGCAGCAAAGAATAAGGCCTACCAATCTGTATTGCAAACTAGAACCAGAGCTGCTGAGAGCTCTACGTGCAAAAACGAAGGAAGGAACGCCGACTTCTCAGGAGGAAAATGAGAGAGCATGCGAAGCGGGTGATTGAGTCTATTGAAACTGCAGAGATGTTCGAAAGTTCTACCGAATGGTGAGGCAATCTATCCAGGGTTACACGGCCAGAACGGAAGCCTAACGAGACGAGAGTGGGAATATGGTGGTAGTCCCTGCTAAGGATCTGGAAACAACACTTCTCTAGACTTCTTAACGGCGAAGATAGCTAAAATTCCGCTGTAAGACAGAACAATCCATTCAACCTGGGCGATTATGGTCAACCTTTCCGTCCACCCGAATTAAATGAACTAGTGGTAGCCAAGCTTAAAGCGTACAAGGCTGCTGGTGCGAATGGCCTGCCAGCCGAGCTATTTAAAGCAGTGGAAGCTGGCTTGGTAGGGAGTATACACTACACAAACTTATCACAAAAATGTGTTCGGATGAAAATATTCCCGATGAATGGAACCTCGGAATAGTGTGCCCCATCCACAGAAAAGGAGATGCTCTTGACTTGTACCACCCAAGCAACACAAAAACTCTTGCAGAGTTCTTGAAATAAATTTATCAGCTCTTAGTGGCATCTTAGTTCAGTCTTCTTGATACCATTGCACTTAATAAGCACTTTATGAACTCCTAAAAAGATAATTTAAAGCCAATACTTATAAATACATCTTAAAAACACCTTATAGACATCTTTTTCAAGTTATTTTTCATATCTGTTTATGAAACTTCTTCAAAACCTTCTTAATTCCTTAAAAATAAGAGTATTTTAAGAGTTTACTAGCTTGCTCTCTCAAAGACATCTTATAGAACTCTTTTTGAAGTTATTTTTCCATATCTCTTTATGAAACTTCTTCAAAACCTCTTTAACTCCTTAAAAATAAGAGTATCTTAAGAGTTTACTAGCTTGCTCTCTCAAGACGTCTTGAAGACATCTTATCGACCTCTTTTTTAAGTTATTTTTTCATATCTTTTTATGAAACTTCTTCAAAACCTCTTTAACTCCTTAAAAATAAGAGTATTTTAAGAGTTTACTAGCGTCCTCTCTCAAAGACATCTTGAAGAGAGGTCTTCCAGATATCTTTAAAGACATTGTTGCACTGATTTCTTATCTGTCAACTTGAAGTTATGTTTCTGTATAGCGAAATGAAATCTCACTATAAGAAGTTACATATATCTTTTAAAAATAATGAATATAAGAAACTGTTGGGATAAATGGAAAAAAACTGCCATTAATTTATTCTTGGAAGCAACCTAAGTTCAATCATATTTCCTGCACCATAATCTGATCAGTTTATAAAGTTCCTCTTGTCTGGCTATGCACTTGTTCAACACAGTTGTTGCCATTGATACTGGTTTGACATTTCGTTTTTTTAAGACCTAAAAAGTAATTAATGACCACTTAATGGTGTCTCATTTAGAAGTAATTAAGCGTGATTTGACTCTGGGGAAGAGTGACTATATCCAAGACGTTTTTAAGAGTTTTTTAAGAACTTTTTTAAACGTTTTGAGATTTGGAAAAAAATATTAATTTATTTATGAATATTTTTACAGGGTGTCATTAACTTTAAAAAATTAAAATATTTTTATTTAAATGTTTAATTGATATTTGTATATTTTTTGGTTTGTTTGTCTATCTGCTACGCATGATAGGTTATATTTTGAGACCAAATGGCTACATTATTGTTATAAGCCGCGCTTTATAAAACTTTTTGATTAGATTTGTATAATAGAAAAAGCGTTTATAATATGTGAATAAAACTTTGAAAATTTTGCGAAACTCAGAAGGGTGAAAATAGCTTTAATTTTGATGTGTAATCAAAACGTGGACTTTCCTCTGTGCAACATTACGGAGTATAGCACGTTTCGTAGCGCGTATTCTCGGAATTCTGATTTGACATTTTGACACCTGTCAAACTAAAAGTGTTCCAGTGAACCCAGAACGTCAGGCGTGACATTAGGTAATATCCACCTCCTAAATCGATTAGCGTACTCCGTTTTTTGATTCCGCCGTACCAAAACTTTTGGCACATTTTGACACCTGTCAAACTAAAAGTATTCTAGTGGACCCCAAAGGTCAGGCGTGACACTAGGTAATATCCATCTCCTAAATCGATTGGTGTGCTCCGCTTTTCGATCCGCCGTATCAACAGTTTTGGCACATTTTGACACCTGCCAAATTAAAAATATTCTAGTAGACCCAGAACGTCAGACGTGACACTAGTAAGTAATATTAATCAATTGGTTTCTCGATCCGCCGTACTAAAATTCTGAACTGCAAATTTTCGGGTTTCCACTGGAGCTTAAGCGCTGGCCGTGACAGCAGGTAAGAACAAACGTTGATGTTTACACATATTAACCATGAGTCTCAGCACTCAGACAACTTTCTATCTCTTTTTTGTTTGTGACTTATGTAAATAATAAAATGCAGCTTTAGAAACAAACAAAATAAATAATTGCGTAACTATTTATATATAAGAGGCACCCTGTCGCTTACACGCCATATTTATTGATTTCAATTTCTAAAACTATTTTGTATAAAATATAATAAATGACAATTTGGGCTTAAATAATCGCAGATTCGTTTCATAATTTTGTGTAGACCTCTTAAAATAACATAATAACCCAACAAAATGCAATTAACATTTTTTTAATTCAGTAACAAGTTTTTTGTCTAGAAAGAAAATGAAAAAAAAATGTAAATATCTTTATTTTTGTAAGCGCGTGAATTTTTAGGGGGGTAGCATCTATGACTTTAAAGTAAATATGATCGCGCATGTCGAAACACATTCTAGATATGCTTCACAAAATATGTAAAGACTGTCATATTAAAATAACTAACTTGGCCGAGCTTCTTATAAATGAAATTAAAACAATTCCTTATGTTTTCACCACTCATCTTAAGTTTCATTCCATTTCATTAAAATGCAACTCAATGTTTACATGCGTGAAAGAGAAAATATTATTTATTGCCATGATGCATGCGTAAAAGAGAAAAAGTAATTTTTTTTTCTCGCTTCCGCGTTTACTTTTAAAGAGATTTTAAAGACCTTTTTAAGAGGATATTTTAGATCTTTTGAAAACCTCTTTAAATATTCTTGAATACGTCGTCAATACATCAACAAAAGAAGTCCTCTTTATAAGCACTTACAAAGACATTAATTAGACCTCTTCACTTCATACAATTGGCTCAGCCCCTTTGGGCCTTTTTAGGTCTTAGAGACATCTTTAAGTTATCTTGCAGTGTTGAATGCTCTTTATTTAAGAATTCTGAAAGATATCTGTAAGAGGAGAATGTGTTGCTTGGGCAACTACAGAGGTATAAGTCTCCTCAACGTCGCATACAAAATCCTGTCATATGTGCTGTGTGATCACTTAAAACTGTTTGTCAACAATCTGATCGGCCCCTATCAGTGTGGTTTTAGGCCCGACAAGTCAACCGTCGACCAAATGTCTACACTCCGTCAGATTTTGTAAAAACCCAGCAGTTTTAACTTAATAGGTACACACCTCCTCTTTATCGGTACAAAAGTCGCATTTGTTGGCTTAGATAGAGAAGAACTATACAGAGCCATGTCGCATTTCGGCATCACTACCAAACGTGTACGCTTTTGCAGGATGACGATGGAGAAATCTCGCCGTTCCGTCAAAGTTGGTAAGAACACCACAGAACCCTTTGATGTCGAGAAAGGTTTGAGGCAAGTCGACGTGTTATCATGCAACCTGTTTAACATCGTACTTGAAGCAATTGTATGCAACTCGCAAGTCAACAACAAAGGTACGGTTTTTCAAAAGCTCGTTCAACTATTTGCTTATGCTGCAGATAATATCGACATCATTGGGAGTACGAAGCGAGCTGTTTCCGACGCGTTTGCAAGTATTGAATCGGAGGTGGCAAAATGGGTTTGGATGTTAATGAGAATGAGACGAAGTATATCCTTTAATCGAGAAATCATCGACTCGGGCCAAACGTTACGATGGATAGGTATACAACTTCGAAGTCGTCCAGGACTTTGTCTACCTGAGCTCCACTATCTATTAAATCGCAAAATAACATCAGTGCAGAGATCAAAAGAAGAATTACTATTGCCAACTGCTGTTTCTTCGGGCTAAGAAGGCATTTGAGTAGTGAGGCCCTCTCTCAAAGAACGAAAGAGACTTTATTTAAGACCCTAATCATCCCGGTCCCGCCGTATGGGGCAGAAGCATGGACCCTGTCAGACGGATGAAATCTGCTTGGGTGCTTTGTAAGGAAAATTCTTCCGGTGATCTTCGGTCTAGTTTGTATGCTTGGAGTATGGAGGAGAAGATCTAACAATGAGCTTTATTGCTCTTACATCGACGACGTCGAGCTGGTCAATAAGCTGAAAATACAGCGGCTGAGATAGCTGGGACACGTGGAGCGTATGGACACCTGCACACTAGCCCGACGAGTCTTCGAATCTACCTCTGATGGTCTGCACAGCATTGGAAGACCCCACTATAGGTGGCACATACAAGTGCAGAACGACCTCAACCAGCTTGGATTGTGGAACTAGAGGCAGCTAGCTAGGAACCGAGCTGGCTGGAGGGGCTTGTTGGTTGAGCGCCATCCAAAGTAAAGTATTTATTCATATTTATAGCATTTATTTTTCCTTCGTTGGTATGTGGTTAATAAAATTATGTATTTGATGTTTGTGTGGTTATGAACGTACTTTTATTTGAGTACATATTTCATTTATAGCCATTGTCGATTAAAGTTCTCCAAAACATATTCACATTCAAATAGGCCTTAATTTAACAATTTAAATGCAGCATCAAAATCAAATTGAGCTAACATCCATACGTGACATATGAATTCAAATCGATATATCAATATTTTGATTGTCTTACCAGAAGATTGCCTATCAATAACAAATTTATATTCAGAGATAAACAATAAAAGCAAATATAAACCTATTTCTATTAAAAACTATAATACAATCCATTGAGATGCATTATTCTTATATTATCCAAAGTAAAAAGTGAAGCTATAGTCATCTACTTACAGAACATCATTTTGGTTTATTTTCTGTAAAATGTAACATTTTCCAATATGCATTTACAATTTCAATTAATCAAAGAATCAAAAATTCAATCTTTTCTATTCCTATGTAGGTCTATCTCTCTATACGTAAATTCTTTATTTGTAAAATTCAAATACGTATAGCAGACAAACTTGGATTAAATCGAGAAAATTTAATAATTGAAAGAAAATCGAAATAATTTATTTATCCAACGATTTCTGTTTCAATTTTAACAATCAATTGAAGGGAAGGAAGTTATTTGTTCATGCAACCAATACCTTCCCTATATTACACAGATTCAAGATTAAGATAGATAAGGGTAGGTATAAATCTACTGTGTACCTATATTCCTGCCTGCCTATACCTACCTGAAATAAAAAGATGCAAAAGATATTTTGATAAATGACGATTTCAATTGAATGAGAAGGGCAACACAAATCTATAGATACTTTTTAAACACAATTGATTACTCTTTCTTATTTCTTGTACGACATTGTTTTCGTTGGGGGAGGGGGGCCTTAACTATACTACCTACAAAATGTATCTTTTCTTCGTTGTTTTTTTAACTTTAGCATTTTATTGAATAATGCACGATTCAGTGATGGGGCATAAGAAATAATGTAGCTTTAACACTTTTGAAAAGAGATTTTTATCGAAATTCAACGATTTATAGCTTCTGTGTTATAGCCTGAAGCAGTGTGTGGTGGTGGTATGGTGATGGGTGTCAGCAAGGATTGCTATCGAAAATTATACCCTCACGCGTTTCGAATGAAACTTTTTTCTCATATAGCTACAAATTTGGGTCACATCTTATGGGATGGTTTTATTTGAAAAATAACTTTTCTTATTTATTATTATATATTAAAAAGGATCAAACATGTAGGTACCTAAAGAGTTAAAGTTTACCAAGAAGCTCTGAATTTCTAGGAAGAAATTTTATGTACCTATGTACATATTGTGTTTTCTTTTGAGATCGAAGCACAAGATTTGAACAGAGTTTTCAACGTTAAAAAAAATGTTTTTTTTTGCTTTTAAAAAAGCATTTTCAATTAATTGTCAATTTTCTATTTTTTTGTCAAATGTTAACGATTTTGTATAGGGGAAAAATTAATTTTATTTTTGAAAATTTTGTCTTTTTATAAATACGTTAAAAAAAAATCGAATTTTCAAAAACTTACTTCAACTTTCTAAATTCATAAAACAATTTTTTTATTTTGATATTCAATATTATTATAACTTTTCTTAACTTTTAAACAAAAATAAGTTTATATAATGAAAAGATTCAAAATAAAAAACCGTTCTATGGGAGGTAAACATACTACAGTGGTGGAAATTCCCTTAAAAGCACTGCAATCTTCCATGCCTAATTTACAGCACTAATTTATTTCACCCCCCTGGTCTCCCTTTTTCCACTTCAAGGTACAAATAATGAAGTTAGGGTGATTCTTATAACACACGAAAAAAATCAGAACTTATAGATAAGATTTAGACGAAAAAAAAATCGTATCGGGAGGGGGGGATCTATTTCTATTTCAGGCGGGAGGGGTCATTTTTTAAAAATTTGACCCAAAATAGAAAAAAAATTATTAAAAAACAACGGGACCACTTACAATGACATGCTATAGCTTTTTTTAAAGCCATGAATCCAGGCTCTAGTATGTTTTTTAAGTCAAGTTTTTATTATAAATAGTTTCTGAAAAAAATAATTTTCAAACGTACAACATAATTATTTTTGTTTTTATTTTTAAGTTTGAAAATTATTTTTTCAAAAACTATTTACAATAAAAACTAAATTTAAATAACATATTAGAGACTGGATTCATGACTTTAAAAAAGCTATAGCATGCCATTGTAAAAGGTTTCGTTGTTTTTAATAATTTTTTTTATTTCGGGCCAAATTTTTAGAAAATTACCCTTCCCGCTTGAACGGAGGGAAATTGACCCCCCTCCGAAACAATTTTTCTTTTCGTCTTATCTTATCTATAAGTTCTGATTTTTTTTCGCGTGTTATAAGAATCACCCTAAATCCATGATTTGTGCCTTGAAATGAAAAAAGGGAGAACAGAGGGGTGAAATAAAAATCTGAAAAAATTAGGGAAATTGTTTTTCAATATTTTGAATCGAATGAAGGTTATCCAAGACAATGTCCAATTTAACGACCACCCTAATGTACACTAATAGGTGTAATAAATAATGCTATGTTTCAATAAAGATGTATTGTTCATAAATGTTCATTCGTCCGTTTATTTCTTTCAAAAAGTCAACGAAAAAATGTTCTGAAACTATGTATGTATATTTTTTCCATACGCTTCAAATTAATATTTTTGTATCTTCTGGATAAGAGCCACTTGAAACGGTGGATAGGCTATCTGAGACTTTATCTGTCGGATATCACTATCCGAGACATTTGAAACCAAAAGTTGAAGTTTATCTTGCAGATAAGTTCCGGATAGACTATCCGAGACTTTAACCGGAACATTTGAAACTGGCCCTAAATATAGTTATTCATAACTTTTTAAGGTAAGGCGAAAATTATGGAAAAATTGTTAACCACGCGCACAATAAAAAGCCAACAACCCGTCAATTTCGAATGATTTCATATGAAGCGGTCATAGACACAAGCTGTTTGCTTGTCAAATTAAGGCCAAACTTGACTTGCCTGTTTGTAGTAGACGCGTAAGACAAATTATAAAGCCAATCTAAGCATTATTTACAAAAAAAAAGGATCAAAGAAACCACCTTTAGATGCAGTCCATAAGACAACAAGGCAGAATTTAGTTTTACATGCGTAAAATCTAAGTGTTTTTATAAGAATTTCCTTCACTGTATATATTAATATACATGGTAGCTTCGTGTAAATTTCTTTAAGTTTTGGTAGAAGACTGTACTACCAAAACCCAAAAACTGCTCAAAATCTAAGAAGGCATTTTTGAGAAAAATACTGTTTTCTTCAACGATTTTTTAATATTATTGTTATTTTTGCATTAAAGAGAATTTTTCATTGAAAATATTTTAAATTATGTAAAAAAAAACCTATGAAGCATCTTTAACAAAAATTGCCTGTAACATTTTCAAAATTATGAGTTTCAAAAAAAAAAAAAATATTTTAATATTTTAAACATTAAATTAATTTGTTTCCATTCTATGTGACCTTTTTTATGATTAATACAAATTGATTGTTGTTTAATCAAATCAATTTTTGACCTATAGCCCGCTAGAGGACAATCAATTTCTATTTTAAAAATTGAAAAGGTACATTTTTAAAAATTTTGGTATTCTAACTATTATATTTTCTTAAAAGCTTCTGCTTGAAAAATATTATTCGAATTAGTCATATTTCTGTCGAGAAATGGAAAACAAACAAAAAATAGTTCTTATAGGGAGGTACCATTAGTAACCATTTTTTGAAAAATGATTTGCCACATGAATTTAACGTAGGTTATTGGTTTTTAAGAAAAAGTTCTGGCGCCATTTTGGAAATAAAATAAGATTTGTAAAATAGCTAAAAAAATAATTATATGTGTAGTAGTATAGTAGGTACATACTGTTGTTCTTTGTTCTAAAATGCATTAGTCAACAAAATTAAAGGAACATGATTTTATTCAGTTTATATTGAAGAGCTGTATCTTTGTCATGAGTGAGCTGTAATAAAAAGCATTAAACAGCAGCAAACATTATTGCGAGACAAACGTTAATTTTTTTTTTTTGGAAGGTCCTCATTTAATAGAGATGTTTTGGAACGGGTTATCTGCAAGAGCAATTTTGAGACCAGATTCGAACTCAGTGCATCAAAAGCCACTAGGAAAGTATTTTTTGATTTATATAGCGAAACAAATTGAAATTAAAATTTAATAAATCAAAATTTTTCCATAATCTAGAAAAATAAACTTTTAAACACAGCGCTAAATTTTTATTACATTTTTCAAAAAAGCTAATTTTCATAAAATTGGACTTACTTAATACGAAAATAAAATAATAACCAATTTTTTCTGAAACATTTCGTTTCAAAGTTATGGCATTTTTATAAACCTGCTTTTTGTATTATGTATAAATAAACGTTATGACGTCATAACTTAAATGAAACGTGACATGCTTGGTACGAACATTATTCAGCAATTATAATCTTAGTTCAATTAGCAATTATTCAACTAAGCTTAATTTATTCATTTTTGAAAAACCTTGTCACACCAGTGTAAATATTGTTGGCAATATGGGAATAATCGGACTTGAAAAATAGTTTTTTTTTTTCTTTTTGCCATGTTTGACAACGTTTTTTCACTAAAACGATGTGGTGTCTTATACCATAAAGTAAAGTTTTGAATAAAAAGAATGCCATCCTAAAGTTTTAAGAAATCAAAAAAAAATCGTGAACATTTTTTCAATTAGGCCATTTTCACAAAAATTCGAAAAATGTATATCTCGCTTAAAAGAAATTAACTTGCTTGAAACACAAAAATATACTTTTTTACCAAATTTCATCAAAATTGAATTATTTTTGTCAAAGATAAACCAAATAATTGGTTCTGTTTTTTTTTTCAATATTCTTAAGGTTATGCTAAAAAATAGCCAAAGTAAAAGTTGTGAGAAATCGTAAAAAAAACATTTTCACTCCCCCACTCTACCTCCATTGCAAAGAATTTTTAAAATTTTGTATCATTAAATTCATTAGCGTCCATTTTTATTTACAGGGTGTCCGGTAGTTCGTCAGTAATATTTTAGGGCATGATTCTTGAATATATTTTAAGAACAAAAAATCATATGGGGGAAAAACCTATCTCCCCCTGAAGCAAGGGGGCTAATTTCTGATGAATTGACTTAAAATTCAAGAAAAAATATTAAAAATCAATGAAATAAAAAAATAATGTGCTTTAGCTTTTTTGAGAGTAAACATCACTTTAATCTTCTATTGATTTTTTTTTTAACTAAAGTTATTAAAATGAATAATTTTTGAAAAATTGAATTTCAAAGTCAAAACTTTTGATGAAAATTGTGATTTGTTTTTCAAGTTGATATTTACTCAAATTTTGTGTAATCAAATGCTTTTTTATGTTCATTATTCAATGTCCTTATTAATAACCGAAATCAAAAATGTAAAAATCTCTTTTAGTTTTTGAGAAATAAAAAAAGTGAAAGTACATTTTCGCATTGCTTGTTCGTTTTGTTATGCTTATTCAAAAAAAATTACATTTTAAGTTGGGTCTTGTGTGTAAATGGAAATTCACACACAAGTGCAGTGCATGCTGCGCAATATACATCAATTTATATTGAATAATTTTGAATGAACAACAACAACCTGTGTGTGTTACCATCAAGTTTATAGGCTGGAGTTATAGCTATTTCACGAGAGCCACCTCGATCATCAGACTCCTTTAGTGGTGCTTAGTCTGGTTATGCTCGTATTAATTGAAAAACTCTTTGCCGTCATATGGGGAGCGAACCATGAACTTTGCGATTCAGAGGCCGATGCATTACACACCGCGCCACTGAAGCCACATGGTTAGCTCTATCCCAATGCAGGTTTCGTTGTTTATCAATTGCAACAGCGACTAGCATTTTTTATTAACACACACAAGCTTGTTATTGTTCAGTCGGTTTCTTTCTTTTTCCCCATGCACCGATTCGTATGCCAACAATTCGTTGGTCATACAAGGGGGGGGGGGATGAGTGGCTCTCGTGAAATAGCTATAACTCCAGCCTATAAACTTGGTGGTAACACACACAAGTTGTTGTTGTTCATTCAAAATTATTCAATTACATTTCATAATTTAACCCTTTTTTCGTTTTTTTTTTTTTTTTGAGAAAAAGTAGATACCTTTCGATTTATTTTCAAATTGCTCAAAGGCTAAGAAAGATTTTTTTAACATTTGGTTTTCGGTTGTTTGCTAAGAATAAGGGTACTGAATATTGATCATAAAAATGGCACTTAATTACGTAAAATTTTGAAAAATATCAAAATCACAATTTTTTTCAAATATTTCAACTTTGAAATTTAATTTCTTAATAACTATTCACGTAAATTACTTAAAAAAAAAAACAAATAAAAGAATAGCGTACTAACTTTCAAATAAGCTGTAGCACCTTATTATTAGTGCATGCTCTCGTTGATTTTTAAAATATTTTTTGTTTGCCTTTAAAAAAGTCAAATTTTCAGAATTCAGGGGGGATTTTCTCCCAAACAATTTTTTTCCACCCAAGAATCATGTTCATATTATTGACGAGTTAATGGGCACTCTGTAAAAGCTATAAATTTTTTTAATTTCTTAGCCACTTGAAGTGTAAATGACTTGCAAACCAGTCGTGCATTTTATTTTGTTTTAGTTTGAATGTTTTTCATGTTATTTTTGTCTTTTTTCCAACTTAAAGCTAATTTTTAATTTTATTCTGAAAATAAAAAAAAATCACAAATCTCTCTTAAGTTCAGTGACATATTGTTAACACTATTTCACATCATTAATTATACAAAGAAGAAAATCAGTTTGACTTTTTGGTTTTACTACATGTGTCTTAGTATATAAAACATATTTTGCTTACTTTTTATTTTCTGTTTACAAAAACAAAAAACAAATAAAAATGCACGCAATTCATTCTAACAATGTGCTTATAAGAAGTGTATCATGGGTAATGGTGTTTGATTGATGGTGTTTGAGCGTGTTCTATTTGGCACCAATCGCACATGCGAATTGATCAAACAAAACCAACAATATTTGTGTGTAGTTCGGTATCTTCAACTTCACCTACAGGGAAGTGCTAATATTGTATAATAAATTTATAGTCAATTATGCAAATAAGCAAATAATATTAGCTTTATTTCCTTCTTTAGTAATATTATACGAAGGCACAACTATGTATGAAGGTATGTAGGTAGTTTTTCCTTCTTTTTTCAAATTAATCCTTATTGAAAGGAAAATGCTTAATATGGCTACTTTATTTCCTTTCACTATTCACTCATTCGTTTTTCATTAACCCCAAGGGACTCATTATTCCCGTATCAAAACATAAATACTCATATCACGCATAACATAATGCCAGGCAATCCGAAGCGCCATATAATAACGCCATCGCATAGCCATCAAGCCTCTCACATTCATTTTCCAGGCACTGTTTCCTCAATATTCTCATCCTCTGACTACTCCCCCTTTTTTGCTCCCGTTTCCATTTACATAATCCAGCAAGTCCGTTGGGATAAACTATAGCACGTTAGCATAAAGGAGCTAAATGCTCTGCTTGCTCAGACTGTTTATGGATTTAGGTTCTTTGCCGGTGCTGTGTTGTGCTGATGGCGATGGCGAAACGTGCATTAGAGATACGAAAAGGAAAAAAAAAAATTAACATCCAAAGCTAAAAAATAAGCACTGAAAGGAAAACGAAGCAAAATTTCTTAAGCATTGCAACATTTTTTATTAGTTCGCTGACTGCAATTGTCCGAGGTTAATTTTTCTACTTAAGATATACTTTTTTGCTTTAGATACTTTTTCCTTAATTCAGTTGACGTGTGGGAGTGTGGAAGAGTGGAAGAATTGCGCTGTTGTGCGCCTCCATAATACAAAGACTACAAAGGTCTCTTGATGTTCTTTGCTTTTGTTTGGAATAATCAGACACAAGATAAAACCACGCGACTGCGATGATGTTCAGAAAAGTTCATTATTGAGTAAGAGGAGTCACATTCCAGAAATGGTTCCTATCTTTAGTGACTAAACATTTTGCAGCTGTTGCTAATTGAATATTGTGAAACATTAAACGGGATCAAGTCTGTGGTATAACAGACAAAAAAAATCAAAAAAAAAAAAAACTAAAAGGTCCACACTTACCTTGAACAAAAACCATAAATAGCAGCAACGTATCCATCCAACAGGCCATGATTGAGTTGTTGTTGTTGTTTTTTTTTTTAGTTTAGCCTCTAGCCTCTCACAAAAATTGATGTTGAAATAATTTTTTTCTTTTAACTGGTAATAATTTTTATAACACTATATGCAACACCGGAGGTTAGGTTTTTTTGATGATTTCTCGCCATGCTTATTCTAATAAATTGCAATCTGGAAATTGAAAAAAAAACAAAGTGTTATTAATAGAACAATGAATATTGCCAAATAGAAGGTGAATTGGTTTATTAATAAATTCATTACGAACCCACCCGCCTCAGGTGGGATACATTTTATTGAATGATTTTTTTTTCAAAGCTAAATGAATAGAAAATACATCGGAGGTGTTGAATTGATCTCATTCACAATCAATTTTCGTGTTTTATAGTTTGAAATATACATTTTTTAGATGCGTAATATTTTGGTTTCTATAGAGTGAAACAGGAGTTACAGTTTGCAAATATTTAAGGATGTTATTCATATTGAAACGGTCACAAGGCTAGTTCACTAAAAAAAATCATAAGACATTTTTCAAATTGATTTTATTAAAATCCACCCACTGTCACGCCCACTTTTTTTTCTCGGAAAAGCCTATTACGAGGAAAAAATAAAAAATTATTTTATTTAAATCCGCCTACTCCCACATCCACTTTTATTAGGTATATCTTGATTTCTCAGGAACTGATTTGGATACAATTTTGAGAGTTTAGTGAAAATAAAGACTAAGGAAGCACTTTTGGTTTTGTGAAACCCACAGGGTGTCACGTTCCTTTTTCATTTGCATACGTTTCTTAAAAACTGTCTCAACGTAACGCCAAATCAGGCTTTAAAGTCTTATACATATCAGATGGAAGCAAATCTTTTATTTTTTTTAATTTCGCTGCTAAATAGACAATGTATTAAATATTAAAAAAAAGCGCTCTTAGTAAGATCCACTCACTGCCACACTGACTTTTCTTCAATATTGCTTCTAAGACACGGCTCTTTTGATGTTTGTTAAATTTCAAATCTTGTTTTTGCGTGCGAGACTTAGTATAGTTCATTAGTGTACAACATAGGGGGGCAGGAAATCCAAGCGTGTTGATTAAGCTCATCACTCATCACTCATCACCACCCTGGGGTAGAGTTCACGGCACGTTTTTTTTTTTTAAGTAATCAACATAATATCATATTAATATTTTTATTAATATAAAGAAATAAGAAAAGTGGGCGTGACAGTTGGTGGATCTTACTGTAAATGTTCCGAGAAACAAAGAATTAAGAGAAGTGGGCGTGGCTGTGGAGTGGATGTTACTTTAATAATTTTTTTATTTTTTTCTCCGGTCATAATACAAAATTATGAACATTAATTTCATCCATACCGGTGCAGCCATTTCTTATTCTTAATAAACCAAGATTGTAGAAAAATAGGCATGCCACCGGCCCTACATAGGTTGAGAGGTCGCTAACTTAGATTTATGTTGTATACCTATCTCCGACATTATGTACCTTCAAAATTTCAGGCTGCCTCTATTTTTTTCCAATTAAAATTCTTATATTACTGTTCTATTAGTTAAGTGCCTAAATGATGATAAATGATGCTAGCTGTTCCCAGGGCCCAGTGACATGTCTACTTACTGTCAATAACTTCAAATTCACATAATAAAATGGATATTTCTTTTTGTCTTTGAATTAACCACAACTCTCCAATTAGTTTGACTGTTTTTCATATCTTGGGCAGGTACGCAGCTTGTTTCAATGGTGGTTGGTTGGAGAAAAAATTATTTAATTTATCAATAATTTTGCTTAATTGTAAAGTTTTAATAAATAGTTTTATTTTGACACAAGAAATGGATTTTTATTTATTTTCTACATTATTATACTCATTTATAAAAAATCCTTAATATTATTTTGCAATATAGGTTCTTAGAAGGGAAGCAACAAAATGTACACTATGGCGTATGTGGAATGTTTCTATCTTTTCTATATTTTTTATTTTCATATACGGTGAATGGCGTAAAATGTGCCAAAAAAATCAGGGACTGTAGGTTAATACAAGAAAAATATATAGGAGGTTATATTTCCCCGCTTGGACAAAATTGGAAGTTTTATAAAAAAAATACTTAAAATAGAAAAAAATATATAAAAAACAAGGACAAAACTATTATATAATTATTTTGTACATTTATGATATTTCAGCTGTTTTTATTTTTAATTTTAATTTAGTTGTTTTAGCAAACAATTTCGGAGATAATTGTTTTTAAACTCATAATTTTGAAAAAAAAAAAAAACAAATTTAAACGTATTTTTCAATTTCCTCAAAAACTAGAAGACATAAAAGATAAAACCATTTGAAAGGTTCAGGGGAAAAACGGCTTAAGTTTACTTCGGTTAATTACCTACAATAAAAATGAAATTGACTTTTGCTAAAAAAAACGCTGAATTCGAAGGAAAATTAATGAAAGTAGCAAATGATTTTGTCTGGCACAAAGTAATTAAATATGAAAAATGCAAACATATATTATGCCAATTCGAAGTTGGACCCAAATTTTTAATGTTTTTTTTTTTTTTGAAAATTTCATTTGAAAGAATCTGATAAGATAAAAAGATGCGTTTTTTTGCTTTCTATTCAGACATCTGGACCCCTGGACCCTTCATATGGTTTCTAGAATGAATAGAAATCAGTCTGAGCATTTAAAACTGCAAGCCAATAACTATGTATACCTACTTAATTGCATAAGGTTAATAAAGTCTTAGTTATTAATTTTGTTTCAATAATATTGTTCTTCAAACTTTGAGTTCGAAAACAATTTTTGAAAAATTCATCAAAAGAACTTCATTTGAAAATAAACCATAAGAATAGAAATGTCCCTGAAGTTAGCAAGAGCATTTAAATAGCTCATTAATATAGGACCAAATCCAATTTTCGTACTTAATGTTTTAACCATTTTAGGAAATTGTTCTGCTGACTTTAAATCAAGTTAGCAGAACATTGATTTTTACCAAAAGTACTTGAGCATTAAATTTAATTGTTGGGCATTTAATTACCTAGCATTTAATAAGCGCTTTATAATGCAATCACAAAATATATGTTCTGCTCACCTTGCTCTGCTAACTTGAGGGACATAGAGTAAAATAGATTTCTAGTTTTTCAAAAAGCTACAAACTAAAATTGCATGTGTTTCCCTTGTTATTAATATATTTTTTTTTTTTTATTTAGAGTATTTTTGAATAAAATTGAATCTTTTGCTCAAGGGGGGGGGGGGGGGGGATACCCTATTTTGTAAGCATATTTTACATCAATCACTCAGTAAGCAAAAAACCAGGCAGTTAAGTTAACCCATTAAGCGATTGTAGGGGATGTAAATAGGTACAATTTAGAAAAAATGTAGGGAATTTCAATTTCTTCATTTAAAGCTGTTTCAAGTCCATCTAAGATTACTTCTTTTTAACAACCACCCAAACCATAACATTCATTTTTTTCTTAGAACTAATATTAACGGTAGATACCTTCCTGCCACATTTTTTTTTTCTTTCAATTTAACAAAATTTAATTTTTCCCAAAAATGGCTTCACAGATTTTTCTTCAAAAAACTCAATATACCTACCTATTATTTTTAACAAAGACATTGAGAATTATTTTTTAGAAAAATAGTTGTTAATGTAGGGTACCTCCCATAGAACCATTTATTTGATATTCAAATTTTTTGAAAAAGGTGTGACTGATTTTGATCATATTTTGTATGCAGAAGCGTTCAACAAGTAGCATTCTGTACCAAAGTTTCGCAAAAAAAAATTTGTTGATTTAAAAAAAAAAATCGGGCAAATAAATCTCAGAAATACTTTTTTTATAAATATTTATTGAACTGATTTGAATTAAATTTCAAACTATATTGCATCGATATCTGAAAAATGGATTGATGCGTAGATATGTATATTGAAATAAACTTTAAAATTTTCATACAAAATGTTTGTCTTAAAATCTTTCAAAAATTCAAAGAAATTAATTTTTCAAAAAAAAACCCTCCAATCATTTAAATTTTTCTAATTAAGATATATAAGTACTTTAATAGCAAGTAATGCACTCGTAAATAAAATACAAGACTGGATCAGACGTACTTGCTCTTATTTTAAAATTGTGTGGGACTTAAGAACTTTAAAAAATATTCAAATATTAATAGAAAAAGTATAAAAAAGTATTTAAATCGTTCTTTTAATTATTGTATAAACAGCCTGATAAATAACTCAGAACTCACAAAAAGGTATGCCTATTTAATTTATTACTTGAAATAATATGAATACATGCAAAAAAAACTTTAAATCGTTGGAGCCGTTTTCTTAAAAATTAAATTTTTATATATAAAATGTTTGCAACATTTTTCAAAAAAAATTTTGTGATGCCAATTTTGAGTATATATTAATATACATTTAAAACTGAAATTTCAAAATAATTCATCAACCGTTTCCGAAATATTGAATTTTCAAAAAAAAAATTGAATCTTTTTTTAAAAATCCAAAATTTATTTTTTTCCAAAACATTAGTATGCAGTATTATTTATATTCTAACAAAGCGTTTGTGCAAAAAATTTTATTCTAATGAGATGAGTGGTTAACGAGAAATCCGAAAATCAAAAAAACCGTTGTATGGCAGGTACCGTTAGTAAATGTTTTTGGTAATTTTTTTTCTTACCAGAAATTACACCATATCTACAATAATACACTGATTTTTTTTATCAAAAACGTTGGAACCGTTTTTGAAATACATTAGCTTTTCCTTAACGGTTGTATGGCAAGTACCGTTACTTTTAGAGTTAAAAAAATTTCAATATCTCCTCTGGAAAGATACAAAAAACCCTTAAGTTCAAAATTTGAAGAAAATCGCATCATTGGCTTAGGCTGTAGATCCAGATACAAACAGACAAACAGACAGAATTGTGCCACCCACTTTTTTCGTGTTCTCTATCATCGTAATGTTATTGTTGATTGTTTGTTATCTCAAATTTTTTTTTCCACGAATCCAAAACTTGCCCTATAGTAACTATATCGCAAGTACATAAAAAAGGAAGACGAAAAAAGTGGGTCTCGAAATTCTGATACCCTGTCAAACTGCAGCCTTGGTTCAGCGTTTACTGTTCATTGCCACCACATATCTTTTCAAGAACCAAGAATAACGTTACCTGCCGTAAAATTTGTATAGAAATTTAAAAAAATCTTATTTGTCCAAAAATGGCCCCACAACCTTTCAATCAATTACATTAAGTAATGGCTAACATTTGGTTGGAAAACCATTTTTCAAAAAATGCTTGTTACCATTAACCAAAGAAATATTTTTTTTATATTTTATATTCTCTTGAAAACTGTATGACCAATTTTAATAATCTGTTTTATACAGAAAATGTTTAATAAGTATAGACACCAAAATCTGTGAAAAAAAAATATTTTTTGGATTTCTAAAAAATATTCCAAATCTTTTTTTAACTTAATTATACCTACATATTTCGTGAACAACACAGTCAATTTGTTTAAACTTGGCTCCTTACTGTTTTTAAAAAGGTACTCTTAAATATTAAAAAAAATATTTTCTTATATGAAAAAATAGCGGTAGGTACAAATGTTAAAAAACCGTTAAGCAAATTTCTTTTTCAAAACGGCTCCTATACGATTTTGATAACATTTTTTCAATATGCTCGAATTAACACTTGTTGTTTGGAATTTGTTTTATTAATTTTAAATTTGTTTTTGTTATACAAATTTCAAATAAAACTAAAGCTACGAGCAGACGATTTGCAAAAGTCGCAAATATTTGCGAGTATGACGTCATTTTTACGTCACAATTTGCGATCCTTGGTCGCAAATCGTCTGAACACATCTTTGGGACAGCCTGCAAATGCTAGCAAATCATTTGCGGATGATTTGCGAGGCCCCAATCGCAAATACATTTGCGACTTTTTCGCAAATCGTGTGAGCACTCACGAAAACCATTTGTGACAATTTGCGAGTATTTGCGACTGTCACAACCATTTGCGAACACACGAAAATGGATCACTGCAAATGCGGACATTTGCGATGAATTTTGTTGTTGTACTTGAAGTAATTGGCCGTGGTTTTAAGTATGCACGTACCTTCTAATTTTGATTATTTTTTTTAATACATTTAAATTTGTTTTTCTTTTGTTTTTTTTTTTATGGAAACTAGTTTTACGTAGTTTAAAAAAAAAATTAAATTGACCTACAACCCATAAAACAACACAAAAATAAACATATAATTTACATACTACACATGTATGTATGAATGTATGTATGTGCATTAGGGTGGTCCTTCAATTGGACATTGTCTTGGATAGCCCTCATTCGATTCAAAACATTGAAAAACAATTTCCCTAATTTTTTCAGATTTTTATTTCACCCCCCAGGTCTCCCTTTTTTCACTTCAAGGTACACATAATAGAGTTAGGGTGATTCTTATAACACGCAAAAAAAAGTCAGAACTTATAGATTAGATTCCGACAAAAAAACAATCGTACGGGAGGGGGGGTCTATTTCCCCCCGTTCAGGCAGGAGGGATAATTTTCTAAAAATTTGAACCAAAATAGAAAAAAAATTATTAAAAAACAACGGGACCACTTACAATGGCATGCTATAGCTTTTTTTAAAGCCATGAATCCAGTCTCTAATATATTTCTTAAATCAAGTCTTTATTGTAAACAGTTTCTGAAAAAAATAATTTTTTTTTGGTTCAAATTTTTAGAAAATTACCCCTCCCGTCTGAACGGGGGGAAATAGACCCCCCTCCCGTACGATTTTTTTTTTCGGAATCTAATCTATAAGTTCTGACTTTTTTTTTTGCGTGTTATAAGAATCACCCTAACTCCACTATTTGTACCTTCAAGTGAAAAACGGGAGACCAGGGGAGTGGAATAAAAATCTGAAAAAATTAGGAAAATTTTTTGTATCCATTTAGAGTCATTTGATGCCTATCCAAGTTGGAATTTCAAAAAAACCTAATATAAGGACCACCCTTATGTGCATACACTTGCGATCTTATTTGCGAGCATGTCATTTGCGAGCAGCTTGATCGCAAATGTATTTGAGAACTTTGGGACAACATTCGCAAATCGTCTGAACACGTGTATTTGCAGGTTTGCGAGCACTGTCAAACCTAAACCATTTGCGGTATATTTGCGATTTTTTTCGTGACGTCAGTGCTCGCAAAGATTTGTGACTATCGCAAATCGTCTGCTCGTAGCTTAAGTAAACAATTTTGAATAATTTGAGTTTTGACAAAAAAATTTCACAAAAGAAAAATGTCTGTGATGCAACAAACTTGTTTTTTTTTTCGTCGTCAGTTTAGAGTTCGCAAAAGCAAACACAAATGCCAAACGAAATTTTTGTATGCAAAAGAACGTCAGTGATGACATTGTTTTGTTCAAATAAAATCATGGTGTGCATAAGCATTGATTGCAAATAAACTCAATGGTATAAGCTTAATTTAAAATAATACTGCATATGTATCAAAATTATATAAAAATTAAAATTGAAAATTCAATGTCTCATAAGCAGGTTAATATTTTTTTTTTAAATTCCATTTTAATATGCATATTAATAAAGGGTACCTACTTAAGGTTTGAAAAATACAATTTTTCCTTGAAACATTTTTTACGAACTTCATATAAGAAAATTGTTTAAGAAAACCGATGTTATTCATATACTCGTTGCATTTTTTTTTTGTAAACTCAAATTATTTACGTAGTTGCTTAAGCGAACTAAAATATTGAATTTCGTTTCTTTTTTAAATAGGTATTTTTCTCTCATAACTTCAATCCCCCTTGAACATTAAAGCAATGACGTGTTCTCCAGTCCTGCGTTTTATTTTCATATTAAGATTTTAAGTTTATTGTTTTTATAAAACCAAAATATTTGAAAAATGTTTTCAACATACTTTAATCTTCGAAAAAAACTTAATCCTACATGGCGACTCCAGACAAATAAGACCATGAATAGCGAGTTTTTATTGGAACATGATGCTCCACAGAGTATTTTTGTAAAGAAAAATCTGGAAACAACCCAAAATAATGTCCTTTCTTTATAAAACTCATAAAGCTGAAAGGTATTATTTTTTTATTGAGTTTTTAATGCAATTTATTAAGTCAAAATTCATAATTTGCAAACTGGAAAGATTCTTATAAATTATGTAGTAGGTAACCCCCAATTTTTGATGGATTGAATATTTTCTCCAGTTCTGTTGCTAATACTGACTTCAAAAATTATCTGTTTTCATCGACCATGATGAATCTTTTCACGGTATCTTTTTCTTCTTTAAAAAAACAGTATTGGAACTTGTCAATAAACATTACTTTTTTTTTACTTTGGTTAATTCGGGCGTAGGTATCTAATGTTTATAAATATGTTTTAATTTACTTTAATTGCTGTATGTTCCTTTTTAGAGCAAGTATTTATACTAATAATTGCTTTAATTTAAATAACTAAAACAAAATTCAGAACAAAAAAGAACAACTCCTGCTTTTTCTTTTCGCAGAGGTGTTCTATGACATTGTTTTCACTATACCTACTTTGCAAGTCTGTTTTGTGGTTAATTGTTAATGGCATGAATAAATAACAACTTGCAACACGCTTAAGCTATAAAATTGAAAGTCATTTAAAAACCATTTATATACTTAACCCACATAGATTATATTTCAGGTCAGAATAAAGGGTAACACCCGCAAAGTGGCAGGTTTTAATTCATGAAACCTAATTTTTACAGTTTTCAAAAAATGTCCCCAGCAATCTCAATTGGATACTTGGACTCATCAGTTGAAATAAGTGAAGTTCTTGTCAAAACACAATTTTAATTAAATTCAGTTTATCTGTGTTTTGTGGGCTTTAAAAGCTTTTTTAAATCAATAATTCAACAATCCCAAACCTTATGATATAGCATAAGACCTCCCTAAACCAAATTCTATCTTAAATTCTTCTTAAATATTTGAATTAGTCAGCATATCTATTGGATCAAATCGATTTTCAACTCATATCCGCAAATGGGAAAAACGAATTGACCTTTTTTTTCCAATTCATTTCTTGCTACAGCTATATAACATTGTGTCCTTTCATATCATCCTTTATCCTTTGAGCACCTACACCTGACCCCATTAATCAATAATACTGACAACAAAAGATACGCACCATTTATCCAAGAACACCACTTCCACTCGATATCTAACAAAACCAAACCTTCATTATCGAAGTTTAAAACTTATTTATCATTCTAAGGACATCATCAATATGGTTATGGTGCATAAAAATATTATTGAAATTTTTTGTTCTTTTTTTCTTCGTTTTTCAATTGCACCCGTTTCGCTGTTTATTGTTTTTTTGTTTTGTTTAGTGGCAGGAGCCACATGCTGTTTATTTAATTTGTCCATTAACACCTGCTCGCTTTGTGTTTGGTTCGAGCCAAAAAGGAGGAGCAAAGAAGAAGAATTAATCACTTAATCCATAGCAATAAATTCAGGTGCAGATGTTTTCGAATCTATCGTTATTATTATTTTACCTTTTTCAATGTCTGTTCTTGGGGCTAGGGCAAATAATGGATTTGAAATGGCGAGTCGTATTAAAAAGTCCGATTTATGGCGATGGGTGATTTACTTTTGAGAATAATTGTTGCTTGAATATTGAAATAAAAAATTAAGGAAATTAGAAACAAAACATCTTAATTAGGTTAAATTGGCGCCATAATAGAAGCATTTTTCTCTGTAGCCAATCGAGACGTCAATCATCATTTATCATTTACATTTTTTTCTGATGTTTTATCGCGGTATAGGACGTAGTTTGTTTGTTTGACGGAGACTGATGCACAAAATAGGGAATGGGGAAGTGTTTTTATTTTTTTCTTAGGAACAATGATTTTGACCTATAGCAGCACAAGCACAAACTTTGTTTAACTTCTTAATTGACAATTTTTCAATCATATAATTTGTTTTATGTGTATTATTTTCTATTTATACCGTGATTCGTAACTGGATGGGACCAAAATTTAGGAGCTGTAAGCTGAGTCAAGGCAATATAAAATAGAAAAAGAGGGTCAGGGTCTTTTTCCCCGCTTAGCCGGAAGGAGATTAAATTTTATAAAATTGACTTAAAACAACAGCAGTTTAAATAAAATGTACGTCTAGATCTTATGGTCAGAGGCTAAGAGTTTTAAAATTTGAATATTAACACATATGAAAATTATGAAATAAAAATGCATGCAATTCGATATTTAAATTTGCTAAAACAACTTCTTTAACAGTTTGACGAGTACAAAAAAAATGCCATCGATATCAAATCAGAATAGTTGAAAAAAAAAATCAAAATCCTTGGAACTGTTTTTTAAAAAATTAATTTTGTAAAAGTTTTAAAACATTTTAAGGACAAATGGTTCTATGCAAATCCTAAATATTATATGCAAATAAAATATTATTTCAAAAAAATTGTCAAGCTGTTTTTGGAATAACGGATATTCAAACAAATTTGAAACTTTTGTTAAAAATTCAAAAATCAAGTTTTTAACAATTTTGATACACACAAAAAACAGTTGCTGAGCGTACATTTTTATAATTAGTAGATGGCACTTATTTAAGCATACCTATCCAGAAATATGTTATCAAAATCAAAGGAGCCGTTTTTGAGAGAAATCTGCTTTCCTTAACGGTTTTTAACCAAAGTTTAATGAAAATATTTTCTACTCTAATAAGTGTTGAAAAAAAAATCAATTTTCAAATAAAAACGACTGAGTCACACTAACTTGCTCTTATGTTCAAGACACTGCGGGTTTTAGAAAATTGTATATAAGAACATGGAAATTATGAGAGAAAAATGTAGAGAAGCATGAAGTACGACATTTAAATTGGCTAAAACAACTCTTTTGACAGTTTGATGTGAAAAAAAAGAATTTCATCTTAATTCTTGATTGAATATGATTGTATGGGAAAAAAAAATTTTAAATCGTTGGAGCGGTTTTTAAAAAAAATATTTTTTTATATATAAAATACTTAAAACATTTTTAAGGACCAATTTAGGTACGCAAATCTAAAGTATATATTTATGTGTATATGAAAACAAAATTAAAAAAAAAACTGTCAACCTGTTTTTGAGATATCGAATTTTCATAAAAAAATTTGAAACTTTTTTTAAAAATCCAAAAATTTTTTTTTTTGAAAATTTTATATGCAATATTACCTATTTAATCTTATCTGGAATTTGTATATAAAAAAAAACGCATCTAAAACCGTTTAGCTGATAACGAGACAATTCAAAATAAAAAAAAGTTCTATGACAGGTTCTATTAATAGTTGCTAAGTGTAAAATGTTATAATTTTTGATACTTATTTTAGTACCTATATGGAGAAGGTATTATCACAATCGTAGGAGCCGTTTTTGAGCAAAAAAATATATTCCATTGCGGTTTTTTAACTTTTGTATGGAAGGTACCTACCGTTATTTTTTTGAAAATGTAAACATTTTTTATAAAAATATTTTAGAAAGTACTAAAAAACTCTTAAATAACGAGTTTCAAGAAAATCGATCTTATCGTTTTCGAAATATTTGATTTTCCAAAAAAAAAATTTGAAACATTTTTTAAAAATCTAAAAAATATTTTTTCAAAAATTTTGAAAAACAAAACTATTTACATTTTTTGGAAGCTTCTGTATAAGAAAAATAATTGAAATTGGTCATTCCGTTTTGAAGGAAATCAAAAATTAAAAAATGGGTACCATTAATAACCATTTTTTGAAAAATGGTTTTCCACCCAAAGGAAGCCTTTACTAAAATAAATTTATTGAATTTTTTTATGAAAAATTGCTAAGAAAAAATTTTTATGGCAAGTACCGTTATTTTTGGTTCTAAGAAAAAATGAAAAAAAGTGTGGACATAATCACCAAAAACCCTTATGTTCCAAGTTTGAAGAAAATTGATCGAGCCGCTTAAGCTGTAGACGAATAGACAGACAGACAGACAGAATTGTGCCACCCACTTTTTTGGTGTTCTCTATCATCGTAATATCATGTTTGACTGTTATCTCAAAAATTTTTTCTTGCAAGAATCCAAAACTTGCCTTATAGTACCTACATACATACATATATCGCAAGTAAAAAGTGTTAAAAACGATTTTGAAATATTTACATTATTTACAGCCAACTCCCTCAAAGTCAGAATTCTCTCTAACTCAAATATATAGGTAGTAGTTTTTCGATTCTTGGCCTATTATCAATCCTTTTAATTCAAATTTTGCTTTTGAGGAAAAAAATACCCTCTCGCAATTTGTATTTTCCTATAAACATCTAGTCTGTTCATTGTAATATGGGATAAAATAAACACACAGAAATTTTTTTCTCTAGACGAATTTTCCAAAAACTCTCTAACTAAAACTAATTGGCATATTCCGTGAAAACTCGAAAAAAACAAAAGAAATTTCGAATATTTAAGAAAAAATCCGAAATGTCTTTTTGTAAGAGATTTCAAATATTTTTAAAGAATCCAAAATATTATTTTGCGAAATTTTTGTACACAATAATTTTTTAAATCTTAAAAATATTGAAATCAGTTTTACTGTTTTTAAGAAAAGCGATAGAATATAAAAAATCGTTCCTTGGAGGTTCTATTAAAAACAATTTTTTGAAAAATGGTTTTCCATCGAAAGGGTGACTTTTACTAAAAGTAATTTATTGAATTTTTTGTAAGCAAAAACTGTGAAGCCATTGTTGAGAAAAATACTACCAATGCGAGATTGCTGAAAGAATGATAGATACGACAGAAACCGTATAAGTTCTAAAAAAATTAAAAATATGTGGGAGAAACTATCAAAAATCGCTATGAACCAAGTTTGAAGAAATAGATTAAGCCATGTAGACTGTAGTTTAACGGATAGACAGGCAGACTGAATTTTAGGACTCACTTTTTCCGTCTTCCTTATCATCGTAACAACAAGTTTGATCAAAATCTCGAGTTTGATTCTTTTAACGAATGCTTAACTTGCCATATGTAGTTCGAACAGGGTGTCTCCTAATTTGTGCTTGATATTTTGGTAATGATGATCCCAGATCATTTTATGAAAAAAAATTTAAGGGAAAATCTGAAAAGCCTTTAGGTTTTTTTTATTTTCAGTGCTCTTATCAATTTTTAGTCAAATACCTTAAACAAGATGCAAAAATCTTCCTTTTTCTTAAGAAATAAAAAAAAAATTACAGTTCAAAAATTAAACCCTTTTTCGATTTTTTTTTTTTTACTTTTTTTTTATTTTTTTTTTATTTCTCAAAAACTTAAAATTTTGTATCTACATCTGGTTTTGAGTACACGACCAAAAATTGATAATGCACTGAATATAAAAAAAATTAAGTGGTACTTGATTACCCAAAATTTTGAAAAAAATCAATTTGAAAAACAAAATTCAGATTTTTTTTTTTAAACTTTGAAAATAAATTTGTTAAAACTATTCACTAAAACAACTTAATTTGAAAAACAAAAAAATTTCATATGTGTGCGTGATTTGATTTTAAATTTGTTTTTCTTATTTGAAGTCACTTTTTAGAAACTAAGGGAGGTAAATAGGATTTTCTCCCAACACAATTTTGTTCTTACAATTTTCCCAGAAGTCATTCGTAAGAATATGGAACATGAATTGTACTTAGTCTAAGAGCCAACGACATAAGAATTCAAGTCATTTGGTTAACGTTGTAAGTCATACCAAAGAATATGACGTTACCAAGAAGACGCATCTCATTCAAATTTGGCGGGTTCAAAAAAAAATATACGTCAAAAGTATCCTCCTTTTCACTATCCTTATAATACGAATAGTGAATATTATGGTATGCGTGGTGTTTGCCAAGATTGTATGAGAAAGAGCATTTCTCTTTATTTACAGCCCTATTATTGACACGATTCAAAACTAGTTTTAACGTAAAACTAGTTCTATATAGTCTGGGAGCCCACCGTAAGATTACCTATCTCATCGCGGCCACGTAAAAATTGGATGCCAACCGATAGCTTTAGTACAAACATTTACAAAACGGCTGGTTGGACAAGCTTTATCTGGTCGCAATAGTTAGAAAATGCACTTTTCAAGTTGCGTTTTCCGCTAAATGTACCTATAATATAAGCAACTTATATACATAAATGGAGTATCAAATGAAAGCTAGGACTGTCCTCTACACGGTAGCAATGGTCGGACAGAGTTTTTTGGCTGTTGCCACGAGTCCGACCACTTTTCTAAAATTTGAGATTTTGTGCATCCTTGGATGAAAATGAAAAAAAAGTGGTTAAGGCCACTTTCCTAACCATTTGAAATGATTTTACTCAGTTGTCTCTACTGTAAGACGCAGTTTTAAAAAAAGACCATTTTTTTTTAAAATAGTCGGACTCATCGTAACAGCCAAAAAAAGTCAGTCCGACCAATGGTATCGTGTAGACTGTAGAGGACAGTCATAGCTTTCAGTTGATACCCCATTTATATAAGTTGCTTATGTTATAGGTACATTTAGCGGAAAATGCAACCTGAAAAGTGCATTTTCTAACCATTGCGACCAGATAAGCTTGTCCGACCAGCAGTTTTGTAAATGTTTGGACAAACGCTATCGGTTGGGATCCAATTTTTGCGTGGCCGCGATGAGATAGGTAGTCCTACGGTGGGCTCCCGGACTATATAAAACTAGTTTTATGTTAAAACTAGTTTTGAATCGTGTCAATAATAGGGCTGTTATTGTTTTGTTCTTTTTATTATTATTTCGAAAAGAGCTTTCGGAATCGGATTTTATTTTAAGATCCAGATAATACTTCTTGGTAACATTATATTCTATGGTCATACCAATAATATCCTTTGAGAAGCTGCCTCCTTAAACTCATGTCGAACAGATGTAAAATTTGACGTAAATTTTTACATCGATTTCATTTAATGTATACAAGAAATATTTAGCTTACAATTTTGAACAATTTTTGTCTCTGTAATGAATCCCTAAGAAGATATAGAGAGCCACGAAGTTTCCAAACATCACTTGTTTACCTGAGTGTCTTTTCGAAATTTTCCCGCTTTCCATCTTTTAAGGTATAAACAACAGAGATTTTGGCCTATTGCTCAAAGTTGCAAGCTTAACATTTCTTGTAGGTATGCACACTTTTTCCCTCTGACATGATATAAATCCATGGAAAAAATTTACATCAAATGTTAACCCTGTTCGACATTTGTGAATAGGTAGGCTGACAAACGGTTGATTGTTCTAGGTTCAAATGAGGCCATGAGAGCGATAGTGGCCTAACTGCAATTTTATCGAGATTGAGTTTATTACGAAAATTGAATCTGTATTTATTAATCAATATTCCTGCATTTAAATTTTTGAATTGACAGCTCCATGCCATAGTTTTAGTACTTTTTGCACTAAGAGGCCAACCACAAAAAAATTAAAAACTTGAGTGCAAGAGTGGCTTATCTGATCAGTTATAACGGTATTTTGAAAAATAATTAATACAAAATAAAAAACCATTATTTTTTTGATCATATTGCAAAACAAAATCAAAGCTATGTTTCTTTATTTTAAAACGGCAAGTATTTGAAATTTTCTTAAACTACAATTGTTTGAAAA
Organism: Dasysyrphus tricinctus; assembly: GCA_963921185.1. Classification (NCBI taxonomy): domain Eukaryota; kingdom Metazoa; phylum Arthropoda; class Insecta; order Diptera; family Syrphidae; genus Dasysyrphus; species Dasysyrphus tricinctus. The sequence continues at coordinate 232,755,550 of OY992531.1, read as the reverse complement.
TAATTTGTTCCTTATTTTTGCTCTACTGAAAATAATGAAAAATGCAGTTAGGCCACTATGGCTCTGACGGCTTCAAATATCTTGAGAATAAAGGTAGAACTAGAATAGTCGGAAGCCAACTTAAGTGGTCGTACGAAACCGAGCGAAAACAAGAAATTTATATGACGCACACATAATTGCGAAGTGGAACTTTTCATTTAGTTTTCGTTAACTTTTGCCGTCGGACGTGAGAGCGCTCAACGACCGCTCTTTCGTAAGTGGGCTAATGCAAAATCGAAATGGTGGAAGCAAACTACCAAGAACTTGGCGCTTGGTGCATAGTTTTCAACTTTTTATTTTCTGTTTGATGAATGAATGAGTGAAGTCAAATCAATTTTCTTTTAATTAATTTATATCACATCGAATTTTAGTGGTTTCGCAAAATAAATAAATAAAAGCATATCACTTTGTGCTGTGAATAAGTATGAGAAAATAAATATTGAATAAACAATTATTTATTTATTTTTTTCACTTCCAACCACTGAAGTTCATTATGGGTCACTTGTGAAATTGACGTTTTGGAAAGCTACTTTTCGGTCGGTTTTGACATAAGCTTCCGACAGTTTCCGCCTATTCTAGTTCTACCTTAAAGAAGGATATTGACATCGGGTAGATATAACGATATGCCATAATTGATAATTAATAATTGATAGGACTTGTAAGAAAAATAAATTAATATCTTTTTTTTAAGAGTATAATGTATAAGAACAACAAGTAACTACTTAAAGTTATTAAAATATGACTTTCGTCTTGAATATCTCGAGAACAAGCACTGATTTCAGTTCTGATATAATTTTATTCCACACACAGTAACGTAGGTTGTCAACAACGGAAAGAGTTTGTGTAAATGTTTATAAGGTTGAGAGTTTTTCTAAATGAAAGTGCACGACTGGATCGCACCTACTTGCTCTTGTGTTCAAGTTGCTTGGAACTTAAGATTTTTTTAAATATTCTAGTCATTATAGAGCAAAAATAATATAAACAAATATAGAAAAATACGTAAAAAGCAATTAAATCGTTCTTTAAATTTTATAAACAACTAGTAAAATAGCTTAGCACTCAAAATCTAGTATGCCATTTAACTACTTGAAAAATTAGGAATATATGCCAAAAAAAGTAAAGATCGTTGGAGCGGTTTTCTTAAAAACTATTTTTTTATGTATAAAATTTTAGTTATATTTTTAAAACAAAATGTTGGGAAGCCAGTTTTGAGTTTTTATTAATATACATTCACGAAATTATTTAAAAAAAAAAACATTAACCCGTATTCAAAATATTGAATTTTCAAAAAAAAAAAAAATTGTATTTTTTAAAAAAATCCAAAATTTACTTTTTTCAAAATTTTGATATGCAATATTAATGACACTTTAAAGGGGCTTTTGTATAAAAAATTATTGAAATAGGTTGAGCCGTTGAAAAGAAAATAGAAAATCACAAACCATTATATGGCAGGTACTCTTAATAACAGTTTTCGGAATTTTTTTTGTATACCAAAAAGTACACCATATACCTATACAATATCAGACTGATTTTTTTAAATCAAAATCGTTCGAGCTGTTTTCGAGATAAATTAGCTTTTTATTAACGGTTGTATAGCAAGTACCGTTATTTTTGGAGCTAAAACAAAAATTTAAATTTCCCCTCTGGAAAGTTACAAAAAAACCTTAAGTTCAAAATTTGAAGAAAATCGCTTCAGTGGTTTAAGCTGTAGGTTTAGGTACAGACAGACAGAATTGTGCCATCAACTGTTTTCGTGTTCTCTATCATCGTAATGTCATGTTTGATTGTTATCTCAACATTTTTGTTTACGCGAATCCAAAACTTACCCTAAAGTAGGTACCTATATCGCTAGTAAAAAAATTGCTTTGAAAAACTATACCTACTTACAATTTTTCAATAATATTTCCTGCTGGAATATCTCTAGAAAAAGCAATGATATCTATACTCCAGGCCAATTTTATTCTGCCACAAAATATTTTAGGCAGGTAGTGATAAATTTTTTTTTTGTAAATATAGCTACCAAAAGTTATTGAAAAATGTTTTTGTTTCGAATATCTACAGATCTTTAAAGCATACGGCCCAAGGCTTTGATCTTCACTTGATTGTATATTGAACCTCTGGTACCTGGTTAGGGTTTTAAATATTTTGGTGATATTCTAATAATAAATAACTTTCAAAATAGTTAATTCCCAATGAACTATAGCCCACCAAAAATTGGGAATGGTTCATTATGAGCTAACTCCCAATTTTTTTTAGGAACTACAAGTCTTAACCGTAAGACGAAATAAAAAAACAATTGAAAAAAGTCACAACAAGCTCCTTATATTATAAACTAAGTCCCAAACGAATAATCACAAAATTTTTGTGTGAACATTACAACTGTCACTACATATTTGTATCCGCCAGAATAAGGACAAAAGGATAAATCTGTATTAATGTAATTTTCATAATTAATTTATTAAATGTGCACGTGGTGCAAACGTGCTCACGACCAAGATCGCAGCCCGGATCCACTTCAACGCGTGTGGGCCAGTGTACTTCACCCCTCTTCCACTCTGATTCTTCCCTGTAGTGTCACTTTTGATCAATTCATTATTGCAGTTTAATCCTTTTTTCTGAGTGTCTATACGTGAACTATTACCAAATTAAATGCTTCACCGAAAATATAAAGATAAATTAAACGCCACTTTTTTTTTTAATGGGTGTAAGCAGTGGCGTAGCGAGCACTTTGGGGGTCCCGTATCAAAAATTTTTAAGGGGCCCCATTTTTCCTAACAGGGTATCAGCCTTAGATATAAACTTTTTTACTTGCATCAGCATGTTAGATTAGTTCAATTTGATATTTGATTTTGTTTGTTGGTAAAAGGGGCAAAAAAATGTTTTTATATGTATCTCGAAAACCGTTAATTTGTTCAAAAGATTTAAATACAAACTCATGAAATTATACGAAAGAAAGATTATAACACTTTTTTGTACGAGAAAACAAGTTTTGAGTGTTGAAAAGATATCAATAATAATTTTGTAACGTTTGTGCACGGTTTTCCCAAAATCTGTTGCTCTATAATGAAATAGTGTAATAATATTTCTTGTGGTAGAATTCTATGAGCTTAAATTTAAACCAGCTTGATTTTGGAAAAAAAAGTTACAGTTTTCTAGATATGTATTTCCAAAAATATTTGTTTGTCACCTTACGGTCAAAATCAAAAGTCAAATTTTGAAACGCTATAACTTTTGGACTTCAATGAAAGCTCATTATTAAGATATTAAAACTGTATGAAAGTTTCAGGTTCCTCAATTATTCGTTGTAAAATTAAATTCGAATGAGTTATTAGAAAACATATGCACAACTCACTCCCTCTTTTGATAAAACGGTCTTTTCCTTAACTTTCCACCAAAAACTTTATTTTATAATAAGGAGATGAACTCGAATACGATTTGTACAAAAAATGTTATCCATCGAAAAATGAAGTTTTGATAAGTTTTTTCAACTAAAGTGGTCATGAAAGTAAAGTAAAACGGAGCTCTCAATCGAAGTTCAGTTTTATAAGAATTATTTCCTAATTTTACCATTTTTCTAGTCTAATTTTCCTGGGCCGTGACCAGCAAATTCTGGTGTTTTTTGACACTTAGGGTCGCCCTGAACTCCCCCTGAAGGAGATCTAGGTTTCTTGCTGAGGCAAACTGGGGTTAAGAATACATCGTATGAGTGACATGAGCTCCAAAGCATTTTTTTACTTTAATAATAACAAATAGAAATAGAAAATAGAAGCCGTGGTTTGTTTCTATTGACTTGTAAAGAAAATGTTCATTCTATCTTATTTCACAATTGAGTATCCTTTGGTGTTTTTTGACAATTCTCTAGGTTAACTTCAACGAGCGAACCTATTAAAATTGTGTATCGAATGCATCTCAATGAAAACTTTCTTACACACGTCAAGTAGTACTCTGAATCTCGGGGCCCCTATATCTCGGTGGCCCCGTATCATTGATACGGCTGATACCGCGGTAGCTACGCTAAAGCTCAATCGGACTTTGTACATAATGATCTAAATCCTAACTAAACGAACTCCCAAATTTTATGTTAGCCCCACCAACAAATTTGGAGGCAATTAATTCATTACTTGGTTCGGAGAAGCTACTTTTTTTGTCGTTTATAACTCACAATTTTAGGAGTATCGTAGCGTTTTGGTTTTTAGACAAAGTTTGATAAATGCATCTGATGAATGCCCAATAATAGCTATTTGCCAGTTTTAAGAAAAACCGATCTAGCTGTTAAGAATGTTGCCTTGAAGACATAATGAACTATAAAAATACTGAATCGTGGTACCTACCTACCTACATACCTACCTATTAACTTTCCCGCCTGTTCTCATTATGATACTTATGTCATTATTACGAGTAGGTATGCAAATCAAAATTTCGATTTTCATTTTTCTTTATGAAAACACATACCTATTGCCAATTTTTTTAAAAATTGAATTACTGTTCTAAGGGACTTTATAAAAGTGCTTTTTACCATACTTGAAGTAAATTTAAGTATACCAGTATGTACACCTGGATAAATTACCCGATGCATATATATCATGACTAGACCTTTTTACAAAAATCAATATTCGGAATAGTTTTCTATGAAATCCTTAAGATGCATATGTTTCTAACGCCAATTTTACAAGGAATTTGCTATATTTTCTGTCATAAAATGAAATAAATCAATAGCAGACAAGGCGAAGTAATAAAAGATAGTGCTGATTGTCTCTCAGTATACTTACAATATGTCCGAATAAAAGATCAAATAAAGTTTAGTCTTCCTTGCTGTCATAATTTATAGTTTGCAAAAATTTCGTCAGCACAAAATTTTATTTCAGTTATTAGTTGGGTGTCTTTGCCATGAAGCATCAGTGAAAAAAAAACACAATATGGTAACACAATAGAAAAATGAATGACATAAGTTTGCAAAGTCATGTCACATTATGGCAATAGATTTTGATGTCAATTTTGAGATAAAAAAAACTTTTAGTTTCAAAACTTTACGCCACATGTTTAAAAAACTCAATTTAAAGGTTTTGACTGAACTAATTATAGAATTGCTTTACTCCTTAAAATGAACAATTTAACAGTTAAGACTCTGGTTCTAATAGAATTCCTTTGAACCTTAAACAGAACTTTTTTTTTAATATTATTTAATGATAACGCTCTCACTTTGAAAACAAAAAAGCTGGAATAAATATCACCAGTTAGTTCTTCTCTCTAAAACACAATATATGTAACTGAAATAGGAACAAACATTATGTACACTGTTATGTAGGTACCTACATACTCCTATGTATTTAACTTTTATGTTAATATCAATTTATTCCAAAAAATAAAATCAATCATCCAAACTAAACATATTCGTGAACAAGGGTAGTGAACAGATTTTAACGTAATTTAAATAAAATATAGGTATCTGACGTTGGGCGCCACTTAATATTTCTTTAATGAATTCACTAGTTCATTGCTTACAGCTGGAAACCATTGTAAATTTTCAATTTCTTTCAACAAAATGCATTTTCTTTCAAAAAGTATATGTATATGATCGTTGTAAGACATATGTATGTACATAAAATAATAGATATATCTATATTTTCACTCACCATCTAAAAAATTGTGTAGGTATCCATAAAAAACCGTCTTAGAATCTTTCTTCTTTTCTTGATTTTTTTTTATTTTTCTTAACAAACACCAATTAAATACATCACAAAACCACTTTCCCACACTTTCAAAAAATAAACTCTTAACCACAAGCTTTTTTTATAAAATAAAACCAAAAAAATACACACAAATTTTTTTCTCTTTTCTTTGAAAGAAAATGCTTTTAAAGGAAAAAATTAAATCTTTTCAGACAGGTATATGTTTTCTTTGCTGCACCACAAGAGATTTACAAGAAAAACAAAAACAATAACCGAAAAATAGAATTAAAAAAAAAAACGGAACAAAATAATCTATCGAACAAACTTAATTCTTCACACTGAATCAAATGGAAATTGCTTTCTCAACATTAAATCAATCAGCGCCTTTGGTTAATTTGAAATTTTCAATTAGTCCTCGCTTTTTCTATCCAACTCCAATCGAATGGGTTGAAATAATTCTTTCGACATGAATTTCCCGCCCTCCTTGATGGCCCTGTGCAAGCAACAAAACCAACAACTAGAACAACAATAACAACAAAATCAACGACAATAACTCTTTATTCCGTGAGCGAGCGTGCGGTTGAAGTGTAACTGTAAGTGTTGTATAGTAAACGAAGCACTTCCTCGAAAGTACACCAAAACACCACCACTACCAGCACCACCGATCGATCGATTTAGATTGGCACCTTACACTATATTTTTGCCGGTGTTCGTTTTGTATAGGATTAGAAGATTACTGTTTCTGCTGTTCGAGGTGGAAAATGACTTTTCATTAACTTTTATTCTACGAGTCTAGCACGAAAGCACCAAAAGGTAAACGAAACTTAGAAGAACGGGAGCACCTTGTGACATTGATTGATATTATTTTTCATTATTTTCTCAATGCAGATTGAATAAACACACAAAGAATGCAATCAGCAGATGATATTCTTTCACAAACAGAACAATCTTTCAGATACTTTTTCTACTACTTTCATACGAGCAAGATAGATAGAAAAAAAACAACCGAGACCGAAAAATCCCTTTCTTGGTGAAGCAATATTCCGTCGGTAATAGCGACGACGACGTAAAGTGCCTTCTGTATGAACTCCGACGCACCACTTAAAAGACTGAGCGGCAATTTCTTCTGCCGCCATGATAGTTGAATTCGTGCAACATCAAATAACGGCAACAGCAACGGCAACGAACGGCACTGGTACAATGGGGCGAAATATAACGGAGCGAAAAGTATGCCCTATAGCCTGTACCCTGTGTGTGTCGTGTGCCATTTGGTGGATTTCTTCTGATATCTTTTTTTCTTGTTGGACTTGCACAAGGCAGCGTTGGTTGGATTCTTCAATTCGATGAAGCACCCCCGCAGTGTATCCGATATTTAGGTTGTGAAAAAGTAAACAGACGAAGTGGAGGAACATTGAAATGCGATACAAAAGTGAGAGTGGTTGGTTCCGTCCGGGACAGTCATTTAACAGAGAAATACAAGTCTGTTGGCGACAACAGTGGAAGCGAATGTATTTAAGCAAGAATGTTAGGTTTTTTAACAGCAATGTATTTATTATGTTAAAAATGTTTTTGGGGTTGAGTGTAAAGGTATACCTGTGCTCGGTAGAGGTACATGGTTGTTTTTTTTCGCAATAGAGGTACGTACATATACGCAGGGATATCATATAATGGGGATAGGTAGGTAGTACCTATATCTTTATTAAATATTTATGCTTATATAGTTATTTATTTATTAATGCACAGAAAGAAGAAGCAGAAGTCAACGAACCGCGGTCACTTTCGTGGTTAACGTAGGTAAGGGTAATAAATAAGAGAGGGTGGCTCTTAGGCATGAACTTAAAACTAATTCACGTGAGGTGAGAATCTATGGGCTATATATGGACTTTAAACGTTGCATAGGTACCTACCTACTCAAAGTTGTGTATAGATATATAGAATGGAGTATAAATACCACCCATCTTACAGTTTCAGATTTTTACTTACAATTTTATAGTCCAGTAAGAATAGACTTTTTCAAAGAAAACATTTGTAACAGGTTCATTTTTGGCATTGAAGTTATGTGTACTTATAATCTGTGAAAAGTCCTCAACTATTCGATGACTATTTGGTATTTATTAGGTCCTCTATTGGGGGTCAAAGGTAACTAAAATTAGTCTTGTCAAAGATATCAAAAACGGTAAATTTAAGAAAAAAAAATTGTTCTACAAACAGGTAGGTAATTTTCCATAAAAAAACCTTTTTGCAATTTTGTTCGTAAGATTAATCGTTAAGAAGCTATAGCACTTCACACCACACTACAAAAACGTACCTGTCACTCAACCACTAAGTTACGTACGGTGTAACAAACTGGAAAATACTTGGGAATTTTTGAAGAGCTAAAGCTTCTAAACGGTTAATGTTGTGAACGAAATTCTAAGAACATTTTCTGTGGAAAATCACCTTAGAGAATTTGTTTTCACAACAGTAGATATGGGGCAAAAACTTAAAAAAATATACTTGAAAATATGATTTTTATAAGAAAGTACAAAGTATTGTACTTATACAAAACGAAAGTTAATCAAATTTCTTATTAAAAAGATTTCAACAATTTTTGTTGTGCAATGAACAGTTGTCGAGATATTGGGCTAAAAGACGTTTTTCAAAATGGTGTCTAATGCACAACACTTACAGTCGCTCCACTTTTACTCGCGATATATAGATAGGTAGGTGCTATGTATATGGCAAGTTATGAATTCGTAAAAAAATTCAAATTAAGATATTCTGCAGACTTGTCATTACGATGATAGAATGTCTGTATAGGTATCTCTTCGTCTACAGCCTAAACGGCTGGATCGGTTTGCTTAAAACTTGGTTCATAGTAATTTTTGGTGAATTTGCCCACACTTTTTTTCATTTTTCTTACAACCAAAAATAACGGTGGCTGCCATACAATTCTTTTTAGCAATTTCTTATAATAATTTTTTTTATCAAAAATGGCTCCAAAATTCTTCTTAAAAAACTCAATAAATTTCTTTTAGGAAAGGCTATCTTTGGGTGGGAAGCCATTTTTCAAAAAATGTTTATTAATGGTAGGTGTAGGTACCTCCCAAAGAACCCCATTTTTTAATTTTGGATTTTTTTTAAATGATATGGCTGGTTTCTAAAATATTTTTTACACAGAAGCTTTCAAAAAATATAAAAAGTAGTGTAACCAAATTTTTGAAGAAATATTTTTTGAATTTTTAAAAAATGTTTCAATTTTTTTGTTTGAAAATCAAATAAAATTTCGAAAACGACATAATCGATTGTTTAATCTATACCTTAAATTTTCTTGACATTCTCTTAAATATTTTAAGAAAAATTTGTACTTGTACACAAAAAAAACGGTTAATTCCATACAAATTTTAAAAAACCGTTAAGGACAATATTTTTTTCTCAAAACCGGCTCCTACGATTTTGATTAAACATTTTCCGTATGCTAAAAATAGTGCGATCTATTACCGAAAATTATAAAATTTAACTTCTAGTTCAAAAAAGAAATTTTTGAATTTTTAAAAACAGTTTCAAATCATTTTTCTTTTAATTTTATTTTTACATGTACATAAATAAATGCTTAAGATTTGCAAAGCAAAACTTTTCCATAAATATGTTTTAAGAATTTTATATATAAAAAATTATTTTTTTTTTAAATATTGTTCTTCTATTTCAACCTCAAACTATCCAGAGAGTTAATTTATCTTATTTAAATATTGTGTTTTATGCTTTTAATCATTTTTATTTCAAAATGTCCATGTCTTTGTATACAATTTTCTTAAGCCCTTAGCCTCTTGAACATAAGATCTTGCATTTTATTTTTATATAGATACACAAAAACAACCTACCAACTAAATTTAATTAACAAAAAAAAATACTATAATTGGGGACAACATTTTTGATCTCTGCTGACTGCGGCCTATTAATTGAGATAAGAAAATGACGGATATAATTTTGTATTCATATTTGTAAAATTTTTTTTGAAAATATGTATCTATTCTTTGGTTCGTATATCCTCCTCCTTCCAAAATTAAACTATTGGCTGTAGGGAAGCAACCGAGCAAAGAAATTTTGCTTCAGTTGTCATTTATTCATTTAATGATGTATGGCGTATGAGTGATTTTTTTACAAGCAAATGAGGAACTAATTCGTTTAATGAATTTCGCGTATTAAAAAGTAGGAGATAATTATTTTTGTATATTAATTAAAAATGTATTTAGCACTTATTTTATATTTTTTAATTATCAACACCGAAGAGCACGGTTGGAAAAATTACTCAAAAATCATTATTTTGTACATATTATTATGTAGTTATGCAATCTGACCTAAAACTTACAGTCATTTTTTTTTTTTTTTGGTTATAAGTAGGGTTCGGATTTCTATGCAAATACATATTTTTTAGGGAAGCTTTGGAAGCAAGGAAACTAGTTATGTATACGAATCATGAAATTTTCTTTAAAGTGGCATTTAAACGTAGTTGCATATTTTTGCATATTTTAGGATAAATGCATATTTCGCATGTTTTTGCATATTTTTAAAATAAATGCATATTTTGAAAATAAATACATACTTTTGGAGCATATTGTCCAAAGATTTATTTAAAAAATAAGTATCCCTTAAATGAAATGCACACGCACCTCAAAACTTTTATCTTCTTATTTTTTTTATTCATTTGATGAACTTGAACCATATTTCAACTTCCAACCCCACATTATACGCATTTAAATTTGTATGAAAATGAATGTAGAGCGATCTTTTGCGATGTATAAGACATTTTTAAGACCGAATCGGCAACGTTTCGATTTCGAAAACTTCAACAAAAAAAAATTACATGATTTACGCAAACAAAACATTTAAAAATGAGAATAATTAAAGAGTAATTATTATTTTATTTTATTTTATTTTATTTTATTTTATTATTTATTATTTTTTATTTCAATTAAACAAATGAAAATGTTTTATTTATGTTTGTTATTTGTTTTCTTATTAATTGTTACGTTATTTTCGTTTTAATTCATTTCTACCAAACAATGAAAATAAGAGACTGAATTTTTTTAATTAAAAGCTGTATAAAATGTGTTTTTACTCTGAACAAAAATTAAGATAAAATGATTTTAATTGCATATTTTACCTGCATATTTAGCATTTTAAGGCGCATTTTTTAAGCGCATTTTTTGAGTTTTTTAGCGCATTCAAATCCGGACCCTAGTAATAAGTATTCGAAAACACAAAAAAATTAAAAACGTCGCTATTAGGATTTTGTTTATAAATATTTTTTTAATTAAATTTTGGGATATTCTATATTTTAAAACAATTATCTTACAAAATTTCAGTAACTTATGTACATTAGGGTGGTTCCTATATTGGGTTTTTTTGAAAATCCAACTTGGATAGGCATCAAATGACTCTAAATAGAGAACAAAAAATTCCTTATATTTTCAGATTTTTATTTCACCCCCCATGGTCTTCCTTATTCCACTTCAAGATACAAATAATGGAGTTAAGGTGATTCTTATAACACGCGAAAAAAACAGATCTTATAGATTTGATTAAGACGAAAAATAAAAATTGTATGGGAGGGGGGGTCTATTTCCCCCCGTTCAGGCAGGAGGGGTAATTTTCTAAAAATTTGACCCCAAATAGAAAAAAAAAAATATTAAAATACAACGGGACCACTTACAATGGCATGCTATAGCTTTTTTCAAAGCCATGAATCCAGTCTCTAATATGTTTTTTTTAAATCAAGTTTTTATTATAATTATATGTATCGAGTTTCAGTCAAATCCCGTCACCATTATTCTGCATCATCTTTTACATATGGACGTACAAACCAACGGACGATATGAACAAAATTAACATAATCGTATAATCTTATAATCGTAATATTAACCCATTAACGACCAAGCACTCCAAAAATTTGAATAATTTAAAAATATTTGAAATGCAGGCTATTATTACTTAAACTCAAATAGTTGTTTAAACAAATTAAAAATATTTTTGTAACTTTAGGAGATAAAGGGGTGTACTCAAATGAGTACACTGGCTTGATATGAGTACAAAAATTATTAATTTGCAGAAAAATAGGTTTGAACGAAAAGAGTGGTTTTTGATCTTTTTTCCAAAATTTTGAACTGTAGATTTCCAGATCGATGTTTTTTTGAAGTAATTATTGAAAAGAACAGAGGACGAATAGTGAAAAAGCATAATCACATGCAATTTCCCACGGAAATTTAACAAAAATGTTGGTGATGCAATACTTTTGAAAGGATAATATCTCCTAGAGACTCAATTTATTGATACTTGATCATTTTATTACCTTGTCTGAAGTTCTTTTCTCCTTCATCAATAGCATATGTTTGCTCTGCTTAGCAAGAGTTCACTAATGTACGAATAGCTATCATCCCCACCAGTTAACTCAACTTTGAAAAAGGGTTTTATTAGTTTTAAAGTGTTGAATCCCGAAACTGATTTGCAAGATCATCATGCCATATTTTTATGCGCAGACACCCACAGGGTTTATTCCAAGTGGAGGGGGGGGGAGAGGCAAATCTTCTAGGAGAGTGTTGATTTCTCAAAGTCTCCGACAGAAAAAAGTAAGTACATATTTGTTAAAAGTCTAAAGTACAAATTTAAAAATATGCTAACGTTGTATTTTGTAGAGGGGGGAAACTGCCCCTCTTGCCCAACTCTGACCACCTATGTTTGTTTTCAGCATATTTTTTACTTATGTATGTTTTCAATTTCGCAGGATTTAGGTTTTTCCACATTATGAATAGAAGCCAAAGTTCCAACGCAGTAAACTTTGCTTTTGTAACTAATAAATTGCGCTATGATTGTTTGGGAAATATTTAATGACCAACCCCAACCCCGCTATAACATCAAAATACTTTCACTGGCAGCAATTTTCAAACCTGCGATGAAAATGGAATGATTTCATTGTCTAAAGTATATTTTTTAAGAATTTGTTTTCAATTTTTGTTCACATGGTTTCGGCCAGTGTACTCATTTGAGTACACCAACTTTGTGCATGATTTACCATGGATAAGAGTGACTTATATGTTTGCACTTTTTTTGTAAAAAGAATTGTTAACATCCTAACTAAATAATTCACATGCTTTTATATCTGTTCAGTGAAATTTTTTATTTAAAAATTACCATTTATTGGTGCATGGACGAAAAATTGCTCCAATCGGAAAACACATAACACTCAAGTTCCAAAAAAAACTTTAAAATTACTTTTATCTTCATCAAAATATTTCCAAATCTAAGCACACATGTCCACGCTTCCATTAAAATAATAAGTTCATACCAATTATTCTAACTTATTATTCTAAACTTTATTCAATGTTACGAAAATACTGTACTCAATTGAGTACAATGGCAGCTAATGGGTTACTTTATAATTGAATCCTCGAAACCAATTTATAAAAGTAAAATTTGTAAAATATTTTCATAATCCAGTTCAAAATACTTATAGAATTTAAATTTCTTATCTTTTTTATAAGGAAAAATATGTACGAAGGAAGATTGGTAAATGGAACCTCTGCCTTAACAATGAACACATATTATCACCAAAGACCAAAGGCGATCTCCTTTTTCTTACAACAGCAGTTCAAACCTGATGATCTTCGGACCTCTGGGAAGTGACTTGGATTTATCACATTATCGTTGTTTCCAAGAACGCAATTTGTTGGCACTCAACTGTTAGAAGAATTCTCTGCGCCTACGAAGTTATATTTGCAACTAGCATGAAAGTATTTGATAAACATAATGACTGATTTAAAAATTGGATTAAGGCTCAAACAAAAACTGCATAATTAATGAACAATACCAATACCCAAAGAATTCTGACTAGCTATAAGTCAACAGTAGATTTCATGAAACTTGGTAAGACTTATAAATAATCATAGTTTCCTTATTACCTGTTGATAACTCAAAACAGTACATGCACCATGCACGCTACCTATTTCAGGAAATAGAATTTACTGATACCAAAAACACAGAAACTAAAATGACAGACGGTGGAGCATCATGCCTTAAAAAATTTTAAGTTCAGATGTCAAAAAGACAGATATTTTATCATGATCCCTGGGCATCAAAAAACGTGAAAATAAAAAATTTGTTGATTACAAATAATTTTTACTTGCTATATTTAATTACTAAATGGTAAATTATGGATTCGTAAGAAAATTGAACTTGATATTTTGATCAGACTTGTCATAACGATGATAGGAAAGACAAAAAATTAAAAAGTGGATCTCAAAATTCTGACTGTTTGTTTGCTCGGCTACAGCCTAGACAGCCGGATCGATTTTCTTCAAACTTTCGAACTTGGTACATAGTTACGGTGACCATCCATCCATCCTCTTTTTAAGAGGACAGTCCTCCTTTTCGGTAGCACGTTCTCTCTATTTTATTTTTTTAAAGAGGACAGTAACTTGTCCTCCTAAATTATACTCAAAATGTTCTTTTTTCATCTTTCGAATAATTTGTCTACGATTAAAAATAAATTAGGTTATTTCTTCATTACTAAATCACTTAGATATAAAAAGGAGACAGCACTGGTTTGACTCCAAAAGCTTTTACAATTTCACACGGATCAACATTGTTGACAACTATGCTTGATGGAACAAGTTTTCAAAATATTTTGTTAGCCATACAATTCAGGTTGACAATATGTTTTTTTTTTTGTGTTTAAATGATCAAACATCGGTGGTTGTCAACAATGTTTGACAAGATGTTGTTCTGTGTAAGCCCAATGTATACAAATTAAGAAAAGATCAAGAAATCAATGATGAGGAATTATTTGTCAAGATTTCTTGAGTCAAACGATAATTCAAAGAAGAATAAGGAGCCCTGCCAAGGTTTGTTTATCTTGGAATTTACTTCAATCTAATTTTATTTGTTCACAAACCAAGGGAGCCAAAAGTGAGTTCGTTTTTATTTTTATTTTTTTTATTTTGTTTTATTTTGTTTTATTTTATTTTATTTTATTTTATTTTATTTTATTTTATTTTATTTTATTTTATTTTATTTTATTTTATTTTATTTATCCTTTTTTGTTGATGTGCCCTCCGCCACTGATCTGTAATTAACACGTACAGTAGACGCTGAATTTAGTAATCGTAAAATTGTGAACTATCCACAAAAGTGAACACACAAAATTTTATATAAAAATGTACTTTGTATAAAAATATCTCGCAAGCATTTAAGATCGCTTAAATAAATCTAAAAATATTCACATCCAACAAAATGTGCATTTTGTATCAAATTCACCATTAGAATGCTTTTTTAAAACTCCCGCTCGAAAAAGTGAACAATCTCGAAAGAGTATGAACAGGCCTGGTTTTTATTACTTCACTATATCGAGGGTCTACCTACAGTATGAACCTTTAATTTTATTTTGATTATTTTTAAGTATAAAATATTTTTAACAACTTCATAAATCAACTTACCACCATTTTTCAAATAAGAACAATATTGTAAGTAGATATTAGATACCTATAATACTTATAAAATATTCAAATATTTAAAAGTCTTATGGTGCCATCTGTGATGATTCCATTGAATTAAAACTGTTAACAGCTAACTCTTTACAAACTAACTCAACCACAAAATAAAGCGAATTCAGAATTGAGTGTTTTTATTTAAAATAAAACATAATTTTACTTAACATATCTGTTAACCAATTAACAGTCTGTTATTATTCGCCACATCAACAGAACATTACATTCCCCTTCGAAGCGAATTTATCTGGGATTCAAAAAACAGGTTGTTTTCTGTCTCTGGCTCTCGCTCTCATTATTATATCAACCTGAATTCGCCGAGAGCAACAAATTTTATTTTTTTTTTGTTGCATTTGAATTGCTGTAGTAAAGCAAAACACTTTGAATGCAATCAACTGGCAATCAGTATTAATAAGAAATGAATTTTGTTTGTCATGCTCGATGGCAAGAGGAAATCATTTTTAGATAAAGTTGCAAAATTTGTTGTTTATGTTAACTTTGTGTGTGAATAGCTTTGATTTGCAGATGCAATCCTATTTACATAAAATACCTACACAACATGTTCAAATTTAGAATTTAAAAATAGTCTTTCAAGTAGACGATATTACTAGTAGTAGATACTTGTAGCTATCGAAATGAACTTATTAATATTGACACAGAGATGTGGTGTATCTATAATAATCATTTATTTTCAAGATACCTACCTACTTACTCGTATGTAGCCCTTATGAAGATACAAATTGAAATGCAATAGGTATCTATTCACACAACAGGTTAACTACCCTATGATGACCAAGAAAAGGGGTTGTTTTGTGTTGTTTTTGTAGTGGTTTTGATTTATTTACTTAAGATCCTTATTAATTTCCATTAAAGGATTTGATTTGTGGGTTTGAGGTTAGCAGGATAGGTGCTAGGTATTTCCTTGGAATCGATAGTAATTGCAAATTCCTTTGATAAATCAAATCAAAATAAGTAGGTACCTAAAAGTGCCAGTTCTCTGAAAACAATTAGTATTTTGTTTGCATTACATATTTGGCTTTCTTGGTTTTGACATTCATGCATTCATTAAAGCACTTTTGTATAGGTATGTATAATTAACAGTCCATCACTCACCGGAAACAGAGGAATCTTCATACAAATACAACACTAATTATGATGTTTTATGAAATAACCATGAAGTAAGTATCAATTATTAATTTTGTGGCTTTTGTCACACACAGGAGTCTGTATATGTAGGTAAGAGACCAAGACCATTTATAATTTTGTCAAAACGTATAACGTCAAATAAAGGTTTATTCTCTCTCAGCATGACCAACTCTAATTTGGAAGGAAAAAAAAAAAAACATAAAAATAAAATGGAGGTGATTAGTTCTTTTATACACTAATTATAATAAAATAAAAAAAATGAAACAGAATTATACATACTTCAAATGAGGAAATAATTAGTTATGGACAGTCAGTATATCTCTGGACTTAAACCTTTGTGACATCAGTCGCAATTTTAGTAAGAGCATTCCGCAACCTACCTAGCTATATGTATCTGTAGAAATGTAGGTATGTAGTTTTGAATAAATTATATCTTTTTATGACCATACATTAACGTAATTAATTGATTGTAACGTTAAAAGTTGTGTGTGATGATATTTAGATTAGTGCTTTGGGTAAAATTGATGTGTAGGTCAGCAGAAATTGTTGGTCAATTTTGAAAATTACCAAATTGAAAAATGCAATAATATTTTGCTTGATTTTGTATTTATGGTGGGGATTAATAATAATTGACATAGAAAATGCATGTTTGTGGTTTTATTCAACCTCAAAATATAATTTAGATTTGAGCTTCATTTTAGTTTCCCTGGTGCTACTTGAATTTTCAGATTTTTGGAATGTTAGCATTTTGTAAAAAATAGGTAGGTAATAGGTATAATAGTGAAAACACCTTTTTATAAACAACAATTAAGTTTAAATGTTTTAAAAATTGAATATTTTTGTTTGAGAAAGAAGCATTAAGACTGCTTAAGACAAGCGAAAATGCTACCTATTAAATTCACCGTTGCGTTTCTGAAAGAATAGTGTGACACTATAGCCACTTTTCAATATGTATAATAGGTAGGTAGCTATAACTCGGAAATTAAGCGGAAACTGGTTTTGACAATTTAAATTCAAAACTAAATTTTCTATGGAAATGGATGATTGGAAAATTTAAAAAAAAAATATTTTAACAGAAGAAAAATAGAACAATTCAGAATTTCTATTTACACGCATAAATTTTTGTTGGAGCAAAAATAGAATTTAGTTTATTTTTGAAAAATATTTAATTTATCATTAGAAAAAAACAAAACAGTGAGAACTCCTTATTAGAATTTGGTAGAATAAAGGTCTCCCTATGAGCAATATGCATGCAATCGTATCGGGTGCTACATTGGTAAGCATAAATCTTTGGTTATTGTTGGGAGTACATATATTACAAAAAACAAGGGCATTTACAGAGAGGGGGGAGGTCACGAGGTCAAGTTGACATTTTCACTTTTTCATTTTATTTAGAAATTGAGAAAAAAAGAAATCAAAGGGCACAGTAGTGCCCAGCCAAGTTCGCGGCACTACACCCTTTTTATACAGGAACAAACTCAGTTGATTTTCAAACCCCCTCTAACTTCAGTACCAATACAGTCATAAAGTTCAAATTTGCAGTATTTTCCGAGCTGATCAAACACAGGTGGCTCACCAAATTAAATTTCAACATTTTAGCTTTAGTAAGGGTGGCAATGGTGCAGTGGATGTAGTACTTGACTGCTAACTTAGAGGTGTGGGTTCGAGCCCCATTCTAGGCAGCATTCTTTTCTATAATCTCCAAGTTTAACTGGATGCCACCCGTGAGATTTAATGAGATAATAAATACCTTGATCTCAATCCACTGTGCCAGATCTTTCCTATCCTCCTACTCTTTCTTACTGTAGTACCTCGTGGCATGATGGTTAGTGCGTAGGACTGTCATGCCGAAGGTGTGGGTTCGATTCCCAGCCGTGCCACCTAAAAACAGAAATGTTTTATTCGAGGTACTGCCTCTTGCGAGGAACTGACAAATCCTCCAAGAGTATACTTGTCATGAAAAAGTGCTTCTCATTTAGCCGTTCGGACTCGGCAAAAAACTGTAGGTCCCCTCCATTCCTGCCAACAAACACGCACACAGGAATGGTTGTGAGTTGTAAGTCACAAGGCCCTGGTTCTCCACGAGCTGTTGCGCCACCCAATTTATTTATTTATTATTTTACTCTTTCTTACTAGTGCCGTGCAATTCAGGTTGCATTTAAAAGACCTAAGGGCTTACAGGCATATAGTTAACCTAACCAACAAAAAAAAAAAATTCCTGAGATATAGGACTTCAAAAATCGCAAAAACCGTAACTGACTGACTCACTCACTGATTCGCTGACAGATCATCAAAATTATGGAGCACTTCCCGACATCGTAGAAAATTGAAATTTCGCACAACGGTAGGCCTTGTGAAGCATACAAAGGAAAAATCGAAAATCTGCAATTTTCTATTCAGGGGGCGTGACGCGTGACATCCACCCACTTTCTTAAAAATTCTTATAATTTATATGGAGCACTTCAGATTGTGGTAGAACGATGAAAATTGGTAAGACGGTAGGGCTTGAAGTATTTTGAAAAGTAAAAATCATAAAATTAAAAGTTCAGTTCAGGAGACGCGGCATCCAAAATGTATCTTAATTCACCCATGCACTTCTGATAGAATGGTCACACTGGCCACTTTTCACTACTTTTTGTAAAGGTAACTCGCAAACTAAGCCAAATTTGACAATTTTACACTTCAAATCTTTTGTTTAATATTAGATTTTCTATTGAAATTGATAGTTTAAAAAAATTTTTAAAGTAATTTAAGCAAGAAAAGTAAACAAAAACCAACCTTAAAAAATAAAATCAAATAATAAAATAAAATCAAAGATTTATAATTTTTTTAATAAATTGTATGCATATTTTTTTTTAAGCAAAAATATTGCTTTTTTACATGTGATATTAAGGCCTAAAGACTCTACATTACTTTGTTTAAGTATGTCTTGAGGGAATCTTCGCTCCGAAAAAAGTTTTACGCTATTTAGAAAAAAAAAATAAAAATCATTGATTTTTCCATTTTTTTTTATTTTGGTTTTTGTTAACTTTTCCTGCTTAATTTTTTTTATGAAATTTTTTAACTATCCATTTCGATAGAAAATTTAATTTTGAACAGAAAATTTCAGGCGTAAAATTGTCAAATTCAGCTTAGTTTCCAAGTTATACAAAAAATAGTGAAAAGTGGCCAGTGTGACCATTCGCTCAGAAGTGCATGGGTGAATTAAGTAACATTTTTGGGTTTAAGCATTCTTATGGGCCAAACAAATATATTCAATAATAAAAACCATTGCACGTATTTATTGTTCCTTTTTTCAAAGGTCTATTCAATAGGCTAAAAGTAGAGTCATATCAAAACAACTCCAAATTATGACATTATGATTAAAATTTGATGGATTTACTTTGCAAGTCTTCTCTTAATTACTTTCTTATTCACAACTTTAAAAAAGTATGAAAACTTGACCAGTGAACCCACCAAATTTTAATCAGTAGGTAATCATCAAATACCAAATTTCTGTCATAATTTGGAGTAGTTTCGATATTACTTTACTTAAGATATTTGACTTCATGAACTTAAAACTTGGCATTTACTTTAGATCTCATTACTTACGTGTAAATTTAACGGCGAGAACAAAACGAAACCATAGCGAGAAAAGCACCACATAGATCCCCTATCCCCAAGACGAACACTCAGTGGCGTAGCTAGGATATTTGCCGCTTGGGGCAAAACAATAATTTGCCGCCCCTTCGGTCTAACAATACTTAATAATAAAATCGGTCTTAGAGTTGCAGACAAAGTTTTGACTAAAATATTTTTTTATAAATGCAAGGAATTACATTCTGCGAAATATTGATACACGCCACATGAAAATTTTTCGTTTCTGACCTACTGGGATTTAACTTTAAACCGACTGTATATAATATAGGCACATGAGACTTGAATTTTTTTTTAATGTTTGCTTTCGTTCAAAAATAATAAAGTTCATAATTGTTCATTAAGCGTGTCTCACCAAATAAAATCTCTGAGAGCTCAGATATTTTTAAAGTGGGGCAAAAAATCTCACCTGAGCACTAAGATTTTTTCCAGAGATTACTGAGACGAAAATTTTTTAGCTTAATTTCTCAATGCTCTTTTTCAGCTAAAACTGTTCATTTGACAGCCAAATTGCAATTTCTCGGTAATGTGCAAATACGAAATCGATACAAAAATACAGAATAGAGGTTGAGTGTTGATAAAAAGGAAAAATAAATTGATCTTAGTATTATTTTTCATTCATTTAATAAAGTTTTGTGCTTTAAAATTTAAATATTTAAAGCAGAGTTAAAATTTTATTTCCATAATTTCAGTACGATTGAACAGAGTATTTTTCTTTCACCAAAGCATTCCGCCTACGTCAACTTCATATTAAGCGTTCGGTGAGATTTTACTTGGTGAGCCTCAGTACTCAACAGCGAAACTGATTGCATACTGTTCATATTTCTCAGATCTAATGATCATGAACCATGAAAGGGTCAAAGCAACGGCTAAGTCACTACTGAGTGTCTGACTACAGAGTTGTTACTTCACTGAAATTGCAGTAGATTGTTGATCTAATACATTTTTTCTCAAAATAAATCTGCTGAAAAATCTACATACTGCACTTCATTTTACGAACAAAAATTAATCTTCAAGCTTTCGCAAAAAAAAGAATCACATTTTTTTTTTAATTCTTGTGTTGTGTTGAATGCAGCCATATGTATAATTGTTTAGAGCTTTTTATGTTTGCTGGTTTTATGTTTGAAAAAAACTATTGTTATGTTTTATTTATTTTTATTCATTTATCAGTTTTGTATAAATAATATTTTTATTTTGAAAAAAAAAACAAATTATCTGCGAAAATATTCAATCGAAAGCATTTTTGTTTTTTTTTTCAAATCTAACGTGACACATTCTTTGAGAAAGGTCAAACCCTCTGAACTTAATTGAGAGAATTAACAAACACATATATGTAAAGCTACAAAAAAGAATGGTCATTACGAAAGCCATTTTGTTTCAAAATTTGATGAATTGCTTATTTAAAAAAAATAAACTTTTGTGTTTATTACCAACTTCTATAATGAGCAACGGCCATGATACCAATGTTATAGAATTTCTAACTTAAAAAATAATACTTTTTTGTTTATTTCCAACTTCTGCAATAAACAACGATGATGATTCTGCGCCCCTATTGATTTCAATATAATAAAAATTGATTTAAATTTATTTTACAAAAATTAAACTTGTGTTTATTTCCAACTTCTCATGAAGATCGAGGAAGATTTTGCCGCCTCTACAAATTTGAATACTATTAAAATTGTGCATTTTCTAATAAAAATTTAATAAAATTTTCAATAAAAAAAACTTCTGTAATTGGTTTACATCCCATAAACAATGAAGATTATTTTCCCATTTGCCGCCTCTAACTCCTGGCGCCCGGGGCGACCGCCCCCTTCGCCCCCCCCTAGCTACGCTAATGCGAACACTGGACTGGAAACCACAATTAGAATTTTAAACTGTGTGTTCAGCTTATTTTTTGAAACGATTTTATTTTGAAAAATAGAACTTCAACGAGACTATAGCGAGACCAAAGTGAGGTGATGGCTAACATGCCCAATTCCAAAAACCACGTGTAAATATCACGGCAAAATCAAAGCGAGACCATAGCGGAAAAGCTTTCCCCGTCCAAACGGACACTGCGAGGCAACATCGAGACGAAAAAAAATACCACGATACTTAAAACCATGTTTGGATGACCAGGCCGAAACTTCAGCGAGATGAAGCCGAAGAATCAAGTCATTGCCATCAGCCGTCAATCGTCGCCGTCTTCGTTGTCGTGCATTTGCTTACATTGAAATTTTAACAACTCTGCTCATGAATAATGATGCGCATAAAGTCGGCTTTTCCAAACAACTGGGATTAATGAACTTTTTTCCATTTTTCACGGAAAATAAAATAACAAATAAATTATAAATTACAAACAAAATACTTTTTAAATATTCTTTCAATGTTTTTTTCAATATAAACTTCAAAATAAAAGTTGTTCATAAGAACTAATTTTCTCACTCTTGACTCATGCTCAAGAAGCGAACATGTCTGTTAATGAGCATTTTGACACAGCTCATAGGGTGCGCATGAGCATATGCAAATACATGGAAGCATGAGCAAAATTAAGAATGCTCAAAGCTAATTACTTTTGAGAAATAGCCTATCATGAATTTTGATCTAGTTTTGTCTTTGTATATAAACTTATATAACAAATTTATATACATACAAGAGTTTAGTTCACTCATGAGCAGCTCATGAGTGAGCATTTCCATAGTCTGAATTTCAACCTACAAAATCATAAACTCAAACTCACTACACGCTCTGTGTACCAACTCAAATGTGTCTGTATAGTCAATACAGACGACATGTACTCAAAACATAACTTTAAACCACCTTTAGTGAAATATGTAATAATGAGAACAGCGTGGATATATACGTAAGACGAGACAGAGGGGAGCTTGCTTCCCCTTATCAAAATATATTTCGTAGCTATTTTTTTGCCAAGGAAGTAAAAAAAAACTATTATTTTTTAATATCAGCAAAAAAAATTTATGAGTTTGCCCCTCCCCCTGATTGAAATCCTGCATACGCCCTTGGACAACTTTAATTTACAAAAACTCCCGCCATCTAAATGGAAAAATATATTCATTACAGCCAATTCAGTTCTAGTAAAATAAAATGAACTTCTAATATACGTGTATACCACATAATTTTTAAACAACACTATGTGATGAGTACAGGCACAGTCGATCAGTACAAGAAGTACCTACATAAGTGAAATACCTGTGGGGACAGGTGCGTATCCAGGATTTCGCCCAGGAGGAGGGCAATTTTCTTGTAGTCTTGCCAGCTGTGCTGGGGCATGCCACTGCGGAATTGTTTTCAGAGTTTCCATAATCTCCATGTGGTCGCTCTACACATCTTGTCACACAAAGCATTGTGAGTGGATGAGTTTGATGAAGAAAGCAATTATTACTTCTTCCACAACTGCCACAGTATCCCCAACAGAGGGAAGTGGTTACTTTACGAAACTTCACGAAATGAAATTATGCAGTCTGTAGCTGATGTAGCATGGTGTCCTTACAGCGGTTTTGGATTCCCCCTGGATCTTCGAAATATCATCTCAAATCTCGGGAAGCTTGATGATCCATCCGTATGTTCCTATTCCCACGCCTGACGTTCGAATTCGAGTGAAAGTTTCAACCTCTTCTTTATAGCAGGGACAATAATTTGGTCAATGACCTGGCCTGTTGGGGGCTGTTTTCTAAAACGTCATCTACGTCAAAAATGCATTTTCATTTGCGAAAACGCAATAGGTAATGCGTTAGCATTCTGCAATGCAATTCTGCAGGAAAAAATCGGCTTGACGCCAAAAATATTAAGAAGCCAGAGAACTTGTTCGTAAACTTCAAATGCGTTTGCATGAAAGTTGACTGACGTTGATCAAATGATTTTGGGCAAACAGAACAATTGCATATTTTTGGCGATAGCAATATTCACGTCAAAAAATGACAATCCTTTGATAGTTAAATTGACGTTGACTTGACTTTGTACCTTTCAAATTATTTTCGGAACTTACCGCGTTTCAATAAAGAAATTTATATTAATTTCTTCTTCCTGACGACGTTTCGAAGAAATTACACCCTTCGTGGTCACGGGATTAGACTGACGTATAATAGTCGGAAAAAGTATTTTGACAAAAAAAAATATTTCGCATTTTTCTTTATATCTTTCGTTTTATTGAAAGAACAAATCTGAAAAAAATATATTATAATGTTATCAAGATGAGCTTCCAAAAAAAACATACAAAATTTAGGGAAAAAAGTATTATGACAAAACTAAAAAGGCTTGTAAGTAAAGGTTTACTTTTTAGTTCAAACAGTGAGGATTGATTTTTAGTATGTTTTTGAGTGCTGAATTCAAATCCGTCATCCGTTTTTGGCTATATCAGCTCGGGTTTTTAAGAAATTCGCGTTAGACCAAAAATGTTTTTTTTTTTTAACATTTAGAAATAACAATTTTTTAACAAGTTTTGCAAAATTATCTGCAAGCAGTAATCTTCTTCTTCAAATATCAGTTTAAATCTTTTCAATATCTCACTTACTTTCCGAGAAATTCTTATTGCAAGATATTAGTCTTCACTCGATATTTCTTCATGTAAAATAAACCGTGTAGTAAAATATGCCAAACGCATACATTTCAACAAAGGATTGATCAGAGAGGAAAGAAGATACTGGAAAGTTATAAATTGATATTTGAAGTTTCACAAAACTTATTAAAAAATCATTATTTCTATATGTTAAAAGGCTGCAAAAAAACGATTTTTTGGTCATTTTCTAACGGGAATTTCTTAAAAACCCGAGCTGATATAGCCAAAAACGGATGACGGATTTGAATTCAGCACCCAAAAACATACTAAAAATCAATCCTCACTGTTTGAACTAAAAAGTAAACCTTTACTTACAAGCCTTTTTAGTTTTGTCATTATATACTTTTTTCCCTATACGTTTTTGAAATACAATTTTTATTTTCGAAACTATTATTATTAATCTAAATTTTGTATGTTTTTTTTTGGAAGCTCATCTTGATACCATTATAATATATTTTTTTCAGATTTGTTCTTTCAATAAAACGAAAGATATAAAGAAAAATGCGAAATATTTTTTTTTTTTTTTTTCAAATTACATTTTCCGACTATTGTATGATGGATGTTGTTTGTTTAGCTTGTTCTTAATGTCGGGAACAAGAAATTAATATAAATTTATACATTTTTTAATTGAAACGCGGTAGGTTTCGAAAATAATTTAAAAGTTACAATGATAAATGTCCGCGAAAAGAATAGTTTAAAATTTGACTTTGCTTATTTTTGAAAACGGCCAAAGACAACACTTTCTTCTAAGTGTAGAAGTTCCATCCAACTTCTCTCCAGCAGTGACTGCAGTAATTGGTTTTTTGATGGTTTCTCTCCAATCTTCTTCATAGGATTCGTACTTTTCGTCAGTTATATAATACGGAAGTTCCTAAAACGCATTCACGAAAGTCACAAACAACTCACGGACATTACTATCAGAAACATTTTTAAGTTAAGGTCCAGCTGGGAAGATGTCAGATACATCGGTTGTTTCACCAAAAAGGATTAAATAATTTCGTGAATTGGAAAATCAGGAAAATAGAAACGTGCAGTCCTCTTTTGGCTGCCAAGAATTAATTTCATGAACGTTGAAAGAAAAACATTTTTTGATTACATTTTATTAAATTCATTCTTATGCATCATTCGTTCTTGCCCAGGAGGGAGGGGAGGTGGGGGGGCAATTACACCCATTGCTCCCCTGTATCCACGACTATATGGTTTAGAATTTAATTTACAGTTTTGGTCTGGCATCTGTGTATCCCTCACTTGATTTATTTACAAAAAATCTGATTTATCATAACAAATACAATTTTGTTGCCAAATTTTATCAAAGAACCAGAACTTTTCCGTGCAAAGTTTCTAGAAATTATAATACAGTTCAAGGATTAATCTTTTTACATCCTTTTCTACTTTCGGTTGTTATAATAGCCTTGCATTAGTCCATGGTTTCAACTAAAATAGTTTGCACAGCTTTTTCTCTGTTCTACCCCTATCCATAAAAAGACACTATTCTATTAAAATACATAAATAAGTATTTATTCTGTATACATACTTTATACAAGTTTAATCAATGCATGATTTTTGTAGACATAACATATTTATACCTATCCTATTTTACCCTTCACTTAACTTATTATTTGTGTAATATTTTAATGGAAGTTACACTTAGCAAACATTTAAAAAGTCAGCACAGACGAAATGTGTTTTATTTTCTAGGTTTAACTGATGTGTGTGCATGCATGATGTCTTTTTTCACCTTTCAATGGTTCTTATCAAATCCATCAGACACACAATTTGATTGACTCACCTTGACACCTTGTCAGTTGTTGTCACATCTGCTAGTAACAAATATTTTAAGAACCACGAAACTACCACCAACCACCATTCCGTATAAATGCCAACCATCAGCCAATTAAGAGAAATGAAGAAAAAGCAAGCACAGGGTGCGCTAAGAGAAGATAAATAAAATGACGAATGCGTGTCATTATTATTTTATTTGTTTTATAAATAAATGATTTCTAATAACGTGACATTTTGTTTCCTTTATTTCAATGACTCAATGGACAATGGACCAAAAATTTGATAAGTCTTAGTAATGATAAAAAGAGAAAGAGAGAGTATCATATTTTCTCTTTTAATATTTACAAAAAAAGTAAATTTATCGTTTTATTTTCAGTAAAAAAAATTAATTAAATTAAAAGTTTTAAAAGTCTCTTTTTTTTTTAGAAGTTGTGAAACTCCAAAGTATTTAAAAAGCATATTATTAACGTAAAATTTTGAGGGTACAAATTTTAAGGGTAAAACGAGTTTGCTTTAACTGACTGGATGGCGGATTTTAAAAAATTGGAATGCTTTTATCATTTAAATGCACAATGATAGAAAAATAGGTATAATCCTGTATCTTTCCTACGCAAATTTGCTTAAGAGTTTAATTCAAAAACATTCCATAAACAAATAAGTTTTATATTTTCTAAATCATAAAGAAAGTTATCTATGTTGCACCCTGTATTGAAGTTAAATGAAGGTTAAAAGGTAAGGTAAAGGTTGGAAAGAAATTCCATCCAGATTATATGGTATCCTTCTAAAGTTGATATGTATACATAACATTACGTTTTTGTTAGGATTAAGGATTTTATGGGGAAGACAAGAGAAATCATTTGCTCATGAAACTTGGTTGATATTTACACACGTGTTTAACTTAGACAGAAGGTATGTAATTGTCGTGTCGCGGTGGTTTTGGAGTCTTATTTAAATTTCAAGAAATTTATTTCTTTGGCACTTTTTGTAAAGTTTTAAGTCATGAAATGTATAATAAGTATTTCGAATTAATTAAATGCGAAAGCAACAAAAACAAATTTAAAATTTAATAAAATAGGAGACTTTGTTGCAAGTGATGATGCCTGCTCTTATGGTTTAAAAATGTATAAATACTGGGGGTGGGTGCAAGAGATTAAACCAGCACTATATGATTTTTAGCAATTATTTGTTTTACCCACTTGCTTAAAAAGGAAACTAATTGTTGCTTTAAGATATCAGTCGGACAATTCTTATCATCTTTTGACTACAGCAACTTTTACCCAGGCAAATGGGACTTTGACAGGAATTTGCAGTTTTTTTGCATTCTTTTTGCATGACTATTCCCGAGTTGCAGTTCACAAAATAAGAGTGTAATCGAATGACCTGCTAACTTCAAAGAGATGTTATAAAAGGTCTCATGGTTAGATAGATAGATAGATAGATAGGTTGATTTATTATTTCTCAAATTGTTTACATGTTCAATTTTTGTTTTTAAATATACTTAAATCTTTAAAGGCATGGCCAGAAGGGCCGTCAGCCAGACGATAGCTTGTTTGTAACAATTTCAATTAATTTCCGGTTTATCGAGTTTTATTAATTCGGAGTTAAAAATCTTCTGTCATTATCTTATTTCTATATACTAAAGAATACTTTATATATTTTATTAGTTTTTGCCAATCATTGCCATTTAATATTGTCATACATTCTGTTTGGTCTAGATAGTTTTTCTGCCGTATCTCCACCAGCATAGGACATCTTCCAATAAAATGTATCACATTTTCTCTTTCAAGGGTGTTGCACATGGAGCAATTAAGCAGTAGATCATTTCGGTGCGGTATGAAGTTTAGGGGTAGCAATTCTCCTCTGGCTCGAAAAATCATTGATATTTGTTCTCCCTTATAGTGGTCATTGAAATAATTAGCTACGCCAAGATTGTACTTGAGGTTGGAATACGTTTCCCTGTAAATTGAGCTCTTCGCCTGTTCAATACTGTCGTGTCTTATTTTCGAGTGTAACTTTTGTAACAATTCATCCAGGTATGGTTTCCACGTTGGTATGTTTTCTAAAGTTAGATTAAAAGGCAGCGCGCACTCTAAAGCTAACTTTTCCCATTCTTCGAACCAAGCAATTTTTGATTTAATAATAGCAACAGCGACTCTCCGAGCAATTTTTTCAGTTGAGCTATACATGAGTTTAATAATATAGTCGAAGTGGAGTTTTAAGGACCTGAGATAGAGAGGTGATAGGCCTGTTTCGATTAGTAGCATGTAGTTTGGGGTGGTGTCCGGAAGTCGGAATTGGCGTTTTAAGTAGAATCGCAGTAGTTTTTCGGCGGTCTCATACTGACTCCATCCCCAAGATTGAGCTGCGTAAAGCATGATTGCTTCGGATGTGGCTACAAAAACTCTATATTTTGAACTTAAAGAAAGATCCTTGTTCCCATACACGTTTTGCCAAACTGTGCCTATAGCGTTTTTTGCAGTCGTTGATTTCTTGCTCAGGTGCTTTTCTAAGTTGAGGTTACTTGTTATCGTGAAGCCTAAATACGGGTACTCCTTTACAGTCTCGATTTGATCTGCTCCATAGAACCATCTTTCATTTCGAGCTAAGCGACCTGTCCCTCTGCGGAAAACCATTGTTTTGGATTTATTAAGGTTGACAGTCAAGTTCCATTCACAGCAGTAGCCACGTAGTCTGTTTATCATCAATTGTAATGACTCAGGAGACTCTGCCAAAAGAACCAAGTCGTCAGCATACATTAGGATCTTGATCTGTAGTCCATCCACTGTGATTCCACCGGGCATGATTTTGTGCAGGTCTTCAATATATAAAGCAAAAGCTGGTGGGCTGAGGTTGCATCCTTGTTTTAGTCCTACTGTAGAACCAAACCAGTCAGAAAGATTTTTGCCATTCCAGACTGCGTTTAAAGTTTGACTATAAATGCCCTCAATTACACTGCCAAACTTTAAAGACATTCCATCCCTGTATAGTTTATACATAAGAGCCTTTCTGTTTATGGAGTCGAACGCTGCTCGGAAGTCCACGAAGAACACATATAGTTTTTTGCGCCTGCGAAGGTACGTATCTGCAATATTTGTCAGGCTGAAGATGTGGTCCACGGTGGAATAGCCTTTCCTAAATCCGATTTGGAATTCACTAAGGAGGTGAGTGGTTTCAATCCAATTTGTCATACGGCATC
Source organism: Dasysyrphus tricinctus (assembly GCA_963921185.1). Classification (NCBI taxonomy): domain Eukaryota; kingdom Metazoa; phylum Arthropoda; class Insecta; order Diptera; family Syrphidae; genus Dasysyrphus; species Dasysyrphus tricinctus. The sequence continues at coordinate 232,726,006 of OY992531.1, read as the reverse complement.
TCAATATTTCCATAAATATTTTTAAGGATGAGTTGAGGAAGGCAATATTACGATAGTTTGATGGGTCCATTCTGTCTCCCTTCTTGAAAATTGGAAAAATTATTGATTTCTTAAAAGCCTCGGGTATTTGTGAAGATTTGAATATATTGTTGTATGCTGTTGAGAGATATTTTAAGAACCCTTCTGTTGCATATTTAAAAAACTCATTGGGGATTCGGTCACATCCAGGTGCCTTATTATCTTTTAATTTGACGATTGTTGACATTACCTCAGAAATGGTTATATCGCAGTCTAGGATTTCGTTTTGAAAAGCGAGTCTAGCGTACTGTATTTCTTGTTCACAGATTCCTGCATTTACTTGTTTCTCAAAATAATCTCGGAGTGACGATGGAGGTAGTAGAGTATCAATAGTAAATTGCTTTCCCTTGATATTTTGAACAGCTTTCCAAAAGTCTGAGGGATTTTTAGAGTTAATTAAATTTTCCATCTGTTTTTTTTATAAAATTTTCCTTTTTGAGCTTGCACAAGGTTTTGTATGCACGGTTTGCTTCTAAGTACTCTTTTTTTAAACATTCGGAAGTATAATTTTGAAATAGCTTCAAAAGAGCGAATGATTTTTTTCTACCTGATTCGCATTCTCTATCGTACCATGGTGAATGATATTTTGTGGCTACTTTTTTTCTGCTAGGTAGGACTGCTGAGATTTCTATGATTTGTTGTAAGTCTTTTATTGTGATTTCAGATTCATTTGAGACCTGCGCTGCAATGTTGTTATTTAAGTTCCGTTTATAGACTTCGACTTGATTTTCTCGCCATCTTAGTTTAGGTAGAAGGGGGTTTACCGAACCAAGTTGTGTTTCACTAACCAGTTCTGAGGTTTCTAATGTTGTGATCAGAGGCATATGGTCAGAGTATATCTGGCTGCCCACCTCAAAATTTGAAAGCAGCGAATAGCAATCTAACGACATAAATAAGTAATCAATTACAGACTGCCCTGGATTTCGTACAAAAGTAAGATTTCCGTCCCCATCTCCTTTTCCTGTTCCGTTTATTATGGATAAATCGAAGGCACTTCCCATTTCCAATATGGATCTTCCTCTGGCGTTTATTTCAGTGTCTTTTGATTTCCTTGCTAAACGATTGCGGCTAATGAAGGTTGCACATTGCTTCTGCCCAGTACGAGCATTGAAATCTCCAACGAGTATACAGTTTCTTTTCACCTAAACTCTGCATTGCTTCGGATAATTTAGCAAAATCGGATTGCCAATAGGAGCAATTTAAATAAACTGGGACGACATTTACAATTTTGTTGTTCATAGCAATCTCCATAAAGGTGTAATTCTCCTCTTGCCTAAATCTGCAAACTGCATGTGAGAGTGTTTTTTTGATACCGTATAGTGACCCATAAGATGCTCGCCCGCTCGTTGCTCCACTTCTTTTTTCCGCTGCTATCCAACAAAGTTCAAAATCTTTAAAGTATTCTTGGGTTTCATAAAGTATAATAATATCAAAAGTATTTAAAAAGTTAAAAAAATCGCAGTATAATTTTTTGTTTGACAATCCATTAATATTGTAGCTTAGTATTTTGATTTTCTTAAAACTAACAAAATTTTTTATATTCTGGCTGACTTCGGATCCCTAGTGCGAACCTGGCCTTAGGTCGACTACATTGCCGACTTCCATTTCAACTTCAAGTTCATTTGCGTTTTGACTGCTAGGTGGAGGTAGCCCATTTGCAGATGACATTTGTGTGACGTTTTGTGTTGATAGATTGTTATTTATTGTAAAATTCTCTCGCTGCAAATTAATATTATATTTTACCGAAAGGGTTCGAAACCCATCGTTTTGACCACACATCAAACCCCTTGCATCATTCCACGTAAAAAAATGTTCTTGGACATGCAATTTGTCATCCAACAGGCTAACTCTAAGATTCGGATTCTGCGATTTAACCTCCCTTCTCACTTTCAGCAAAATTGTTCTTCTATGGCGCATACCAGCCGGGAAATCTTTATGCATGGATATGCCTGTGTTTGCCAGCTTCTTCCCTTGGCTTAGGATTTCGCGTGCCAGCTGTCCATTCGCCACCTTCGCTCGATATGTTTTGCTATTTCTAGCTCTTGTGTTTAGCTCCTGAAAGTGATCGAAGGTTATCGCTTTCTTGGCATTTGTGATGCTCGAGCAAGTGTTTTGTAGGCGCTCTTCTGGATTTTCGTTATTCGTTAATGGGAGATGAAATATTATGTTTCGATCTCTTTGCTGCAGTTCGGAGACTTCAAATCGCCGCTCGAGCTGTTCACGTTTTAGCTCTAGAGCTCGTACCTGAGTTTGAAGGTTTTCATTACTTGTCCGGAGTTGTGTTATTTCACGAAGCACCGGCTCTAGGTATTGTTTTGTCGGCAGATCCTTAAAGCGGTCATCAAGAATCCGATTGAATTCTTCTAGTGAGATGATGGATAGAGTCATCTTTTTATGTTTTGTCACCTTGGATTTGCGCTCTTCAGGTGAGGTTTCTAATACTTTGCGCTTTTTTGATGTTGGGGTACTGAGGTCAGCACTCATGCGTAGAACGTGGGTGGTGGTTTGGCTATAGTATAATCTTAGAGCTAAAACTTACGCGATTTTGAGTCTTTGGCAATGCACAAGTGTTTTCTCAACAATTACGTATATTTCCAAAGCTTTTTTGTTTCTTAATTTTTGCAAATTTAATTTATTTTACGGAGCACTCGAAAAAACTTGACTAGTTTGACAGTTTGACAGCTATCGTTTTTCCTCTCATGGTCTCATGGTATATTTCAAGAAGTGAGCATGTATGATGTCAACGATAGGCTGGGTCCAAATTTCCTTAAATTAAAAAAAAAAATCAAAAAATTGACTTCACTATAAAGTACACAGGTCACATCAGGAACCAAACATGATTGCTGGTAAGGCTTCTTGCAGAGTCACTTGTTGCTTAAATATTTTCGTTGTCGATGGTCAAAGTGGAGTCCCATACAGATCCACAAGATCTTCTTCTAGAACAATTCCAGTTTTCTCATGCTGGTTTTCATAATAGTAAGCCAGACCGGAGAGCAGTATGTGATGATCAGAACAGGTATGAGAAGTTGTCTATAGAGAAGCAACTTCGTTTTTTGACTGAGTCCATTCTATTTCCGCATTGGAAGCAGCTGTTTCATGCGGAATGAAGCATACCTAATCTCTCATTAAAGTTGACACCAAGATATTTTACCCATGGTTTGGTTTTCAGTAGCGATCCATCAGGAGTATTGTTGATAATGCTTCGGCAGCCTTAAGCCGATGGTGGATTTCGATGTAGCATAACGGTTACTGCGTTGGACATACCAAAGTTCTGGGTTCGATTCCCAAGTGCTGCCACCTATAAACGTAGAAATGTTTTTCCCGAGGTACTGCCTATTGCGAGGAACTGACAAATCTTCCAAGAGTATACTTATCATGAATAAGTGCTTCTCATCTAGTCGTTCGGACTCGACAAAACATTTTAGGCCCCCTCCATTCTTGCCAACTACACCTACATGGGAATGGTTGAGCGTTGTCAGTCACTAAGTCCTGGTTCTCCACGAGCTGTTGCACCAACAAATTTATTAAGTTTTTGTATTCCATGGATTTGGCGTATGTTAAAAAATATTTCACATAGAACAAATTCTTAGCATTGTTGAATTGATGTTGGTCCGACGGAATATATGGTAGAGGTACTGTCCCAGCTTTGATTGCTCCTTGAACAACTCTGCCTCTGATGGTTTTGGTTGTTGACTTTTTGCCTTCAATCTGGACGAAGAACAATCTGAAATTGAGAAAACTGACAATTATGTTTTATGAATTAACCCTGTATCCAGAAACTGTCGAATGCTTTCTCTATATCCAGGAAGTATCCAACAACAACCTGACTGAATAATTCCTTCAAGGAATATTTTGTTGGCGAATTTATTGGTATGATATCCGAAACTGTTCCTCTGTCGACATTCTTCGGTATCAGTACAATTTTCGTTGTCTTCATCTCTTTGGAAAGTAGTTTTTTGACGCAGTTGTTGAATAGCATCGTGAAAAACAGCACCATGACTTGGGGTAGCTTTCTTATGATGTAGCTTGCAATTATATCAAGGATTTTTTTCTTGTCTAGCTCCCACCTACATGCTCTAATTTTTTTTGGCAGATCTAATGCGAATTTTCTAGTATGCAAAAAAAAGGGGAAATTTAATATACCCCTACAGCGACTATAGGGGATGTAAATAAAAATCTGAAAAAATTAAGGAATTTTTTTTTCTTCATTTAGAGCCGATTTGGGCCAATCCGGGATGATCTTTTTTTTAACGACCACCCTAATCTACATAGATCGAAGTGTGATGGTAACAAGATCAACTGTCAGCCCTTCCACCTACTTATCCTGGCTCTGGACCTTTCGCACCTCATATGAGGGAAATTTGATAAAAAAATATTCTATATAATTGGTCAGTAATTGGTCAGAAAAGGTCAACTGGTCCCAGAAATTGGTCAGCCCTAGATAACTTTTAATCAAGGCTTAAACTTTCTCAAGGTCACTCAAGGTCACGCGTGATTTTTGGCACCTCAGTTAACGGAAATTTGCACAAAATTTTATACTATCCGAAAGATTTCTAGATTGTGATAAAAGGTCAACTATTTTCAGTAATTGGTCAGCTATAGATTTATTTCTATGAATTTTTGAAGTTCGTTTCAAGGTAAAAAAAAAACTTTTAGCTCCTCATTTGGGTCATTTAAAAAAAAAGTATGGAACTTGAAAGGCCTCTTCACGGTTGTAAAAGGTCAATTATTTTCAGTAATTGGTCAGCCATAGATTTTTTTTATGAATATTTAATGAATTTTAAAAACAAATTCAAGGTCAAAACGATTTTTGGCACCTCATTTTAGGGAAATTTGCCAAAAAAGTGTACCATCTGAAACATCTCTAGATGTTTATAAAAGGTCGGTTTGTTTTAGTAATTGGTCAGCCATAGATTTTTTTTTAATGAATTTTTAAAAATTTCAAGGTCATAGCGATTTTTGGCATTTATGGGAAATTTGCAAAAATTTAATACCACCTGAAAGGCCCAAAGATCTGTATAAAAGGTCACACATTTTCAGTAATTGGTCAGTTATAGATACTTTTGTAAGATTTTTTAAAGTTTTTTTTTCAAGGTCACGAACCGCTCATGACCTAGAAAAAACTTAGAAAAAATCGTATAAAAGAATCTATAACTGACCAATTACTGAAACTAGCTGACCTTTTATACAGATCTTAGAGCCTTTCAGGTGGTATTAAATTTTTGCAAATTTCCCATAAATGAGGTGTCAAAAATCGCTATGACCTTGAAATTTTTAAAAATTCATTAAAAAAAAATCTATGGCTGACCAATTACTAAAACAAACTGACTTTTTATTAACATCTAGAGATCTTTCAGATGGTACACTTTTTTGGCAAATTTCCCTAAAATGAGGTGCCAAAAATCATTTTGACCTTGAATTTTTTTTTTTAAATTCATTAAATATTCATACAAAAAAATCTATGGCTGACCAATTACTGAAAATAGTTGACCTTTCATCACGGTCTAGAAATCTTTAGGATAGTATCAAATTTTGTGCAAATTTTCCTTGAGGTGCCAAAAATCGCGCGTGACCTTGAGCGACCTTGAGAAAGTTTAAGCCTTGATTAAAAGTTATCTAGGGCTGACCAATTTCTGGGAACAGTTGACCTTTTCTGACCAATTACTGACCAATTAGATAGGATATTTTTTTTATCAAATTTTCCTCATATCAGGTGCCACCTAACCTATGGTGATTTCTTTCGCCTCGATGGCTTCTTCAATTTCATTATTTTTAAGTTTTCTGTTGGCATCCGGCATCACTACTGTCTCCTCGATTTGTCTTTGAATTATTCGATTTACAATCGGTTGTATTGATGTACCTACTCTTCATTATGTTGATCTGTTATTAAGAACGGTTTTTTTCCAGCTGTCAACTATCAGAATTCTTAGCGTGACATCAGATTTTATTATGTTATATAACCTGAAAAACTTCAGTTTTTTTTATTATTTTGTTAATGAATAATGTTAACTAATGAGTTGACGAAAAATTTGATTGCCAATTTCCAACTGGCAAAATCATCAAATTTATATTAGGTTCACTCGAAATAATTTTTAATTAAAAATATTCAAAGGAATTTCACTTAAATTTGTTCTAATGCCTTGGAATCATTACTTAACATTTTGGACTAATTTCTTAATATTGTACAAATAAGTTTTGGAATCACTTTTATGTGGTACTTTCAATCAGATTAAGACTTTTCAAACCTAAACTTGACTATGTTTCTGACTTGGAAAATGTTTTAATTTAAATTTTGAAATTTTGGACCATGTCCTGATTTAAATAGTGGAACTCCTGTTTGAAGGAGAGAAAAAAGGCAGTACCACTGAATTCAGTCTCTCCAAATCATTAAGCGTACCAAATTTTATTAATAATTGTCAAGAATTAGAGTGGAAAATAATTTGCTCAGAAAAATTCAACAAATGGACTACTGTGCTCCATTCCTGTCTTACTTCGCCACGTTTTGGAGAATAAGTAGAAACTGAGAGCAAATATTTAGGCTATTTCGACAAAAGAAAAATGATTTTGTTTTTACTGATTATGTTGATTCTTAGTACACTAAGATGTGAATCTAGTCCTTGCTACTTACGCATCTCATGTTAATTCAAAACTTTCTCCCTTCACTAGATTCCAGTAATAAGCCTCATCTTTAATAGTAACCCTATTCTAAATACTTAATCTACTGACGCTGCCCCAACTACGCTATCTCTTTATTACCAAAACGTTAGAGGGCTCCGCACCAAAACCTCTACTACGTTTCTCAACTCCCAAAAACTGCCATTCGATATTTTTGCCCTAACAGAAACGAACCTTTGTGGCAGTATTCTCGACAGTGAGCTATTCACATCTGACTTTTTCATCTTCCGAGCCGGTGGTCAAATCATAGATGATGGTCCCTGTGGGCGTGGAGTTCTCTTGGCTGTTCACAACCGACTGAATGCAACCTTTGTCGAAAACTCGAAATCTCTAATTCGCCACTCTTCGAATTCGTGTGTATCAAGGTCTCTGTGTATAATCGGTGTTTCTACATTATCTGCTCTTATATTCGCTCTGCACAACCCATCCTCGCATATAAACTAATGTTAGACTCTTTTGATTCGCTTTTTGAGGCTGCGGAATCCAGTGATGACTTCATCATAGTTGGCGATTTCAATTTACCCGATCTTGTTTGGATTCCATCAGAGGATGAATTGCACTTTGTTCCCTGCAATACTACTTTAGAAAAGGAATCTTTTTTCACGGATCGCTTATTTGAAAATGGTCTATTTCAAATAAGTGGGATCTCTAACAACTTGGAGAGGCAGCTTGACCTCATTTTTTCTTCTGACCCTTGCAACTCAATTGTCACCAAAAGTTTCCACCTTCTTTCCACAATCGATCGATATCACCCTCACTGTCGATCAAGATATATCCGTCATTGATGCAGAAGTCTCATTTCATTTTAATTCTCGGAAAGCCAACTTTAATCAACTCGAGATCCTTTTAATACAATATTGATTTTAGCCTTTTTTTGAACTATAAAACCCCCATTGACATCGCCCTTTCATTCTTCTATACTACAATCTTTGAATGTTTGCTCCTTTGTGTCCCTTACGTGCCTCAAAAGAATTGTTTGTCATCACCCCCCTGGTATACTAAGGAGTTGCGAACTGTTCGAAATACAAGGAATAAGTTATGGAAAACTTATTTAAAATCCCGAACATATTCAGATTATTTAAATTACGAGCAAGCTCTTTCCAATTTCTCTCTCCTCTGCGATTCTCTATACCATGCATATCTTGACAAAATGCAGGCCTGTCTCATCTCTGAACCGAAGCGGTTCTATCAATTCATTAACGCAAAAAGAAAATCTGATGGTCTTCCGTCTACCTTCAATTTTAACAACACCTCATCTGCTGATCCCGAAGTAATTGTCAACCTCTTTGCTAATTTTTTCAGTCAGTCTTATAGCGATGCTGTTAATAATCCTGATCTAGAATATTTTGAGTACTTGTCAAGCAGTTTGCAAACTTCACTAGTCTCTCTTGATATTTCTCCTTCGTCAGTCAGTGAAAAAATAAAACTACTTAAGGATGACTTTTCTCCTGGTCCTGATGGCATTCCAGCCATTTTTATCAAAAAATGTGCTAACGTGTTGTGCGAACCTCTCACAATGCTGTTTAAACTCTCTCTTTCGCAAGCAGTTTTCCCCGCTTTATGGAAAAACTCATTTATTTTTCCAATTCACAAAAAGGGAAATAAGAACGAAATCTCTAACTATCGTCCGATAGCTAAACTTTCTTCTATACCCAAGCTCTTCGAAAGCATTGTCTATGATGCTCTTTGTTTTCATTGTAAGTCATTAGTCTCCCCACTACAACATGGTTTTATTAAGGGCAGGTCCACTACGACGAACCTCACTCAATTTGTTTCCATGGTACTTTGTGCTCTGGAAAAAGGCTACGATGTTGATGTGATCACTACTGACTTCAGCAAAGCTTTCGATAAGATCTCTCACCAAATTATCTATATTAAGCTAGGAGCCTTTGGGTTTCCTCCGTTGTTCATCCAATGGGTGAGGTCTTACTTGGAAAGCCGCCAATATAGTGTTGTTTTAAGATGTTCCGTGTCCGATCCCATCTATGCTTCCTCAGGAGTTCCTCAGGGTAGTCATCTCGGGCCACTTTTATTTGTTCTTTCCATCAATGATGTTGAAAGCATTATTTCTTTCTCTAACCTCTCTATCTATGCCGACGACATGAAAATTATGAAAGTAATATCTAGTCCAATTGATTCTTCCCTGCTTCAAAATGACTTAAATTCTTTTCTTACATGGTGCACCAAAAACTTCCTCGAACTCAATGTCACTAAATGTCAACACATGACTTTTTATCTTAAACGCCTGTCCCTACCATCTCGTACTTATCATTTTTGCAACGTCCCGGTTCCCACAGTTTCCTCCATTCGCGATCTCGGCATTTTATGTGATAAAGAGCTTAATTTCCGTTCTCACATAGATAATATTATTGCAAAAGCAAACTGTTCCCTTGGTTTTATAAAACGCTTGTCTAAGGAATTTTCAAACCCATACGTAACTAAATCTCTCTTCATCACATTTGTTAGACCTATTCTTGAGGATGCAAGTCAAGTTTGGTCTCCTTATCAAACCACCCACTCATCTAGAATTGAAGCTGTGCAACGTAGGTTTCTCCGTTTCGCCTTACGAAATCATCCATGGTCTGATCCTCTTTTCCTTCCCCCTTACGAACATCGGTTACAACTGATTGACTTAAACACCCTTGCTAAACGTCGCGCTGTTGCAGACATACTCTTCGTTCACCAAGTCATTACAGGGGCCATCGATTCTCCGCAACTTCTTGAATTAATTTTCTTTCAAGAATGTTACGATTAGCCAATAGTGCACAGCATCTCCTTGATTTTAACCCAAGTGTATCCTCCCTTAGAAAAAACCTTTACTCTAATTATCCCTAACCCCCTTCTCTTTAGTTTTTAGTTAGAATAAGTTGTTATTATATGGTTTAAGTTATCTTATTATTGTTATTATTATATAAGCTTGAATTAAGCGAAATAAATAAATAAATAAATAGTCCAGAAAGTAAAAACACTTCAACTACACATATTCTAAGAGAATCTTTGAATCTTTGAATCCCAACCCTTAAGTGTAAGGCAGCAAGAAGTATCGAACCACCTGCTCCGGTTTAAAATTATCAAGCCATTGACCTGATCCTGGTAGCAGTGCACTCGAGCGAGATCAAAAAGGATGCACAATACAGGTAAACTGGTAAAAATGACCAACCTAGGTATAGATATTTGATCAAAAACGGAACAAAGCTACTTTTTTATAACGGTGTACGTTTAACTTCTGCTGCTAATAAACTAGTCGACAGAATCTCTTGACGAAATATTGCATGCTGGTATTGTAGGTCATAGAACTAGCGACCTTATGAATATGTATAACTGATCATTGTCCAGTGTAACCCTATAGGTTTGTCATGAGGAAAAGCAACATTTCGGTATACTAATTTTGAAGTCGTTTAAAAATACCTATTTTTTATTAAAAAATCAAACAAACTTAAAAAAAATAAACATATACCTTGTTATGGTTTTAAATAATTTTTTTAAATATTCATTTTGCATCCTGAGAACCAAATAGATTTTAATTATTCATAATTCAAAAAACAAAAAAATATTATATCCATGAGTTCTATATTTCAAATGTTTCATCAACTTCATTTATTACGTGCGATGACAAAAATTCATTTTTTGTTCCTGAGAAAATTTATAAAGAAATAAAAAAATAAATATTATCAAAATTTTATTTCAAAAGTTATCTTTTCCTGTTATATAGCAAAACGAGTAGTATGTATCAAACCTATACAGATAACTTTTCTGTGAAATAAGTTCGTTTAGAACAACAATATGTGTGCGTTTTGATATTCTAATTTTACTCTCCATTAAAGTTTGATGTGTTTTTGTTTCATAGAGTTTCCGTTTAAAATAAAAAAAAAAATACACTCCGTAAAACTTTTCTCAACAATATTTTTCATTCATGAATGAATGTTAAAGTTGCCGTGACAGATTTTTTTGTTATTCTTTAAATACTTTGAACTTTTATTAAGAGGAATTTATTTGGCAGGACATTCTTGAACTAAAAAGAAAAAAAAATAACTATGATTTGTTTCGCATCAGAAAATGTAAGCGTTCCAATCAATATTCAAGGCTCAACCCTTCAACAAAAACAAAAAAATAAAAAAAAGACAAACAAATATCTGACCTGAACACTTAAATCAAAACCGATTTTTTTGTATTTTCTAACGCTTTTAAGATAATGATTTTTTTTTTGTTTCTAGCAAACCGATATACTTCTTCGAGGAAACAGATTTCTATTTCATTTGTTTGTGGAAACGAGTTGAATACGTGCGTGTGGAAAGGGATTAGATGGTTAAATGAAATGAATTGCTTGGACTCAAGAGTGTCCTTTTTTTTTTCTTTTTTTTTTATACCGAAATTTATTCTTCTCCAAGAAATAACAAAAAAAAAGAAGATGAAAAGACTAAGCGGAAATTTGAGTCAACAAGTTTTTTTTTTGCCATGGGGGATGATTTGTTGTCCTTGCTTTGGCTATTTATTGTCTTTCTGTTGAGAAGTTAAGTTCAGTCTCAGTCGTTCGGTGTCCTTTGTGTGCTGTTTGTTCGTTTATTTAACCAGGAAGTGGAAATCTTTCTTTTTTGTTTGTTATTTGGATGTTCTGTTGGTTTATTTTTCCAATCAAAATGTAATAGGTAAAGGCATAGAAATAGAGATTTGCAGTGAAACAACCATTGTGCGATATCTTCTCACTATACTCTTGTCGAATAAAGCTTAAGCAGATATTGCAGCTTTAATGTGATGATGTAAGGTTTTTATTAAGATTTTCTTTTTATCTTTTAAATCTAGGGATGGAAGGTAGGTACCTATCCCCCATCATCATCATTATTGAATGAAAAATTATAAATCTCTTCGATTTGATTGGAAATTCAATACCTCCCTATAGGATAAAAAGCCTTCAAATACTTACCACCTGATGGTATAAAAGACCCCCAAGTCTTGTTTATCTCTCACTCTCTCGTAACGTGTTTAACGTGAAATAATTCTTGGGTGGAAAATTCCTCTTATCAGAAAAAGGTAATCCCTGACATTCACATATCCTATAAGACCCACATCATCATCATCACATCGATACTATACACACTATACACCTCCTCCATATTATATTGTTTTTTTTTTTCCTATGCAGATGGAAAGGTACCCTATTATGTAAAGTCCGAAAAGAAATAATATATGTACAACAACAACAACAAAAAAAACAATATTTTTCTATAGATTCTATAGATTTTAGCTGAATGCCAACACGAATTATGTTTCTTTGTGTAAAACACTGGTTAGGGGAGGCGAATCCCATAGATACCTTGGAGCTTTTTTTTTTTTGTTTGTCTTCTTACGTAGCGGGTGTGGTAATACCTTGTATGGATATAGCTTCCTCGAGGAACATTCCAATAAAAGGAAAATCGAAGATTCATTTTATTTTATCTTTCTGTTTTTTTTTCTCTTCTTCAAGGAATAGGTACATATCTTACCTATTTGGTCGACATGAGATTGATTTATGTTGCCATAGGCTTTGCATACCTACTACAGATGATTTTTGTTTTGAAATGAAGTTTTGAGTACAAAAAAAAATCAAACTAAGGTCAAGTTCTTTAACTTAAAAGATTATATTTAAACCAAAATAAATTAATATCTGATAGTAAGAGAAGTGACAGTTTTTTTAGGATTTAAAAAACAAAATTCTGAATCTATCCTGAAGTGATGATGAAAAGTTTTTTTTTTATCATAACCCATCACCAGAAAGTCAATCTTAAGGATATCCACAGAACAACATACATCTTCTTTTTTTTTTGCTTTGTGAGAAATTTCAAACTCAGCTAAAAATTTCTTAAGGTTTTTATATGTTTTTTTTATCTACCCAGAGATAGTAGGTCCATCTAGTAAACTATACTGTATCTGCTGGTACTTACCACTTTTTATTTCTATGCCTTTTCTTTTATATAGATATATCTGTAGGTACCTAGACCTACTGAATTTAGTCTATTGACTCAAATCAATCGCCCCTTCTATTCGGTGTCTGGTTTTTATTTGTCTTGGTCTGATGGGGTCCTATATCAATATTGCACAAGGAGTACCAAGTGATGGTTACGTTACGGTTATTTACTTTCACTTAATTTCATTTGCAGTTAAAAAAAAAAAGAAAAACATATGGAACGTGAGTGAATGCATTTATGAATTTATGGTTTTTTTTTTTATTGTGGGTTTTGTTTGTTTGTTTCAAAATTTAATGGATCGTTAGAATCGTTAGAGAATGCCACACATTTTTAATTAAAATAGAAATTCAAGAGTTATGAGTGATTTAACCTTAGATATAGTTTTTTTTTTCTTGAAAACTTATTGAAAATAAGATTTCTATGATTTTGAAGTTACATTTATTGTATCTGGAATATTATTGTTTAATTATTTTTAATTCAACTTGAAATGCAAAAATTATCAAAAATAGAAAAATCTTCAAAAGCATATTAAATACACATACGGTATTTACATTATGTATATTGGTCTACAGGGGAAAGGGTGTTCCACGTATCTCATCATGTCAGAATATTGTGGATGTCCTGTCCAGACAAAAAAAAAAATCATTTAAGATAGGGACGTTTTTGCCTCTGTAAAAGAGGGAGGGGTGATTGTCTAAGAAAATACTTAAAGTGAATAAAATATATTAAAACAACAACGGCAACACTTTAAATATTCAAATCAGTTTTTTAACGAAGAATTTCAGCAAAAACGGTTTTAAAACTCAACGTTTTGAAAAAAAAAATGCAAAATATATGGTATTTTTAAATTTTGTCATAAACTGGTGGATAAAAGACCATTTATAGTTTTAAGCATTTGAATACAAATTAGAAAGAACATTCAGAGCCAAGAGCCAAATTAGTTAACAGAAAATTTTTTATAAAAAAACTTTTTTCTATTTTTCATTTTAAATTTATTAAATTTATATTAAGACCCGTTTGCGGATTCCAAATTTAAGTATTAGAAGTCCTACCTAAACGCTTGTGTTCTACTTTACTTTTACTTTTTCCTCTGCGTGAAATGTCACATAAGCGTTTATGTTCTACGTAACCCTTCTTTGTTACACGGAAAAAGGGCTCCCTGAAATTACGCCATAGGAAATTTCGCCAAAAAGAGTTTTGGAAAAAAAGCCCAAAATTGTTTGGCATAAAATTTTTGGAAAAAGTGCCCAAAATTAAAAAGGAAAACTCGCCAAAAAACGTGGAAATTACGCCACACGTTTGGAAAAAGAGCCAAAACCTTTAAATTGAAATAACGCCAAAAAAAGATCAACTTTTTGATTTAATTTCCAAATTTATTTTGGAAATAAGACCAGAAATTGTGGCAGATGTCCTTCAGGTTTACATTAAATATTACAAAATGTATGCTTTGTTAACATAACAGCGAACGGTAGCGCGTACGAGCGCGAACTTAAAACATTTTTAAGATCAAATTTTGGTATGCAGATTTATTATATATCTGTGGTGTTTGGTAGAAACCTGATAACTCCATTTTAAAATTAGCGTCTTTGCGCCCACTTTAAATCAAGCTAGAGTGTAAACGAGGCCACTGTTTTTTTTTTCAAATTTGGAATACTTATGAACATAACCTTTGAAAAATTATGTTTCAAGTTTGAAGAAAATCGGTTCACCCGTTTAGGTTGTAGGTCGATGTAAAATGGACGCAAAGACGCAAATTTTAAAATGGAGTTATCATGTTTCTACCAAACACCACAGATATTTATGTGTATATAAAAAAAAATAAAAAAAAAATTGTCAACCCGTTTTTGAGATAACGAATTTTCAAAAAAAAAGTTTAAAACTTTTTTTAATAATCCAAAAACTTTTTTTTGAAAATTTTGATATGCAATACTATTTAATCTTATCTGAAATTTGTATATAAGAAAATTCACTAAAATCCGTTAAGCTGATAACGAGAAAACTCAAAATAAAAAAATACGTTCTATGACTGGTACTACTATTAGTTGCTATGTGTAAAATTTTATAATTTTTGATGGTAGATCGTACTAATTTTAGAATATGAAAAAAGTTTAAACAAAATCGTAGGAGTCGTTTTCAAGCACTTTTTCACTTTTGTATGGAAGGTACCGTTATTTTTTCATAAATGTAAAATTTTTTCTAAAAAATATTTTAGAAAGTACTAAAAATGTCTTAAATATCGAGTTTCAAAAAAATCTATGATGCCGTTTTCGAAATTTTTGATTTTCCAAAAAAAAATTTGAAATATTTTTTAAAAATCCAAAAAATATTTTTTCAAAAATGTTGGTACACAAAACTATTAAGATTTTTTGGAAGCTTCTGTATAAAAAAAATAATTGAAATCGGTCATACCATTTTGAAGAAAATCAAAAATTAAAAAAATGGTTCTTTGGGAGGTACCATTAATAACCATTTTTGAAGAATGGTTTTCCACCCAAAGAAAGCCTTTACTAAAGTAAATTTATTGAATTTTTTTTAAGAAAAGTTGTCGAGCCGTTTTTGAGAAAAATACGATTATGTAAATTTGCCAAAAAAATGTATGGCAGGTACCGTTATTTTTGGTTCTAAAAAAAAAATGAAAAAAACGTGTCGGCAGAATCACCAAAAACCACTATGTACCAAGTTTGAAGAAAATCGATCGAGCCGTTTAGGCTGTAGACGAACAGACAGACAGACAGACAGAATTGTGCCACCCACTTTTTTGGTGTTCTCTATCATTTTTTTTTTTATTTATTTAATATTAACTATATGCCTGTAAGACCTAAGGTCTTTTAAATGCAACCTGAATTGCACGGCACTAGTTAGAAAGAGTAGAAGGATAGGAAAGATTTGGCACAGTGGATTGAAATCAAGGTGTTTATTATCTCATTAAATCTCACGGGTGGCGTCCAGTTAAGCTGGGAGAATATAGAAAAGAATGCTGCCTAGAATGGGGCTCGAACCCACACCTCTAAGTTAGCAGTCAAGCACTACATCCACTGCACCATTGCCACCCGCAAATCATCGTAATATCATGTTTGATTGTTTGATTGTTATCTCAAAATTTTTGTTTTGCACGAATCCAAAACTTGCCTTATAGTACCTATAATCGCAAGTAAAAAGCCATAACAATGTATGGAGAATTTCGGGCCTCCATAACTTTTCTAAAAGAAAATCAATAAATTAATTTTACTAAAGGCTTCCTTTGGGTGGAAAACCATTTTTCAAAAAATGGTTATTAGTGGTCCACTTAAATTTTCCATCTACATTGAAGCTCTGACCAAAGTACAGGACTTGGTCGTAGATTTGATCTGGTGATGTCGTTGTTGCCATCATATTTCAACTAACTATTGATAACTTCTTCACATCCCTGGGTTTGGCCTTGAGGTTGCTCGATAATAAAAAAAATCACCATCCATGGAACAATCCGGAAAAACCAAAGAGATATACAAACAAGGAAGTTCTTGATGGCCATAATGAGCCGTAAAAGTCAATAAAAGAAAGCTGTATCACCCATCAGTGCACTCATCCATCTTTGGATTTTCTGAAAAAATGGACCTGTTGAGTTATATTCCAAAGCCAAACAAGCAAGTGGTTTTGCTATCTACGCAGCACAACTGTGAGAAAGCCACTTCTGGTTTTTAAAATAAGCATGTACCTACCTAATGATACTTGACTACAACCGCACAAAAGGTGAAGGTGATGAATTTGACCAAATGATCTTCATTGATTCTTGCGCACGTCAAATAAAACGCTGGCCGATGATATGGTTGTATTTTACAACTTACTATACGTGACAGCCCTAGCAACCGTCATCATCAACACTTTCATCCCCCTCCTAGAGGCAACAAAAATTTGTTCAGAAACGACAAGTTTATCGAATTGACAGGGGAGCTGAAGAGCTGATGGAGTCGGAACTGAATGACAGTTCACAACCTGAATCACAAAAGGCAGTAGGAAAAACTCCTTTGGATGCCCTCCACATTATGAGGAGAGTTCAGCCGGTCCAACAAATAGTCCCCGAGAGGCTTCCTTGTAAAAGGGACAGAACACCATTGCCAATGAGCAGAAAAGAAGAAAAGCAGAAACACCTGCGATTGTTGTGGTAGATATTGTTGTCTTCGTCAAACAAATGACGTAGATATGCGTCAAATGACAACTAAGACTTGAAGCTAAATTAGTAAATGTTTTTCATTGAAATAAAATGCCTTATTATTAGAAAAAATAAAATTTTTGTTAGAATTTCAGTAGTGGGGTCCAAATGTCAGAGGTATGGACTATTTCCAGAAAAATTGTAGAAAAACAGGGATTGAATTTAGTTGACCTAAAAACTTTAAAAAAGCTAAATAGAATCCTTAAATATGCAAAAAAACGGCATTAAGAAAAGAAGAATATTTACATAATTATAACTTTAAGATTTTTTATGGAACCAGCGGATTGATCTCAGGTAAACAGCTTTCTTCGACTGTCTCGTAAAAGCCCCTGAAGAAGATAAAGAGCCTCTCTTCTCTTTATGTGCAGAAACGAGTGGAACCAATTTAAAACTCCATACATCCATTCACTCCAACATTTTCGCGAAGTTTGGAATTGACGTCTCCACTCATTACAGCATTTTAATGTTCATCAGTTTCAATTCCAGTATTTGCATTTAAAACAGCAGTGAACTTCTTCAAAGCTTCGTTTGCAATCGACCAATTGCTTTTACGAATTTTCAATGATTTCTATATATTCATAAAATTGAGAACACTTTTGTTCAATTGACCCCTTGATGAAAATATGTACGTAATAGCTTTGTTGCAGAATTTTTTTCAGCAAAAATTTGAGTTTGAATGAATTTTTGAATTGATTTGTATGTCACTGTCATTGACATCTGACCTACGTCAAACTGGCATTTGTCAGACCAAAGAATCTCTTCCTGAAATTTCATGGGCAGAATTTGTAAGGAAGAGGAAAAGTTTTACACTCTGGTGAGTACTCTCCTCTGTCCAAAACAACCCATGTTTTTAAGTGTTGAACAGGAACAGGTATTCGGCAAAAATTGGTGAAAAATATAGTACCCCCAAATATAACCCCAAGTTTGCATAAAAATTGCATTTTTTTAATCTTTAGATTCGAATATCTCAAGAATGTGACATGCTAGAGCAATTCCAGATTCGAACTTAGCGCATTTAAGACCATCAGAAAAGTATATCTTGGTTCATGTTACAGACAAAAATTCAAATTTTATCAAACAAAGTAATTTCTTAGTGCTTTCGAGTGGATTTTCGAAAACAGTAAAATCACGTCAATTTTCAACTAGCGCTTTGGTCCAAAATATTGGCAGACCTCAGATTCGTATTCAGCACCCCCGAAAATATAAAGGAGCGAACAAATAAAAATTAGCATTTCTCGTCTTCCATTTTCATTTTCATAAAGAAAAGTTCACATCAGAAATCTCAAGAATCCCTGTCACAATTTAGCCCAGGAATTACTGTGACAATTATTTCACGAGCTAAATCTTGACAGATAACCGCTGCACAAATATTTGATTTTTTAGCTGGACCTCTCGGCTAAATTTTGGAGAGAATTTTATATGGGAACGTAATTTTATTAAAAAGTGTCAATTCTTTAAGAATTCATTATTATAATAATGGTCAGTAACCTCAAACTTAAAATTTTTCATTCAACAAAATATAAGCAAAATGTTAATTATTCTGCATAATCGAAAACAACACCAAACTTTCAATTCTCTTCATGATTTGTAATATCGTCATAATTTTTCTTCTCCTACCAACCATGTGCTTAATACTCTAAAAGCAGAAGTACCAACTCATAAATATCTCTTGGAATTCTCTCCCAGCAAAAAAAAAAAAATAAACAATATAAATCAAAACAAAAAGTCCAGCAGTATTAAAAGCACACAAAACCAGCACCCCAAATATATTAACAACAAAAAACAACAACAAGAAAAAGGGATTCTAAAAAACAATGCACCTCCCTATATACCCCAAGAGTTTGTTATATAGAAGAATTCCTGTTGTAAATATCCCATACAGAGATTCAAACAAAACACACCCATATCGGTTCATTCTGGTGATGTTGGTGTTATAAAGTTTACTCTTAAAATGTCATAAATTAAAATTATATTATGAAAGTTAATAAAGTTTTGGTGTTGATAAAAAAAGGAGGCGGTGACAGGGGCGGGGGCGTTGCGTTGTGGGATATTTTTGTTAAGTCTAAAAATACAATGACTTTTCAGCTATTATTATTTTTGGTTTAAAACTGAAGAATTTTTGAAATATTTTTGCAGCAAAACTTTTCAAGCTGAATGTTCATTGTACAATGCATTGTTCATTTTTGTTTGTAAAATGTGTAAGGAAGTTATTTGATAGTACAAACAGAACAGAAAGATAGAGTAGTCGGGTAGTTTAAAAATATAAATACGATTTATTGAGAAATTTTCAATGAATAAATTCATTTATTAAGGAAATTTTGGTTTCGTAAATAATAAAATGGAAGTTTTTTGCATAATTCTAATAATTTCCAAAAGTTTTTTTTTGTCTCTTTTTTTTTTCATTTTACGAGCTAAAGTGTCGATAAACTTTATAATCAAATATTTCAATGTCATGACGGGCGATGACGTGGGGAGTATAGGCATTCTTTTCTTTACTACCCCCAAAAATGACATTTTTGTGGTATATTTATTTTTGTGTTTTTTTTAGAAACGTGTATGCAAACAGGAAAAAGCTGTAAAATCTAAGGCATTTAACAAAGTCATGAAAAAGTATTGTTCCCTAAGTTTTATTATATGCTATATAACCGAGAAGGAATGAAAATGTTCAGTTTCATTGCGATGCATAAACATTTGGCCAATTTTATAGTGAAGCTATTTTTTTTATGATAAAACAAAAAATATATTCAATTCCCGATATGATATCGTAGCTCATAAGAAAAATGCTGGCAACGATTGTTTATGTAGACACTTATTATTCATTATTTTTTTGCATATAACTATTTTAATATAATTTAATAAATATAAACACGTACATAAGTATACAAATAAAAATAAAATTGGTCGCTCAACAGCTCGTAGAGAACCATTCCTGTGTACATGTTGTTGTTCAGCAGGAATGGAAAGGAATTTCGATATGCTGCCGCATCTAAACGGCTAAGATGCGATGCACTTCCTGAAAGATAGTTTCATGTGGCATATTCATACCTCACTCTCAACTCTCTTGAGAGTTATTTTTTTTGAATATTAGATTAGGTAAGGTTGAAGTGGCTGCCAGTCGTGAAGACTGACACAATTAGACCATGAATTGGTTGGTCCATCGTGACACCATATGAATCTAGGAAACCCTTTTTCTTGCTCGGTGACCCATTTGAAGCTTCTTATGAAGCTTAACAGACAGTCTATGTCTCTGTTTATTAGATCACTACGATCAATTCAATTCAATTTCTTTATTGGACATAATATATACAATCTGGCTTATAACTAATATGATATTATGATAGATAAATTTACATTTGTTGGTTCATAGGGGGCCTAACGTTTTACAATGTCTTAAGTTTAACAAATTATATCTAGATATATAAATTACATGCCAAAAAAAATTTAAATTAAAAGTCGGCTGACTTAATCGTCCTCAGCGTGTTCATTCCCGGTTGTGATTGGTGTAGGTTGGGGGAAGTGTTGGCATTTAGCTATGGTAGATGGCTGACCCAATGTCAGTGTAGAACGAGACTGCTTCCTCGTTGTCCATGATTATGTTGTCATCAAGAGTTTCCATTACTCTGAGGTACCTTGGCTCCGGATGTCATTGTTCAGTAGTCATCCTTCTCATTAGCTGACTCGGGTGGTCGATGATGTTCCATACTAGTCTCTTCGCTGAAAGGACTAGGTATTTTTCCAGCGGGACTATGTTGGCTTCGGAGTACAGATGTTCGTTTCTGTAGTGTTTCCGCCGCTGCCGGTCGAAGTACAGTCCGGTGCAAATTCTGAGTATTTTCCTTTCGAATACTTGAAGCTCCTTCATGGCTGTCTTTCGAGATTGAAAACCAGACTTGGAAGGAGTAGCTGATGACTGGTCGTAAGAGCTGCTTGTAGATCAGTAACTTAGTTGGTTGGCTTAGTCCTGTTCTTTTTTTCATCAATGGGTGTAGACGGTGAAAGGCCCAGCTGGCTTTTTTGAGTAAATTTCTTGAGTGCGGGTTGAACCTTAGCAACTCATTGAACTGGACACCCAGGTACTTCGCATTCTTTTTGGCAGCTATGGTGGATCCCTCAGGGAGTCTCAAGACCAGGATGTCTGCAGTTGGCTGCGGTGTGAATACCTCTACCAGTTGAAGGCTTCCTGAAGCAGATAAGTTCCAACTGGGAAGTGTTGATTCGGATGCCCCATTTCGTGTTGAAATTCAAGAGTCTGTTGATGTGGGCCTCTACTTTTCAGACCGCGATAAACCATATTGATGATACATAGGTGAGCGAGTCGTCAGCATATAGCAGGTTCTCGCATCAAATTGGGCCAAGTTGGTCGAATGTCATCAGGCTGTAGAGGAAGGGGCCAAGTTTTGAGCCTTGGGCAACTCCGGCTGTAAAACTCTTCATGTTTGACTTACAATTGTCTAGTTGTACGAAAAATTTCCTGAAAGAAAGAAAAGAAAAAAGGAATTTTTATTAGTGGCGGTGGTACCTGTTATAGATGAAATTTATGTATTAAGGCTTCGATCCAAACGCCATCAAATGCTTTCTCGTCATCAAGAAAGCATACGACGGTGACACGATGACTGTTGAGGGAGGTGGTGATGTTGGAAGTTCAGCAGCGGATGCAGCGTTGAGTGCTTTTCTCGAAAGCCAAATTGCATGTCAGGGATGATTGAATTTTCACTGCAGAATTTCTTCAGTCTCCAGAGGATTACTTCTTCCAGTAATTTGCTGATATTGTTGAGAAGTGATATTGGCCCGTAGTTGGATATTAGGTTGGAAGCACCTTTCTTCGGGATAGCCACAATCTTCGCTGTTTTCTACGCCTGGAGAAAATAGCAGTTGTGGATGCAGTTGTTGAGGATGATTGTGAGGAAGATCATTACTGCTTGTTGAAACCTTTTCAGGATGTAATTGGAAACGCCATCTGGTCCAGCTGATTGATCACTATAGGATCATCCGGTTATAGCACCAATCATGGAGCTTGTGTGCAATCTACTTAGAGATATCAAATACTAAGATCACTTTAAGTCCATTACTGGCTAGTACCTACGTTCTGTAACTCTCGCATCGATAAAATCAGTCGAGAAACGTTGAAAAATAGAAAAAAACTAATGCATTTTTTTTCAATTTTTGTCGTTTCTCGACCAGTTTTTTCGATGCGAGAGTTACAGAACGTAGGCACAGATATGCTTTTTTTTTGCCAAACAGCTGGTGATATTGTTCCACATAAGGTCTGTTCTCTCTAATGCGTCTTGCTTTAGCATTAGTTAACATGTAGCGATGGGAATACCTATATCTGCCTTACTTAGTAGAAGAGGTAGAGTTGTTCCACTTTTAGTGAGTTCATCGGTTTTTTCCCTGGCACCCAACAGAGGTGAATTTTAAGCTACTGCGCCATCTCCAGCAGAGATGAGCGGCAATTTAGGGCTGTTATAGAGTAAGTAGAGATCGCGATTCCAGGGATTTGATAGCTGCTTGACTATTCGATAAGATGCGGATATCTGTAGTTGATATCACGTTTTCTTTCAGCCAAGATAAGGCTTCTTTAATCGCTATAGGTTCCGCCTGGAACACGTTGCAATGATTAGGAAGACGGAATGAGAGACTTAATTTTAGTCTTTCTGAGTACACACCACCACCCACCCCTTCATCAGTTTTCAATCCGTCTGTGAAGATATTGATTCATCATCCAAGAAAGCCATATCCTCCCAGAGCGCTCTAGAAGGAATGCTGACTTGAAAGCTCGAACCGAATTATGGTTTTGGGATAGTGTAGTCACTGTGACTAGGTAGTGATCCGAATGAATTCAGAATAATGGAATGGCCAATATTATTGCTGATCCATTGTGAGGAAACTTGTAGGTGTATTGCTGTATTTGAAGCCACCTGTTTGCTTAAAACATTGGGGGGCGTCAGATATAGCAGAACGTCTAGAAAGGCTGAAGCCTGAAAGTGTCGTACGAAGCGCACCACTTATACATAAACAAGCCAAGCGTTGTACTTTGCTTTGTTTGTAACAGTTTACCGCTATATCTAGAGCAGTCCAACATACTGCAACACCATAAGTGTGAATCAGCCTAATCACCAAAGTATATAGCCAGTGAATAATAGGAGGTTGAAGTCCCCATTTATTCCCAACGACTTTTTTGCATGAGAAGAGTGCCACTGTGGTCTATTAAACTCTTTCTTGTATATTAGGTTTCCAGCTTAAATTTGTATCTTAAATAAGACCCAAATATTTTGCTTGATCAGAGTGAATGTTAATGAAATACCTTTAATAGAAGGAGGATCTACATGAGGGTTGAGGGATTTTGTATTTCCTTGAGAATAGAATAAGTTCAGTTTTATGACGGTTGACACCCAGACCACACCGGTCTGCCTAATTGGTTAGCTTGTTTAAATCGTTTAGTAAGAGTTATTTTAAGGTAGTAGGATGCTTTTCTGATAGGACAATTGCAACATCATCTGCATAGCAATCACTCTGTAACCTCCGTTTGTTAGCAGCTCATTTACCACCAAGTTCCAAAGAAGGGGAGATAGGACACCGCCTTTCGGCGTACCTCTACTAACAGACCTTCTAGCAGAAAAGCCACCCAGTTTCGAGTTCATAGCCTTGCTAGTCAGCATTTGGTTAAAATCATTTCACCAAGCGAACTATCTACCTTAAGGGATGTCAGTGCAGATGCGATTGCAGATGCGTCGACATTGTTAAAAGCGCCTTCTATATCTAAGAAAGCAACCATGGTGTACTCTTTATGATGGAGGGAATATTCAGTGGTCCTCAATTGATTGTATAGAGCAGTTTTCACCCTTTTGCAGTAAGCATGTTGACCCGTAGACAAAAGTCGCATGTCAATGCTTGTTCATAGGTGGATATCAATTAATCGTTTCAAGGTTTTTAGAAGGAATGATGATAGACTGAGAGGTCTGAAATCTTTGGGGTTAACTTGGGAACATTTTCCAGCTTTGGATATAAACACAACCTTGACTTCCCTCCAAGAGAGGGGAGTGTGGACAAATGCTAAACAACTAGTAACGACACACTCCAACTCCAGAATTGGCAAAATTAAATTTGTGTTCATTTGGAGTTTGGCTGGTATAATGCCATCTCAGGTTGGAAGGTTGAAAGCTATTGAGCGCCCATTGCAGCTTGTCCCTGGTTATCAGACCTTGTGGATAGCTTGGATCCATAAATATAATACAAAAATTGGGTGGCACAACAGCTCGTGGAGAACCAGGGCCTAGTGACTTACAACTCTCAACCATGTCTGTGTGCGTGTTGTTGGCAGGAATGGAAGGAGACCTACAGTTTTTGCTTAGTCCGAACGGCTAAATGAGAATCACCTTTTCATGACAAGTATACTCTTGGAGGATTTATCATTTCCTCGCAAGAGGCGGTACCTCAAATACAACATTTCTGTTTTTAGGTGGCACGGCTGGGAATCGAACCCACACCTTCGGCATGACAGTCCAACGCCCTAACCATCTTGCCACGAGGTATACGAGTTTGGATTCAGATCAGACCTATAATGGTCGAAGCTATTAATGTTTTGGGAGCTACCGGGGAAGTGAGTATCTAATAGCAAGTAATGCGATTCTCCGCAGGAATTGGTACATGAGCCATCAGCATTTCTTAAGCAGCTTGACATCACTGCAATTGTAGAAAGAATTTTCCTTAGCCTGGATGCCTCTGAAGTTTCTTCTATTTTTCCACAGAAAATTCTCCAGGAGGATCTCTTTGACTTTCTCAGTGCTTTCTTATATAATTTGAGCGTAACCTTACATGATTCCCAATCTGACACTTCACAGTGCTTTTAGCTCGATTGAAACACTTTCGACAGTCTTTCCTGAGTGGTTAAAGTCCAGAATCAAACCAATGTGGTTTATTTTTCTCCCTTACTTGAGTAAATGGACAGGATGTAACCATAGATTTGTTAAGGGCTTATGTGAGATTGTTGACCTTGCAGTCAAGTTCATTAGTATTAGAAGGAGGATGTAAAAGATTAGGTTTTAATAGTTCTTCGAGTTTAATCCTATATTTAAGCCAGTCGGCTTTCCGAGGGTTCAGAAATTCTAAACGGCTTGGAGGTTCATCAATAAGACTGAATTGAATGTATCTGCGATCAGAGAACGAGTGTTCATCAGATACTTTTCAATTCGAGATCTTTTGATGAGTATCTGAGACAAGAGTAATGTCTAATACTTCTTGTCAGTTTTTGCTAATGAAGGTAGGTTCATTGCCTACATCATTATACAATAAGGTTAGTACAAGTACTTAAAATAAAATCACAAAGAGACTCACCTCTATCATTGATATCAGTACTTCCCCATACGGTGTGATGATGGGAGATCGCATCACTCCCAAAGATGAGGCATGTCTTCTGCCGTTCCGCATATGCGATCGCAGTCTCTCCAGTGTATGACGGGGAGAGGGCCGAGGTGGTCATGGGCCAGAAACACCGACACTAGCCAGTACGTCCCATTGGCTGTTTCGAGCCTAGCAGCGGTGATGTCTCCATCACTGAAATCAGGGAGTAAATTGTTGAATATCAAGAACAAAAAAAAACATTAACAAAAAATAATTCTCATAATTTTCTCTCCGTTTGAAATTTTTGGCAATTTGTCCAAATTACCATTATATACTTTGCCCCATAAATAAAAATGGATTAAATGAAATTTTTGAACTGTGTTGGGGATACAATTGAAAACAATTAAAATAAAATAAGTTTTAATTTAACTTTTTTGTTTTTTTTTTTTTGTTCTTTCTCTCTTATCGTTAAGCACATCATACTCTATATACTACTCCCCCAGAGAAAATATTGACACAATGCAATCAATTTGCTTTAAATTCGTATCTCTGATGTTTTCTGATGGGTTTGGCTGTGATGAGCGTTTAACAAGGCATCGCCATTAACCATCGCGTGATGTTATGTCGATTCACAGAGAGAGAGCAGCAAAAGAGTGTATATTACCCTTTTTTACACACAAATTCAATTTAATGAGTCGATAAAGAATGCATTTCATTCACTCAATGCTGGCTTGGATTATGGACATGGAGCTGATGCCGGCTCCAGGAGGGGAGGGTTGGGGGGGTGGACTCTGGTTCCTTTTATTATTGAAGGAGCGAAGCGCTTGAGTTTAAATTATTGTTCAGGAATTGGAAGTGATGGAATTTTCTACGCTTTGTGGTCCGATATTGGTATTGTTATCCTTCTTCGGGGGTAAGAGAGAAAAGATTGTCTGAAAACAAAATTTAATTATTTCGACTTAAGCCACATTACTCATGGCTCAATTAATTAACTACAATTGGACGGACGACATGCAACTTCGAATCATTACCATCAATACAATAAAACTAATGGAAGCGAAACAAGATATCATTCTTCAGGTCATTAGGCAACGAATCGATTAAATATGGAAGTCCTTTTGTATATGTTTGATCTTTGATGGGAATAATGGACAGGAAGTAAATAAATCAAAAAACATCTTAAGCTCTTAGCCCAAATCGAAGTGTATTATGTAGGAAGGTACATCGATCTAAGAAATGTATTTCTCCAAAAAAAATGTGAGTTGATTGATAAGAAATAAAAGCACAAATGGATAACAAGAACTTGCTCTTCAAGTGCATAGACATTAAAGTTTTTAATACAATTTTATTTTTAGGAGAAAGTTTTAAAAAAGTTCTAATAAATCAACAACTACTAGGTACTTTAACAAATATTTTTTAAGAAGTTTAAAAATCTAGTTTTTGTATGGCAGCCAGTGGTGTCACTCCGAAATCGAAATACACTTTTTCCATCAAAATATAGTTCCAATCTTTAAAGCCATCAATCTCTATTGAAGGATGGCTTAGATGAATTTTCAGCGATGAACAATTTAAAAAAAGAAAAAAACAATATTGAAGCCGTACGAAGAGAAATCTATCGTTATCCGGTGCAAGCTCTCAATCCATAAAGAGTAGCAGCCTAAGAAACGGCAGCCCTCCATCCTCTACCTAGACCAAGCTTTCTGGCAACCACGACGACTCTTGCTCTTTAAATTTGGTCGTCTTCGTTGTTTCGAACCTGGGGGCTGGAATTCAAAGACTCTCTTGGCTGTAGCATTATGACGCGTTTTGATTTTCTGGATTACATTCATATCTAAGTACAGCTCATGGAGTTTGCGTGGTTGTATTTCCCCTCCACAGGACTCAAATATATCCGTCCAAGACTTATTTTTCTTTCTAGGGAGCCCAGTATCAGCTCTCCGTTTTTGCTTATCGCCCAAAACTCGGCGCCAAAAAGCAGGACGTGCACTTGATCGTTCGTGTGAGAAGTTTTGATCCCATCTGTTGCGCACCGAACCGAAGAAGCCCCGGTTGGCTAGGGTAATTCTTCGTCGGATATCAACTATGATGTTGAGGCTACAAGCAGCCTATTGGGAGCGCCCGATGAAGTCAATATCTTCGGCATACTCTAAGAGTTGTACAGATCTGTTGAAAATAGTTCCTTCAGTGTTTACGCCTATGCCCTGTGCACTATTTGCTAAAGAACGAGATTTAAAAAATCACATGATAGCGCATCTCCTTGCCGAAACCCTGGGCATGTTTGGACCTTGGAGTACATCGGAAGAGCTTTTCCCTAGTTGCACATTGAATAGCGCATTTTCCGATGTCACGCCATGCAACTGGACTAGTTTCCCTGGGATCCCAAGATCAGCCGTCACCGTATAAAGCTCCTGACGATGAATGCTATCATATGCGAATTTGAAGTCGATCAATAGATCTCGACTTGAAATTCATTGGTCTTTTCCAGTATTTGTCTGAGAAAGAATATTTGGTCTATCTGCTGTTTGGTATCTGCCTGGCCGGAAGTCATACTAGTAATAGTGCTTGCCAATTATTGTGTTGCCAAACTGCTTAAGAGGCTCACACAGTGCGTTGGATAAGATCTTGCAAATGAGACGTTTATCAGGGATAGTTCTTGCAGGACATAGGGTCACCTTTTTTGGGGATGGGACACATGAAGCCAGTGAACCACTCATTAGACAAGCTTTCTTTAATCCAAGCATGGCTGTTGAGTTTATGAATGCATTTTTTCAACGAATCCCTTCGGTGCATGAAAAGCTCGGCTGCCAAACCATCAGATCTGGCGGCCTTGCTTATAGCTATGTCAACCTCTTCTATACTGAGTGGTAGTACTGAGTTATCTTTTTGTCCCATTTCATACACCATTTAACAGCTGCTAGAATACTGCTTGAATACACCTACTATTCCCTGTGACTAAGCTACTTTCAATGTTTCGAAGAGACTGAATTTCGGTTTTAAAGTCAGCAGTCTTCAAACAAAAATTGGATAACACAACAGCTCGTGGAGAACCAGGGCTTAGTGACTTACAACTCTCAACCATTCCCGTGTGCGTGTTGTTTATTTTATTTATACATTCTCAATCGTCAGCCTGCACAAAGGGACGAACCTGAGAAGGACCCAAAATAAGATACTTTTCTATATACCTAAGTTATAGCTCGTCTTTATCGATACTGTCATACACAGCCTTGAAATTGATGAATAGGTGACCTGAGGTCGTGCAAATGTTTGGTCGATGATGGGCTTTTCTGGTCTAAGACCACACTGATATGGACCTATAAGGTTGCTGACGAATGGCTTCAGGTGTTCACAATGTTCTTCTGATTTTCCTTACAGGCTTTGTTTTGGACCTTGTAACCTCGGGAGCTTCTTTTTTCTATATGGTAAAACCTCGAAACTTTATTCATGTAATGGCATCCTTCTTAATGCTCGATCGCGAATTTTTTATTCTAATGCTTCTACTTTTTCCTTCTGAGAAGCCGGTGCTCATCTCTTAGCTTCTGCTCTTAGAGCTCTTGAGCCGCTCTGGTCCTTTCTTTGCCATGCCACTTTGTATTTCTGTTGTTTGGCTGCATGTACTTTTTAGTCGAACTAAGGGCTTCTATCTGACTGTAAACTTAAAAAAAATCTATGGCTGACCAATTATTGCTGAAAGTAGTTTAGATTATTTGACTAATAATTAATGAGCTGTTAGATGGCACAGATTTTGCTTCCGTTTGTCCATCCATCCAGTTAGCTGATGAAAATTGATAACTACGGAACCTCATCATAAACTTTCTTTCCTTGGGACACATGTAGTTATTGTTAAACCACAAAAACTAGTTATCCTAATCCTACACTCATAGATCCTGTTTAAGGTTGAATTTTCTAGAACGAATCCTTGAGTCTGATTCAACTTCTATGCCTTTATTATTATCACCTTCTTTTCATCTATAGAATTTCACTTACAATTAGAGCTGTCTCTGCTTACACCTTTTCCTATGCATATTTGCATGCATCAAATGCACATTCAAAAACTCAAAAGCCTAAGATGGGTTGTGGCTTGTGGCTTTGGCATGCAAGTGTCAAGGTGCGCCCTTTTGCTGTTTGTTTTTTCTTCCATACATATTTGTTTTTTTTTCTTCGTTGCATACAGTTCGCGAACTGTCTGGTGATTATTCAACGTATGTACTTATACACAACACATACAATGACTGCAATATAAGCAGGTAAGGTATACATCAGGTAACGTGAATCCGTCTGCCCTCAAGGAACCACCAAGCTGAATAGCACCAGCACAGCACCATATATAGTCAAAGGTAGATAAACCATGGCGCATCATCATGGTGAACAAGGCGAAGAAGAGATCAAATAACCAGGTTGGATATTGCCGGTAGCACGATGCACGACCAGTCTTTAACCTGCACTCTACTGGTTCTCCTCTCCCATTGAATGACAAAGCCAATACGTGGTTGTGGAATAGTGGTAGAGTGGATGTGCGATGTGGTCGCTCAAAGAAGCAAGATACCCATCCAAATCGTGGTTCTCCCCTTATGCAGAGTGAGAGAGATTAAGGTGGCAACATGCTGAACATGACATCCGCATGTCCGATGTCCATATGGGGCAGATATACAGGAAGCCATCTGCCTGGGATGAGTTATTGGGTCAATTTGTTGTCATTTCCTTGTGTTTTGTGTTTGAGAGTTCGTTCGTTCGTTTATGTTTATGTTTATCACGCAGCATAACTTTATCTGTTTTTGTGCATCACTTCCACAATCATCATCTCTCTCCATAAACAAACGAATAAACTCTTTTTTACAGCTCAGAGCCCCCAAGACTTACAAATATTTTCAACAAATGACGTGCCACTTGAATTTATCGAAATAATTAATGGACCTTCTTTGGTCTTATGCTCTCTTGTGCACCATGAAGGCATCACAGAAATCACCCTTTTCGAATTTGTGACGATAATCGAATTGGGCGCGTTCACTCTTCATCGCCAACGTGCGTCGCGTCCTCGTAGTCTTCGTGTTCAAGTCAAGAATCGGGCGATGCTATCTCAATCTCAAATTACCCTTAACAAGAAATGACTCTATTATCAACAGAGTTCAATAAAATTGAATTTTCAGAGATGTAAGAGAATTAAAATTTATTGAATATTCGAAGATATTTATGTGTGTGTACGAGCTCAGATGAAGATTGAAAGTAAAGAATGAAATGATTACAATTTTGAGGACCTCTACCACCGTCCTACCTACTTTTTGTAATAATATCAATTTTCAAAAAGAGGGTTTTAAATTACTTAACCCCTCGAAGCATTGACATTGGCTATAATTCTGCTGCTGACCTTTATAGTTGAAACAAGTCTACGTCCCAAGTTAATTTCACATTTTGACAATCCTCTTAAATCACTAAATATATGGGGTTATTGAGACAAGGCATCAGTTTTAAAGATGCATAAAACAGGTCAAATTTCTTAGATTCGTAATTCAATTAGAAGAAATACCTACTAATCGATAAAAACTTATCACCGAAATCCTATAACAGAGAAAAGGATTCATTCAAGTCTTTTCAATGGCAAAATAATCTCATTGGGACCTTAAAGTATTCAAATTCAAATATTTGTTGTTGTATTTTTATAACACTTAAATAGTAAAAAATTTGCTCATATAATACAAAAATCGTAATTTATTGACAGGTATATTAGATTAGGTATGCACTTCGGCTTATTAAACTCCATTGAAAGATGGTCTTTTAATAGGGACGACACTCGAAACTTGTTTAAGGTTAGTCTAAGAGCTTGCAACTTATTCGAGAAGTTATTTTAACATTTCTGGCTTCTTTTTATATGTTCGCTCTAACTTCTTAGATTTGCGTAGGTGCAATCTAGCTGGTTGAAAATGTTGCGTTTGTCCGCCATTTTGAAAAAATGTGTTAAAAAAAAATAAATGCAAGTTTCTAAGCTCTTATTGGACTTAAAGTACATTTTTTTTTTTTTGATTTTGTAGGTTAAAATACATCTTAAAATTCTAGTTCGCAATTATTTTGACAACTCTTTCCCATGAAAAGTTATCGTCGAAAAATTGTCAAATTTTGTTTGTAAAAAAATGGATTTTAGCGTTTATCTCGCCTCTTGTTGATCTGAATGAAAAAATGATTAAATAGTTGTTTGAAGAATTCCTGATTCCCTACCATTTTGTATATTCAGAATTTATGTGAAACAAAACTTACAGCAAATAATTCCTTAGGGGAGTTGACGATACGTATGGTGCTGCAAAAAAAAATAACTGATAGGTACTACTAGTAGAGGGACACATCACAAGTGTTTTATTTCTAAAGAAGGGTTCAATCTCTTACCCCTTAGGGAGAAGGGGCACTTTTATAAAAAAAAAAGCATTTAAGATGCAAAACAAATTTAAAAAAAAACAACGGAAAAGCTTGCAACAATAATGTATAGCTCGTTTTAAAGCTAGAAGTTTATTTAGTCCAGTCAATTTGTGCTCAAAAAGGCTCTTTGCGAGCAAATTGTGGGGTAGTTTTGATTTGTTCCCTCCCTTATGTTTTCGGGGGTAATGAATCCGAATCTGAGGTTTGCCAATAAAATTTCGTGACGCAACATGGAAAATAACGCAAAAAATGATGCAAAAATGCATTTCTTGGGAGTTTTTCACTAATGGCTCCAAAGCTCCCAACTATTCGAAAATTACATCAAAGTACCACTGAAAGTATTCACAATTCCAAATAAATCTCTATTCAAAGATTTTTTCTGCGACAACCCATTTGGACTCAAGCGCTATAGTATTTTTACTGTTTTCGAAAATCTACTCGAAAGCGCTAAGAAATTATTTTGTGTGACAACATTTGAGCTTTTGTCTGCAACATGAACCAAGATATACTATTTCTGATGGTCTTTGATGCGTTGAGTTCGAATCTGGCCTTGGAATTGCTCTAGCACGTTACGTTTTTGAAATATTCGAATCTAAAGATTTAAAAAAATGCATTTTTTATGCAAATTTGAAGTTATATTTTTTTCTCGAGGTAATTTTTTTCGAAAAAATGTTAATCGTTATTCTGTAGTATGAAAATTTGACTTCAAAAATGCGTTTCTGAGAGAATGGTCACACTGGCCACTTTTCAGTATTTTTGGTATAACTCGAAAACTAAGGGGAATTTGACAATTTCACTTATAATACTTTTTGTTCAAAATTAAATTTTCTATTGGAATGGATAGTTTAAAAAATTTTACGAAAAAATTTAAGCTGGAAAAGTTAACAAAAACCAACTTAAAAAAAATCAAAAAATCAAGGATATCTAAATTTTTTAATAAATTGTGCATAACTTTTTTTGAACCAAAGAAAGGGTCAAGACATGCACAGACAAAACAAAATAAATACTAAAGGCTTCAATATGGCATGTTCAAAAATTAATATTTTTTCAAAATTGACAGAGATATTCCCATTGAAACCTTATCATTTCTTATAATTTTTCTCAGTTTTTGCCCGAAAGTCCCTTTTTCGGTACAATATGACAAATTTCACTTTCGTAAAAATGTTCGAAATCAAAATTTTGATATAATATGACATAAGAACTATAGAGAATTTATAAAAAGGATGTAAGTTCGCAATTTCGTTTTTCGGCTGTTTTTAAATGCGTTCAGACCTACACACCGAACGGCTGGTCCGATTAACATAAGATTTGGTATTAGATGCTAGGAATATTAAATTTGTCATAAAGTACCAAAAAATAGGCTTTCGGGCAAAAACTGCGGAAAATGATAAGAAATGGTAAAGTTTGAATGGCTATATCTCTGTCAATTTTTAAACAGTATGGCTTTTTTAACATGTCATATTAAGGCCGTAAGACTCCAGTTTACTTTGTTCATGCATGTCTTGAGCGTATCTTTGCTCCGAAAAAAGTTATGCGCAATTAAGGAAAAAATTTAAATATCTTTGATTTTTCGATTTTTTTTATGTTGGTTTTTGTTTACTTTTCCTGCTTAAATTTTTTTAAGAAATTTTCCAAACTATCCATTTCGATACAAAATTTAATTTTGAACAAAAAGTATTATGTGTAAAATTGTCAAATTCGGCTTAGTTTTCAAGTTATACCAAAAATACTGAAAAGTGGCCAGTGTGACCATTTTCTCAGAAACGCATGGGTGAATTTAGTAGCATTTTCGGTTTTAAACATGCTTATGGGCCAAACAAACATATTCAATAATAAAAACCCATGCACGTAATTGTTCCTTTTTAAAAGGTCTATTCAATAGGCTATATAAGAAAAGTTTTGGGTTCATGCAAAAAAAAATTTGGAGATAACAATCAAACATGACATTACGATAATAGAGAAGACCAAAAAAGTTGGTGGCACAATTCTGTCTGTCTTTGCGACTGTCTCTGTCTGTTCGTCTACGGCTCAATCGATTTTCTTCAAACTCGGTACGTAGTGATTTTTGGTGATTATGCCCACACATTTTTTTCATTTTTTTTTAAACCAATAATAACGGTACCTGCTATACAATTTTCCTAGTCAATTTTACATAATCGCTTTTTTCTCAAAAACGGCTCAACAACTGTCCTTAAACAAATTGAGTAAGTCTCCTTTAGTTAAGGCTTTCTTTGGGTGGGAAACCATTTTTCGAAAATGGTTATTAATGGTACCTCCCAAAGAACCATTTTTTAATTTTCGATTTTCTTCAAAACGGCAAGACTAATTTTAATATTTTTTATACAAAAGCTTTCAAAAAATATAAGTAGTACTTTGTATCAAAAATTTTTAAAAAATGTTTCAATTTTTCTTAAATAAAATATTTCGAAAACGACATGATCGATTGTTTTGAAACTCGGTACTTAAGAGTTTTTTTTAGTATACTCTCTAAAATATTTTTAGAAAAAAATTTACATATATGAAAAAAATAATGGTACCTTCCATACAAAAGTTAGAAAACCACAAAGGAAAATATTTTTTTTCTGAAAAACGGCTCCTACGATTTTGATTAAATTTGTTTCATATACCAAAATTAGTACGATCTACTACTAAATTAAAAAATTTTGCAATTAGCAACTAATTAATAGTACTTGTCATATAGCAATATTCTTTATTTTGAATTTTCTCCTTATCGACTGAACGGATTTAGATAAATTTTCTTATATACAAATTTTAAATAGGATTAAATAATATCGCATATCAAAATTTTCAAAAAAAAAAGTTTTTGAATTTTTAAAAATAGTTTAAAATATTTTTTTTGAAAATTCAATATCTAAAAAATGGGTTGACATTTTTTTTCAAATTTTGTTTTTCTCTGCACATAAGCATATACTTTATATTTGCAAACCGAAATCTGTCCTTACAAATATTTTAAGAATTTTATATATACAAGATTATTTTTTTTTAAATTGCTCCAACGATTTCAAACTTTTTTTTCCACACAATCATATTCAATAAAGAATTAAGATTGCATTCTTTTCTTTCACCTGAAACTGTCAAAGGAGTTGTTTTAGCTAATTTAAAAATAGTATTTCAAGCTTCTATACATTTTTCTCTCGTAATTTCCATGTTTTTATCTACAATTTTCGTAAACCCGCAGTGTTTTGAACATAAAAGCAAGTAATGCACGTCGTGCATTACTCGATTGAAAATTATACTTAAGGCACAGATTCTAGCTTTCAAACGAGCTACACACAATTTGTCTGTAGGCTTTGGTACATATTTATAGAAAATTAAATTCTCTACGGTTTAGGTAACAAGACTTCTTATGCTATGTTTCCACCAAAGGTTTATCTCAGATTAGATTTAATAAATCTTTTTGGTGTTTCCACCGCACAAAAAGATTTAAAAAAGATTAAGTTTGACAACGCACCTTCAAAAATGTAAATTACGTGTCAGTTTTTTCTTATGGAGTGCAAGTGAGATAGAATGTTTGATTCGTGTTAAACAATGAAGAAATGAATCGAGTCTCGAATGAATCGTTCAGCACTATTTAAGAATAAGTATGTTCGATTTGTAAAACTATTTGTCCTAGGAAGATTAAATAAGATTAATTTCTAATCTTCAAGATTTACGAAATAGATTTGTATGGTAATTCTCCGAGATTTGAAGGAGATTTGAGGTAAATCTTATTAAATCTCAGATAAGCGTTAGGTGGAAATGTAGCATTACCCTATAACAGTAAATAAAAAGTTATAATAAAAACTACACGAATATTTTCAATTTTCACATTTTGATTGATTGATTTTAAACTTTTTTTATTACTAGCTTCAGGGTAAAAAGAGTGTTAACATAAATTGAAGAGAATTGAATTTGCTACAAATTTGTACAAAAGTTTTTTTTTCTAAGACTAAGGCACCAGTTATAGCTATCATTGAAACTCGTCATTGAAAACTTTAATGATTGATTTTGAGATGCTTGGAAGCAAAATCATTTATTATTTTGATTGACGGTTAAAGCTCAAGACTTAATTAATATTTCTAGTCAAAAAAAAAAAAAATCAAATAGTCCCAACTTTCCACAAAAATTTACTTTTGATTTTTCAATGATATTGGTACGGTAGTTCAATCATTGAAATAAGAAAAGTCTTTTTATGTAGAAAGTACGGCCTATTTGAATTATATTTGAATTATTTGTATCACTGTAATATTGGTAAATGCCAAATCCCGAATTTCTGGCAGAACAATTTTTTTTTTTTTTAGTTTTTACTTTAAACCGCCAATACAGGCACATGAGAGATAAGACTGATTTTGTATATGTGTTTTCGTTCATAAATATAGTTAAATCAAAATGCGAAACAAAAAGATCTGATGCTTTTAACATTATATTTCTTCAATAGGACTTTGAAGCCTTTAAGATACTAGCAACAGCTTTACAAATATTACTTACTTAACCGATTTTTGTGGCATCTTGAGAAAGATCATTTATTAAACTCAAACTTTTGTAATATTTGGTTTACAACTGCCAAACAATGGAGATGATTTTGCTATTTGCCACTCTTAACTCTGGCATCTGGGGCGACCGCTCCCTTCTTCTCGGTCAGTTGTGCATTTTATTTTGTATGAATTTTTCAAGATTTTTAAAAATTACTATGACCTGGAAAAAAATTTATAAATTCATCAAAAAAAAAAGTCTAGCGCTGAACGCAATTACTGAATAGTTGATCTTTTATCACTATTTATTGGCCTTTCAGATGGTATGCATTTTATGTGAATATCTCAAAATTGAGGTGCCGAAACTCACTAAAATTACTAAACACTATGTCGAACAATTACTAAAACTAATGATAATAAGAATAACAATGATTGGAAAGATTCGGAATGAAGCTTGAAAGGAAAGATCAGTGTGACATAAGCTCAAATATAGGAGAAACGTTTTTTTTTTTTTTTAAATTGTAGATAAGAATATATCGACAACCTGTTTTGATTGAAACGTTTGTCGAATGTTCCAGTCACTTCCAATACTTTTCTCAGAACTACCAAAATTCAATTTGTCACACCTTACTCAAGCAATTAGTAATAATCAATTAAACTTTCTGCGTTAAGAACCATATCCGTATAATAAGACTCTTGCGATATTCCTTGAGTAACACATAAATAGTGATGTCATTAAAATATTTCGTTAGAATCCACACATAATCAAATGTGTGCCAATGGGGACGATTTTCACGAGTACTTTTTTTTTTTTTTGAGTACATACTTATGTATAATTAAAAATACTGCATAACCTTAATTACATATGATTTATCTCTAACCAGTAACCATTTTTTAAACAAGACAATATCGTGCTTAATTTTCTGCATCATCATTACCCATTCCACACACTCACACCCAAAACTAGCACCCTAAAGTTAAAGAGTAATGACCCTTAATAAGACACAAGGAATGTGTCAGTACTCACTACTCATTGTTCAAGTGAGTATATTTCAGCTAACCAAACAAAAAAAAAAGAATTTACACATAAAAAATTGTTTCAGTTTAAATGAACTTATTTGCCAACACTAACATCAGATCCGTCATTATTTCGTCTACTCACGAAAAGTCATGTCGTTCGTTGTCCGGACTCCGGACTTTGGGATTCTAGTCCTTAGTAATTTAGTTTTATTTGCCCGCACCCTCTCCACTCTGTCGTCATCAGCAGCAGCAGCCGTTATAAGGGCAAAATCGGGATTGTATAAAGCTCATCTCGGTTTACGACAACGACGACACTAAGTCTTTTGTGTTTGTGAAGAAGGGTGGATGGACGGCATAATTGAGTTTTCTGGGTGTATGCACCCTGAAGAGCGCATTCACAATAACTTTCTATAGTCCATTCATGTATAGATACATAGGTACAGGGTGTTTTAATAAACATATTGACATTAAACAAATAAAGTCAAAACATTCTCTGCAATAATTAGTTCAAGGATAGATTTCCGTCAACTTCTATAAAGTTAAGGGGATTTATTTATCTACAACTTTCTCAGTACAAAACTCGAACAAAAATAACAAATTATCCGACATTTTTTAAAACACGTGCTCCACTGATTAAAATTTATTAAAATTGTGTTTTCAGAACTTAACCTGCTTTAAATAAAAAAAAAAAATTGATGCATTTGGTATGAAACTATTTTCGTTCCACAATTTTTTGTATCATAAAATATGACCAAAAATACTGACATCCTAAGATAAAAGTTAAAGCATTTTAAGCTTAAAGCACCCTGTAATGAAAGACACATGACCGGAAGGAATTCTTTTGTTTTTCGATGGTCGAATACCAGGATGTAACTGATGCGTGATAAAATTAATAACAAAGAGAAGGAAATTCAGTTCATGTTGCAGTGAAATAATGGAATTTAACTTAAATAAGGACGCCTTTCGCGGGTACCTACAATGACAAGAACATATATATATAGATGTTATTGAAGTAACAGCAATACAAAAAAATATTGACACAATAGAATCACTAGTCTGAAAACTCTTAATTGAGTCGGAAATCTGCAAAAGTTTTCATAAACCTTATCGAGTGCTAAAAAACTTTTAAAAACTGAAAAATAATTCCCTTGAAAAACATAAAAGCTTTTGTATGAGTAGTAAGAACACCACCTGTAGACAAACAAAATTGCCTGGTCTGGAGTCTGAACTAAGGGCTGCAAAAGCTTTCTTTATGTTGAAAACTCAAAGGAATAGAAAGATTGACAAGGTGAAAGACATCCAGAGGTAAAAGCAAACACAATTGTCTTCCATTTTAAGTAACTGTCAATTTTCGAATATACTCAGATACTTGTCAAAAACTAGGATGAAGATTTTACTTTTTCGTGCTTAATGTATGTTTTTTTTATTACGGACCGAAAAATGTATAGGTGCATAATTTGTCGTTAGTTAGTCGTTAATTAGTTGTGACAGTTTCGAATTTGTCGTTCTATGTTTTCTATGTTTTTTGTTTTGAAAAGTGGTAAGAACTTCTAAAATATTTTATTTTATAAATATTAATATTTTAGTGCATAATAATTTGCCATTATTTAGTCGTTAATTAGTTGTGAAAAAAAAACAATTTTGTCGTGCGATGTTTTCTATGTGTTTAGGAGTTATTTGTTTTCTATGAGTGTCAAGTTAGCAAAGCAACAATAAACAGTTCGGTATAAGTAGTTGTAATCCCTTTTAAGATGGTGCTTTGCTAACTTGATATGAAGCTAACGCAGAATCAAAAAACATAGACAACATTGATTTAATTCAATTTTTCACAACTAATAAATGACTATTTAACGGTAAATTATTAAACCATAAGATATTAAATATAAGATGTTTTTCACGCTTTTCGAGTAGCTTTTAAGCTAGCAAAGCACACAAAAAAAACATAGAAAACATTAAACGAAAAATTCCAAATCGCCATATTTAATTAACGGCTAATTAATGGCAAATAATCCATCTACCCATTTTCGATTCGTCAAAGTTGCTTTGCTAACTTGAAACTTATAGACAACAAATAAATCAAAAACACATAGAGAACATCGCACGACAAAATTAATTTTTTCAGAACTAATTAACGGCAAATTACTATGCACTAAAAAACTAAATTTTAGAAGTCTTTACCACTTTTCAAAACAAAAAAACATATAACATAGAACTTCAAATTCGAAATTGCCACAACTAATTAACGATAAATTATGTACATATCCATTTTTCGATCCTTGAGAGTTGCTTTGCTTTCTTGATATCAAGTTAGCAAAGCATCCAAAAAACATAGAATACATTGCACGATCAAATTTTATTTGTCACAACTAATTAACGACTAATTTACGGAAAATTATTAAGCCATAAGCCATCAGGTATAAGAAGTTTTTACTGATTTTCGACAGGTGCCTTGCTAACTTGATATCAAGTATGTAGGATTTTTTTTCCATTATCCATAGATTGGGCGCCATTTTTCAATATGACATCCAAGTGACATGGATACAACAAAGACTTCCAAGCTAATTCCCTTCTGAAAATGTCAGAAATAAATTAAAAATATAAAAAAAATGTCCCACACAAAAGCGCATGGATTTTGGTCCTCTAACCTGACTACAGATTGGTAGCCATTTTTCAAAATGGCGTCCAAACGAAAGGATTACAATAATGATTCTCCCCAGCTAAATTTCATCTTTATCATGTCAAAAACTAATTCCAATATTTAAAAAAGGTCCTCCAAAAAAATTCATGGGATTCGGTTCTCAGGTCGAACTACAGAGATACATCCTTTAAAAGTATTAATGCAGTAACCAAATAAGTTTTCAATCAATTATGTTTTCAATCAATTAAAAAAAATGTTTTTATTATGCCAGAATCACACTTTTGAATTCAAAAAGCTGTCATAGTCTGCAATTTAACAGAACTCTATGCATAGTTGTTTGATAATGATTGATTCAAACTGAATTAATGAATTAGAAACATACTTTATAACCAAAACACGCACAACTTCGCATTCAATGCTGAATACAATATGTACATTGATTGATTGACACCACCCACAAGGAATGTATCTCTGCTAAAACTCTTATACGATTGATTGTGAGGCAGCCCAAAGAGTCTATTCCATTTATATGCATGTTTGTATGTAGCTTAGCTTGATAACAATATACGCGT
Source organism: Dasysyrphus tricinctus (assembly GCA_963921185.1). Taxonomy (NCBI): domain Eukaryota; kingdom Metazoa; phylum Arthropoda; class Insecta; order Diptera; family Syrphidae; genus Dasysyrphus; species Dasysyrphus tricinctus. The sequence continues at coordinate 232,685,678 of OY992531.1, read as the reverse complement.
TGCCATTATTAGTTTCAATTGCTTTGAGCACTTGACCATCAATCTGATTTAATTGAACACAAAGAACATACAATATCCGTACACAGAGTATTACGAGAGTAGAAGTTAAAATAAAATTGATTGCTTTGCACAATTATGAATAATACACAATCAAATAACTGCAGATTGATTTGTTTTTGGAACATAAACAGTACAATTTTGTGTACTTATTTCCTAAACAAAGGGAACCATGTTGGCCACGACAGGACTTTCACCAAAAAGTGATGCATCTATTATTATTCTTTACTATGTATTTGTATTCTCCTTTTACAACATTAAACATTAATCTAAGGTAAAACTTGGTTGCGAAGGTAAAGTAGAAACTCAAACTATAATTCAAGTGAGTTTAAATATCTAAGATGAACTTACAAATTTGAGTAAAAGTAGACCATAACTCCAAAAAATTTTCCCAAGAGTTCAATTTTGGCTTTGTTGGTGGTTGCCTGAAAACATCAAAATTAGAAAATTGAAAAAAAAAAATAATAAGGAAATACATATGTATACCTACATACATATGTATGTACCAACCAGAAAAAAAAAATCAAAATAAAAAATTTTGTCAAAAAAGTTAAAGGGTGATCATGGTCATTGATTTTCAAAAAAAAAGACCTATTCGAAAAAATTAATCAAATTTATAAAATCGATTTTTATTATTATTATTCTCGAAAACTATTTGTCAAAATTGGTAATTTACAAATGTTCGTTTTTTACAAAAAAAAAGGATTGGACACTACTTTTACGGGCCGAGTGAGCACAGCTCTTGAAAACATCATCATCAAACATTTCTCTCTCAGGTCCCAATAGTTTAAAATTGAAAACACTTTATCATTATCAACCGTTTTTCTACGAAGCAAAGAAAAAATAATAATTGGGTTTTGGGCAACAAAGCACGGCCGTATCCAGGATCAAACGTATGGGTGAGCTCAAGGTTGTTTTGGGTGAGCTCACATTTTTTAATGGAAATCATAATGATGACTACAAAAAAAATTTTTTGTTTTTCTAAAATAGTAGGTATGTAGGTACCTTACCTATAATATGTATTTACTGGTAAAAGGTAGACATTTTTAATAGTAATCGCTGGTACCGAAAAGAGCATTCAAGCATTTCTTAAAATATTATTTGACAATATATTGCTCCCTCCTTCAATCACAAACGTCAAAATCCTTATTTTGTGGGATCTTTCATATGGAATTTTAATATTTCAAGTTGATTAAGGATAAACGAAGAGATTTTTGAATACTATATTAAAAATTTAATAATATTAAAACTTTACCTTAACTCCATTTAACGGCCTTTTCGATTGATGTCAGAATGCCATTTTTTGCTCTGAAAAAAAAAATAAGAAAAAATGCTTTTGGATCTGATTTCAGAATCGAAAATAAAATCGTATACACGTATCAAATCGGTCTTCCAAATAGCTATTCAAAAAGGTCGTAAGATAAAAGACCTACTTTAATTTTTGCTCAGCAGTTTCACATCTATCAGTTCTTACAAACTGAAAGCTGCCACTTTTGACGTTAACAGATTTGAAAAGTCCTTTTAAGTTTCAGCAATGAACACAAGGTGAAACCAATGAGATTAAAATCTTTAAGGCTATCATTGAATTTATGTGCTTTGTGCATTCCATATAATTTCAAACTATTCCCAAGTATCTATCGCATTTCGCAACACATTTTTGACTGAAAAATAACAGATCAAGTGACTGTCAACAAAAGCGCAACAGAGCACAAGTAGAGTAATGAATCGGTGATTCTCCGACCTGCTGACGAAGAAATCAAAATTTGCGTAACAGAACGGGAAGATTGGAATTGGGCATACGTTTTAAATTTTATTTCAAACCAAATAAATATTTTGTCTCAAAATGAAAGCTTGGAAAATCTTAAAATATCTCAGAAATTTTTTGGGTGAGCTTAACATATTTTTAGGTAAGCTGAGCTCACCCTAGCGTAGGTCTGGCTACGGCCGTGCAACAAAGGGCTTAAAAAATATTAATTAAATTAAACCAGACCTAATGATATTTGGTGGTTGAAAGGGTAAAATTCAATATTCTTGTAAATTTCTCGAGAAATATTTTTTGTTTTAGTTGCATTTTTTAAATAAATTTTGAGAAAAAGGTGCATAAACGGTTGAGTTCTTTTTCTCTTACGAAATAAAAAATACATACAAAAAAATCAATCTCGCAAAAACGGTAGCTCTGGTCCAATTTTTGTAAAGTAGGTTCTTTTTTGAAAAATTCTACGGATATCAAAATAAGATGACCCTGAACTTTGCAGACGGTTTGAGTATCATATTTTGGACTGTCACCAGTGGCATAGAAATGGTTCGATTTTAAAAAATGAAACGGCATTCGATTTTTCACGGCAAAATCTCGCCTGCTATTTTTATTTTTTTTATTTACCGTAAAAAGAAAATTTATGATGAAAAATGTATTAAAGTGCTGAAGAAAACTTTAAAAATGTTTGGACTGTGGCCAGAGCCGTAAAAATGCATTGATTTCAAAAACTGAAATGGCAATCAATTTTTCACGACAAAATCTCGGTACAACTTTTTTTATTTTTTTCTATTAACCTTAATAAAAAAAGTTATGATGAAAAAGTAACAATACCGAAAAAAAATTAAAAAATGTTTGGACTGTCACCAGGGCCGTAAAAATGCATCGATTTTAAAAATTGAAATTGAAATCAATTTGTCATGACAAAATCTCGATACGCCAGTTTTTTTTTTTTTTTTTTGTTTACCGTAGTAAAACAGTTGTGATGAAAAAGGTAAGAAGAGCTTAAAAAAAACTTCGAAAATTTTTGCACTGTCTTCAGCGCCGTAAAAATGCATCGATTTCAAAAACTGAAACGGCAATCAATTTTTCACGACTAAATCTCGATATAGCATGTCACCAGCGCCGCGCCGTAAAAATGCATCTACTTTTTCTACGGTAAAAAAAAAAAACTGGCATATCGATGATTTGTCGTGACAAAGTGATTGCCATTTTAATTTTCAAAATCGATGCATTTTTAAAGCGCTAGTGACAGTCCAAAAATTTTCAAAGTTTTTTGTTAGCTCTTCTTACCTTTTTCATCACAACTTTTTTATTGCGGTAAACAAAAAAATTTACGCCACAGTCCAAAATATGATACTCAAATCGTCTGCAAAATCCAGGATCATAAAATACCAAAGTCCAAGGGCGTATAGCGTAAAACTATACAGGAAAAGTCTAATAATATGAACATTTATGATAAAAGATGAAATTCGATTGGTGGAGTCATCTGATTGATAAGGGTCTGAAGGAAAAGGATCTGCAGATGGGTGTGGAACTGGGATAAAGAAACAATTATTTTGTTTATCACTTAAATATATATTTTGTTTTGGTAGTAGGTCTGATACTGGAGGTGGGACAAGAGAGCATTTTTTATTTTTAAACAACTTTTGATTGTGGTTCTGATGGAGTAAGGGTAAACTGTAAGAGTAAGTCTGGTTCTATTGATCCAGTTCCAGACCCGCCTCCAAAACCGCCTCCGTCAGACCATACTCCATCAGACCAACCACCATACAATCTATGTTATGTTCATTTGTCCTAATTCCAGACCCATCTCCAGAACCTCGTCTTCAGACCTTACTCTCACCACTAAATACAAATTAAGATCTTATTACAAATCTCACATTTTAAGACATTTGTTGTTCGATCCGTCATCGCACATTTGTTGCACAGAAACAATTTTTCCGTATTTCAATGCTTTGGAAATATGGAAACGTCTTGCAAGGTCCGAAAATTTCACTTTCGAAATTTTCAATCCGAGAGTACCTACACCTAGTATATTATATTTCGCTTTAGAAATAGAGATTTCAAAATTTACATACGTTTTCGGAAAATTTCACTTTTGGAACGAAATACAGAATAAGGCCCAAGCTCTGTCAGAAGTAGTTTTGAAGGGTGTCGTTTTTTTGTTTGTCTAATTTTCCTGGCCAATATTAAAGACTGAGAGCCAACAACATAAAAAGTCAAGTCATTTGCGTAAACTTGTAAAGTCAAACTCTTTGTTGTTTGTCCCTTAAAAGATAGAAAGCGGCAGAATATGCAAAAAAAAACACTCAGGTAAACACAAGCAAACAAGTGATGTTTGGAAGCTTCGTAGCTCTTTATCTTTTAAGGGATTCACTACAGACAGATGGACGTATGACAGCAATTGTTCAAAATTGCAAGCTAAATATTTCTTCTATGCACATTTTTTCCCATCAACCAATAGGCATTGAAATAAATCGATGTAAAAAATGTACGTCAAATTTTACACCTGTTCGTCACGTGCTAAGGTAGGCGGACAAACGCCTAATGGTTCAACCTTAAAGGCTATTACTGATATGACTTACAAGTTTACGCAAATGACTTGACTTTTTATGTTGTTGGCTGTTAGACTACTACTTATACGTTGACCAAATAATCCAAAATTGATTCGTTTTCTATTTTCTTTAAAAGCATATCGGCAGAAGTTGTTAGAAACAAACCAACTTAATAACCAGCTATCACGCCTTTTTCAATTTTCTTCTTCTTGTTAACACTACACAGCATTCCTTTCTAAAAGTATAAAATAACATCTTCATCTTCTTCGTATAACACAAAATGTATAATAATTTAATAAACATCATTTCAGTTCCTATGGCCATAATTGATCAAAAAAGTCTGTCTTACGCTCTTGCGATGACATACAACCCATGGCGCATTACCATCATCATCCTATCAATTAGCATTAATCATTTTTAGTTTGTTTGAAGCCAACCCGCACACAGAGTATACCTACTACCTACAACTGGCTAATATAATACGCTCATCACTCTTAAGTGGCTAACCAACCAGTCTATATGGCAATCTAACAATAATGCAATAAGCTAGATTCAACCCATCATCAACCCTAAGGACTTCTCTTTGCTAATACTGCTGCTATACCTATGTATGTTGTTGTTGTTATTGTTAGAAGTAGCCTTGAGGAGCTAATAGCGTCATTATATTAAGGTGCTTTCATAACTTATTATGACACAATGCTGTATAATACTCTGTATTCTATATACAACAACAACAACAGGTGTATGCGAGTTTATTGGACCATTTTCTGGAAATGGATTTGGTTGTACCTTCATATTCTTAGACTTCTGGACAAAGACAAGGTGTAACATGGCATCACATCAGCTTGCCAAAGTAATAATGCTTATCGTTCGGCAGCTACTAAGTGCTTTCTGTGGATCTGGTTAGTTGGATGTAAATTGAAAATTAATGCATGAACGGACACTAATTTGGTACCTATACATATATTGAGCTTAACAGAGGAGATGGTTTTTGGTGAAATAATAATAATAACCAACCAATGCCATCATAATGAGAACCTATTTTCATCCAGAGAACCTACAAGGAAATTTGAGATTTATCAATATGTTATGTGGGCTATAGATTGACCAGTTAACCCGTGTGACATCTTTCACATGTGTTCAACAAAATAATTTTCCGAAAACCTTGACCAAAATTCAAATGTTTTCAATATGTGCGCAATCGAGTATCTATATTTACATTTGCAGCAGAACATTTTTGGATTGAGAGCTGCTTGAAACCCGAGTTTTATTATCAATTTCCGAACGCACCCATTTGAAATAGTTAACCTTTAGTTCGAGTAAATCTAATTAGAATATTTAATTTAAAAGAGATGGATTTTTTTTCAACAAATCTAATTAAATGGTAAAAGGGGAAGTTCGTCTACTGTGCAATAAATTTTCTTTCTTTTGACACCTCATTCGACCTGTAAATGGGGCATTTAGTAATGATATAATTATTTACTAGCTTACCCATGCGAGGGTTCCTGCATGAACAGCCAAAGTATATGTTAATTGTTTTAGTCATCCAACAGTAGACCATTTTTATTCTATTTTCGACAGAAATTGCTTATTTTTTTAATGTTATTAATAAAAAAGAAACCGTACAAGCAATGTCACCGATTTACTTGAACCCAAATGGTATGGTGATAGAAAAGAGGGCTTAAAAGAGGTTTACTCAGTGGAAATTGCAGAAATGCATACCGAGATTGGTGGTTTCAAGATATATGCCCGCCTCCAGTTACGCACATCAAGTTGGATGAGGTTGTGTTCCACTTGTGTGCGCCACCTGTTGGGGGTCTTTCTCTGCTTCATACCCCATCAGGGATTCGGAGATTCCTAAGGCTCGTACGTTGCTGTCCATACGCTCCCGTATCCCAGCCATCTCGGCCACTGTATTTTCAGCTTTTTCACCAGGGGGCCAATTCTGGTTCTGTGAAAAAGTGAATCGAATAAATCATTTTCACATTCGCTGCCAAGCATTGCTTTCACTTTTTCGATTCATTTGCCACAAATAAGCGATTCTGGTTCTGTGAATGAAAACTATATTATCGATGCTCGAACCACATTACCATCTCTATTGAAAACAGCATGATTCTCTCAATTTTCTTGTGTTTTTTAAGAGAGCAGAGAAATGCATGAGAGAGGAACACTTTTCTTTATGGATTTGACAGAGAAAGAGATATGATTGAATCTGCCATTGTTTGTTCGTAGTAACGCTTTCATTTTGGATATTTTGGAAAATGACGGCGTGAAAACAAATTATTCATATGAAAGTTTTTGATGTTTGGTTTCACATTTTCACAGAACGCGAATTGGAATCAATGTGAAAGCGTGAAAAGTTTTTCGATTCACTTTTTCACAGAACCAGAATTGGCCTCCAGGTCAACGTGGCTCATCGTTGAATCTTCTTCTCTAGAATCCTTCGATACACACAGAAGAATCTTCCTCTCAAAGCACCCCAAGCTAGTTTTCATTCGATTTTTCAGTAATTTTTCGTTGATCTCTGCACTGATGTCATAAAGGGCCACACTATCCGACGGTTTCATGCATCGGGCATACTTTCCCCCGACCAAATTTCGCAGATGAGTAGGTGCATGCAAGCATGCTATCAAGTCATCTCTTGACCAGCAGCCTTTTGTGATTTCAGTTTGGAAATCGCTAACCGCAGTTCATCAAAGTCACGGGACGGAAATGTTGGCCATTATCCTCCAAGTTGAATGGAGTGCTTTCCCTAGGAGCGGAATGTTGGCTGTTTTCGCCATTTTTCAATCTAGAAAAGTGTTCCTTTCAGATCCCTAGCACTGACTTTGTAACTACTACCACGTTCCCGTTCTCATCTCGACAAACTTCCGTTCTGACCTTTTGGTCTTGGGTAGATCATTTCACCCTTTGGAACTTAAAAAAAACAGCCGTCCCAGTACAATCCTCAACAGACTCGACATCCCTCGTGTCCTCTCCCTCTCTTTCTTTCTCTTCTCTCCTTTTTGGCCAGCAGAGCTTCCAGGTTTCTCTCTCAGAAGCTCTTGTTCTCGTCTGCAGCATTACTTGGTAAGCGTCATTCTTTGCTGCATGTACCAGCTAGCACTCTTCAACGAACCAGGAGCTTAATTTAAACCCAGCAGATCAGTGGCGGCACTCTTGATGGCGTCTTGACAATGTCTCCACTGTCCTCTGTACTTGATGCTGGTGGAAGACTTGCGGATAGTTATGGCGATCTCTTCCTTTTCGACATCAAATCTTTTCGAAGCATCTGCTTGGCGTTGTGGCATTGTGGATATCCAAATACGTGCTTGAGATACTACCAAGTAGTGATCCGAGTCTATGTTTTCCCCTCGAAACGTTTGGACATCCTAGATACTGGATGCGTGTCTGATGGTTTCTATCGTGATATGTTCAATTTGGTTGACGATTTTTTGATCACAAGACTGCCAAATCATTTTGTGTATGTAGGTATCAAGGTGTGGGAAACGAGTACTAGCTATGATGACATTTTACCCCGTCGTGAAGTCTGCCATTTTGTGTCCATTATCGGAAGTTCCGTCGGGCATTAGGATGTGTCCTCTGATTGTCAACCCAAAGATGCCCTCTCCTTTCCGATTGTGGCTTTGAAGTGGCCAAGTATAATCTCGACGTCGTACTTTGGGCACATATCGTAGGAGCTCTCCAGAAGATGCTAGAACGCTTCTTTGAGAATTCATCCATCTTTTCTGTGGGGTGATCAGCGGATCAGCGTAATTTTCTTGAGTTTTTCTTTGATGCGGATTATGACCAGGTCCTCTTTTACCCTTTGAAAACCCAAGACTTCTTGCCTACTTCTTCAAATCACAAACACAAACAAAATTAGACGCTGCTCCTGCTCCTTATAGCACTTTCACTTTCCGTAATAGATGTCACACCATTTCATCCTTCGTATGCCTTCCTCATCCCATCGCACTTCCTGGATAGCTTTAACATCAGCCTTAAGCCTACCAAGGGTAACTACTAAGGGCAGTGCATTCCACGCGCAGATCCGAAATTCATTGTCTTTGTCTCATTTGCTGGGGTCGTCAACATTAAAATCATTCGTATCCGAGGCTTTTTGTTGGTTTTGAACCAGGAATTTTTGTACATGGTAGGGAAGTTACCCACAACCCCCATCCTATAAAACCGCACTCTTAAATAAATTCAAGAGTTTATAGAGAGCCCGATAAAACCACTCCTTATATATAAGCCTGAGCTTCGACTAGTCAGAGTATCCCATATAAGGTGTTCACCAAGTATACTGTTCAGCCTTACAGGAACTGTTGAAGCCATCGTTGATTCAATCTCGAGAATTGCAGTGCCTTTTTGGAAACACTTTTTTGTGGCGGGGTAATTAGTAGCAACAGCCCAATCTACATCCACCTATCGACCCTGGGAGGTACTTCTGCAGAAACTAGTTCCACGATCGCATAGCTCTAGGTTTCACTGTAGTAGTCACCGAAAGCCACACCCCCTCGCCAAGGCTTACCCCGTGGTTTAACATACAGTTTACATTTAAAAAAAGATAGATAAATTCTTCCCAGGAAAATTTACTCCTTAAAACTCCAAGGAATCATATTTCTTTCCAAATTCAACCTCTCTCCTGGGTGGTGCGCCGCATATTGCATTTTAAAGCAAAGGAGAATATCCAAATCTCCATCAATTAAAGCTCCATTAAATCAAATATCTCGCGCTTTATTCTAAAGTTCTATTAAGTGTTTTCATTTGCAGGCCATTACCAACTCTTAAAGCAAATCTAACATCTTAATGAAGACATTTCTTAGTGATGGCGGAAATTGAAATTGAAACGGATGAAGTGCATTGCTGATAAAAAGTTCCAAAAATACCTTGAAGACATTCTTTATAACATCTATTCTATATACCGCATACCGCAATTTCATCGAAAGAAAATAAGTTGAAAGTTCACCATCACCGCCCCACTAGCGCAATAGTATAATAGTTTGTAGTAACTTTTTGTCCTAAAGACTTCGTAAAAGTATCCTTTTGGCATGAAAATGAATATAATAAATTATACTTTGTTGTCGGCGGACATAAGAATAGTCAAGTCCAAGTTCAAGACAAAGGATAGAAGTTGATTTATGAAATCGTAGTTTTATTTATTGGTGTTCTAGAAGAATTTCGTTTTTCACGGGCACACGATTTATGTATATGTTGGAATTGTTTGTTTGGTTTTTTTTTTTGCTCTCCAGGAATTTAACTTTTGTGTTTATGGAAAAAAAGAGGAAGTTTCAATTTCCTATTTCCTTTCTTTTTTCAAAAAAAAAAAAACAAATGCTCACTTCCTAAGTGAACTTTAATTCCTTATAAAAATGTTTTTTTTTTGTGGTTCAATGGTTTATGTATAAAGTCATTGAACAAAACCTTGGAGAACCTAGGTCTTAAATTCTAAATTATCAGATCTGATTGCGAATTATGTCCAACACATAATTCAGTTGCAGATTTTTTTAATACGATGTCGTCATTTTAAGCAGGATTTTTTTATCTTTTCAAAGCAATTTTGAGGAAAGGGCTTAAAATTAATTAGAATGCAGCAGTGCCTGTTCACGCCTTACTCAGCAAATCTGAAACATATAAATGCTTGTGACAGGCAATTCTGTCTGTCTGTTCGTCTACTGCCTTAACACCTGGTTCGATTTTCTTAATTTTTCATTTTCTAGTACTTAAAATAACGGTACCTGCAATACAATTTTTTTTAGCAATTTTACATAAACGTATTTTTCTCATAAGCAGCTCGACAATTTTTCTCAAAAAGAAATTCAATAAACTAATCTTAGAAAAGGCTTTCTTTGGGTTGAAAACCATTTTTCAAAAAAAGGGTTATTAATGGTACCTCCCAAGGAACCATTTTTTTAATTTTGAATTTTCTTCAAAACGGAATGACTGATTTCAATCATTTTTTTTATATAAAAGCGTCCAAAAAATATAAATAATTTTGTGTACTAAAATTGAAAAAAAAATATTTTTTGGATTTTTAAAAAATGTGTCAAATTTTTTTTTTGTTGAAAATCAAATATTTCGAAAACGATATGATTGATTTTAATGAAACTCGATATTTAAGAAGTTTTTAGTACTCTCTAAAAAATTTTTAGAAAAAACCTTATATTTAAGAAAAAATAACAGTACCTTCCATACAAAAATTAAGAAACCCTTAAACAAAATATTTTTTTCTCAAAAACGGCTCCTACGATTTTTATTTAACTGTTTCGATGTACTATTAGTACGTTCTACTGCCAAAATTATAAAATTTTGCACTTAGCAACTATTAATAGTAAATACCTGTCATAGAAGGTTTTTTTTATTTTGAATTTTCTCATTATTGGCTACACGGGTTTAAATATTTTTTTTAGATACAAATTTCAGATAAAATTAAATAAATTGCATAAAAAAATTTTCAAAAAAAAAAGTTTTTGATTTAAAAAAAAAAAAATATTTTCAATTTTTTTTTTGAAAATTCAATATCTCAAAACCGGATTGACAATTTTTTTAAAATTGTGTTTTTATCGGCACATAAATATATACTTTAGATTTGCATTCTTAAATTTGCCCTAAACAATGTTTTAAGAATTTTATACATAAAAAAATATTTTTTTAAAAAACCGCTACAACGATTTTACTTATTTTTTTTTTCATACAATCATATTCAATGAAAAATTGAGATATTATTCTTTTTTTTCGTCTCAAACTGTCGAAGGAGTTGTTTTAGCTAATTTAAATGTTTTCATGCTTCCCTTCATTTTTCTCTCATAATTTCCATGTTTTTATATACAATTTTCTTAAAACTGCAGTGTCTGGAACATAAGAGCAAGTATGTACGTACGTCTCAGTCGTGCATTTTATTTGTAATATGAACAAGAAACACGTTTCGAAAACACCTCCAGATACCAAACGCGTATTGGTAAAATAACGATTGATATCTTAAAAGATAGGTGAAGTTGTGAAAACGATTTCAGATGCCAAACGCGATGTTTAAGAAGATAGATATTAAACAGATGTTGAGTAGAAGCACCTTCAGGTAATATTTCAGTGTTTCCACGTTTCGGGAAAATACCTTTTCTTATGTCAACGGGTGGGTCCTTCACATTTTTTTTTTTTTTTTGCCAAACGCGTGTTGGGAAAATAGAAGTTAATATCTTTAAGGTGTTGAGTAGACGCAACTTTGGATAAAATGTCAGTGTTACCACTTTTCGGAAATATATTTTTGTTATGTCAAAGGGTGGTTCCTTAACTTTGTTGATATTATATTAATATTTTGAACTTGAAAAAACGATTTGAACCATGTTCCGAACGATGCGACTGCCTGGAAGAATTTTGGTTTATGACTTAAATGATAGGTGTTGGGCAGACGCACTTCGAGTAAAATGTTAGTGTAGTCTGTTAGTTCTGATCTAGATTTCATAGAACATATTCATTATATTATAGATAAGGCGAGTTCCATGCTTGGATTTATAAAACGCTATAGGGAAAGGAATTTAAGGACCCGTATGTTACTCTCTCTTTATACGTAGTCGTGCCATAAATACTGTTACACATTTTTTGCTCAAAATAAGGAAGACAAACATCAAATATGTAATAGATTTTATTAAATAATAAATATTATTCACTTCCTACTCAAAGTGGCCACCCTTAGCCTTAACACAGGCCTTGAGTCGCTTCGGCCAATCGTCTATGGCAGCACGCACCTTTTCCTCAGGAAAATTCGCCACTGCTCGGACAAGACTTGATTTTAGACTTTCCGAATTCGGATGTCCTCTGTGGCAAGCCATCAGCTCTAGCTCTGTCCAAAAAGAATAATCCAAGGGATTGAGATCGGGACTGCCTGAGGGCCAATTCAATGCCTTGATGAACTCAGGAACATTCTTTTCCAGCCACAGCTGAGTCGATTTGGCTTTGTGGGCTGGTGCAGAGTCTTGCTGGAACACCCAATGCCTTTTATTGAACAGAGTATTCTTGAGCGGTTTCACCACTTTCTCCAAAACGTCTTCTTGGTAGTTTTTTGCTTTTGTTTTAACGCCTTGCTCACAAAAATGCAACTTTGTGGTACCTTCGTAGCTCACTCCCCACCAAACCATGACCGAACTCGGATGATGACCCCTTTCGACTCTGCCAATTTTTTCCTTTGCCTCTTGAGAACTCCGAGCGTAGATTTAGTCATTTTGGCGGTTGAATTTTTCCTCAATGGTAAAAATTTTCTCATCTGAAAACAGGATTTGTCGATAGCTCCCATCAGCGTAACGTCTGAGCAATGCTTTTGCTCTTTGGTGTCTAATTTTTTTCAAGGCATTGTTCAATCTCTGGCCAATCACTCGGCGGTAAGCACCCATCCCAAGATCATTTTTAATAAGCCGCGAAATAGTTCTTTTTGAAATATCCATCTCTCGTGACATGATTTTCTGCTTACGTAGGGGATTTCGGCGGATTCGAGCTGCCACTGCTCGAATAGCATTTTTTGTCCTCACACTTCGTGGACGACTGGTCCAAGGCTTTTCTTTTACGCTTAAGGTATCCATATATCGTTTAATAGTACGCCACACAAACATTCGATTAATCCCGAGAGCTTTTAACGACTTCCAAATATAATTATTTGATTTACCTGCCTTATGCAGCGCAACAACAGCAATTCTCTTTTCTTCTATTGTTGATTCCATGTTTGCACTTGTAAATCAGAACTAAGAGTGTACTATATTTTAAACATATCTAACAGAAGTTATTAAAAAAAATAATGCGACTTGTTGTATGAAGCTGAATGTCAAATTATACAGGTTCAAATAGTTGTAACAGTATTTATGGCACGACTACGTACAATAGCTATGTAAGACCCCATCTTGAGTACGACTCCCAAGTATGGACTCCCTTTTACGAAATTCATAAAAGCCGTATTGAATCAATACAACATAACTTCATTCGTTTTGCTTTGAAAGGTCTTCCTTGGGCTGATCCGTATAACCTGCCACCTTGTGAACACAGAATCATGCTTCTGCAACTTCAAACTTTACATCAAAGGCGTGTTTATAATGATTTAATATTTTTTCACCAACTTATCAGTGGCGAAATTGATGCTCCTGACTTATTAGCCTGTATAGGTATAAACTACAGCGGGGGATCCCACCGCCTACGAAGATTTGAACTTTTTCACTTTCCTTTTCATAGAACCAATTATGGTATTCACGAACCCCTTGCTTACTATAGGCTGAATGCATTTACCTTTGAATTTCCAATACGAAAATTTCCAAGTAATATCTACATACAAATAATATTGCATTTTTATTTTTTTTTTTTGAGTTCGAAAAGAAAATAGTAAAAACAATTTTTTGAAATTTCCATATCTCAAAAACAGGTTGATCTTTTTCTGAAATTTAATTCGTTGGCTTAGAGTGAAAACCAGCTAACTCCAAATTTGCATTTTTTACAAACAATTATTTAAAAAAAAGTGTTCGCATTATTTGAATAGAATCAAAATTACAATAAGTATTTTTCAACACTCTTTAGTACGAAATTCAGTAAAATTGAAAAGATTTATGTATTTTTTAGCAATAATTGAAGTGGTCTATAATGATTAAGAAAAATGTGGACTTAGCCGCTTTTCACTTTAAGCGGACGAATTGTTATATAGATATTAATAAATCATAAAAATTTGCTTTCCAATTTTTTTGTTAAGAAATTTAAGAAAATGTATACTATAAAAATGTATGTTATAAATAAATGCATAAGTTTGAACTAAAAATCTTAATCGGTTTTTTTTATTGTTATCTTTAAAATTCAGTTTAAAACTCCAATGCCTTACCTGCAACTTTTCTCAAAAGAACCTCGCTGGCAATAGGTACCTATAGTTTTGCTAGAATTTAAAAATATTTTTCTTTTCTTTTAAAAATTTATAAATAATTGTTAAAAATAAGGGTAAGTAATGTACAATGTTAAGTCAAACTTATATCTAATAATTCTTAATGAAAATAAAATAACTCATGGTCGCGTCCTTCAAACAAACACCACCACCGCCAACAATTCAAAATTCTTTTAATCCCATACAAATTAATAGCAATTTTTCATTTTCTAAAAAAAAAAAACAAAAATAATAAATAAATTAAAATATCACTTCGTATATGAAAAAAAAAAACAATTGAAAAACACCAACTAAACATACGTTTGTGTGATGGTTAGAACATTTTTGACATTTGCTCTTTGCGCTTTTCTCGTCTGCTCTTCCATGTCGTGTCACCAAAGCCATTAGTCGCTTAGCATGACACCTTGAAAACCGCATTTATCTTGGCCGCCCGTAATTTGTCACAGCTCATAGTGCCTGTTGACTTTTCATTAATCCGACGCTATATACCGTGCTACTGGATTAAAAAAATATTGCTATACAAACATAGCTACATACATAGAAAAAAAATCCATCCAAAAGTGGAAAATGTAGCACACATTCATACGTTGAAAATTAGCGCCCCCAAGTGCAGTCATTTATCATTTCTGGAATCTTGTGCATTGGGATAGCTATATAGCTTCTTCCCACAATTCCATTTGTATGATTAATTTCTTTGGGCTTTTGCATTTGTTTAGCTTCTCTATATTTATAAATGTGTGTTTGTGGTGTGCCCTTTTTTGTATAGATATCAATTCTAGGGCGCTGTGTGCATGTCTTGCTATTTGTGTGGTTGTGGGCCATCATCATGATAAAATCAAGGAATCCCACGAGAATTTCCTAATTTTAAAGGTTTTTATTGAAAAGTTCAAAAATGAAAAATTGAATATCTACCACACACTAACTAACAAAGTGCGTGATGTGTGGAGGCTTTTGAAAAATCGTCTGGTATTTTGAGAAGACGTTTTCAAGGCTGCGTTTGATATTCTTGGGTCAACAATTTAACATTCACAATTATTCTTATTTTTTATCAAGCGTCCATTAACGCTTTTTGCGTTTTAAGCTTTTTGTACAGGGAAAGAGTGTAGGTTTAATTATACGGTTCGTCACTCTGTGCATCTGTTTTACGCTACATTGAACTGAATTGAATTTCAATTTGGTACAGAGCATTTCTATGTGATTCTCCAGATTCCAGAAAAGAAACTAGATCGTATAGAACGGTATACCTCAATTTGAAATTTTTTAAATTTTCTCAAAAACAACATTAAGGTATAAGCACCACGTAGAATAATACAAATGTTGTTTTTATTTTTAAGGGGTTGGGGTTAAAATTCTGGAATGTGCAAAGATCCTGTTTTCAAAATTCTGCTTTTCAAAATACTGTTTTAAAAATTCTGTTTTTCATACCTAGTTCTGTTTTACAAAATTCTGCAAATAATAAAATTAAAGTCTTTTAGAAAATGTTAAAAAGCACGCGCGATTTGCATTATTTAGCCCAGTCGTAATGTACTTTCACTGCGGAATAAATCCAAGTGAAGGTTTTAAATGCAATAATCTTTATTTTGGTATAAGGGAGGTATACTCACCCAAAAGTCCATTGACAAATCGTGTGCCCGTTAGAAGTTATTCAAGATCAAATGTCAAAAAAATTGTTTTTTCGCTCATAACTTTTAAACGGTAAATGCTACCAAAAAGTACTTCATTCAAATCTTGTAGATCATATAATTTTCTATAAGAAACGTTAATGCACTTTTTTTTCTCCGACTGATCGTTTAGGAGATATCACCATTAAAAAAAAACGTTATTTGACGAAAATGTCTGTTTTTCGCCTGTAACACATGAATGGTGATTGCTATCGAAAACAACTTCGTACAAAATTTGTACACTACTAAATTCTCTACAAGAAAATATAACTTTTTTTTCTACGAGTGATAGTTAAAAAGATATCACTATTATATATTAAAAACTTCGTCAAAAGTAAAAAAATCAAGTTTTTTGCTTTTTACTCTCAAATGACGAAGTTGTCAAAGATAAATTTATACCTACTTTATGTGTTATTACACTGTCTACAAAAAATACTGTTCAACTTTTTTCATAGGAGTGATCAGTTAGAAGATATCAGTACTTCAAAAAAGTGAAAAGTTCAAAATATGGGTCTTTCGCCTACAAATTTTAAACAACAAATTTTGTCAAAAAATTGTGTACACAATTTACGGATTATATGACTCTCGACAAGAAAACATTTTCATATTTGTTGTAAAATTGATCATTTAAATCATATTACTATTTCTAAAATTGGTCAAAAGTCAAAATACCGGTTTTACGTCTTTTCTTTAAAATGACGAAGTTGTAGAAAAATAATTTACGCTCATTGTAAAGATAGTCTTATTTCCAACAAGAAGTACCATGTTAACTTTTTTGATGCGAGTGCTCAGTTACGAGATATTGCTGTTTTAAAAATGTTCGAATTTCGAAAATATAAGTTTTTCAAGGTATATACACCGAAAAACTTGTATTTTCGAAATTCGAACATTTTCTTAAATGGTGAAACGATCAGTCGGAGAAAAAAAAGTGCATTAACATTTCTTATAGAAAATTATATGATCTACAAGATTTGAATGAAGTATTTTTTGGTAGCATTTACCGTTTAAAAGTTATGAGCGAAAAAACCATTTTTTTGACATTTGGTTTTGAATAACTCTAAGGGGCACACGATTTGTCAATGGACTTTTGGGTGAGTATTCCTTCCTTATACCAAAATAAAGATTTTCCGCCCCGGACGGCACTTCATGAGGGGCGGCAAATTTTGCGTCACTATATACAAGCGGAGAAATGTAATAACTAATGGGTATTAAATGTACAATTTTGCCGCCCTTAGCAAATGTAAGATGTGAATTACTGAATTTGCAATCCAAGCGGAAGTTTACATGATCAAAAAGGCTACGCCTTGAATTTCAATGACCACATTCACGACTCCATGAATTGAAATACCGATTCACTAAACCAACTTGGTTTATTGTAAAAAAGACATGGTATTTTTGAAAGAAAAATGTTTATTATTATTCGATTGAAGTGGATGGGGTCAAAATTCTGTCTGAGGAAAAAAATCTGTTTTCAAAATTCTGCTTTTCAAATTTCTGCTTTTCAAAATTCTGCAAATAATGAAACATTTTCCAAACCACTTATTACATTATTTCCAGAGTTTCATATAACAGAATTATGAACTGCGAATTATAACAGACATAAATGTAGATACCTACGCATACCGGAAGGAATAAAGATAAAAACATTTTTGCAGCTCGAAGAGGCTTGCATATTTCGTCAGTTTAGACGTTTAGAGTGAAAAGCACCTAAATTCACATTTGTTTTGATAGTTATAGATGGTTATTAAACTCAAAAATCTTTAAAATCTTTTCAATTTTACTGAATTTGAGTAACAACGAGGATAAATTCAAAGTTCTGAACACTTTTGGTGAGAATTTTTATAACAAAAAAGAAGTTAATTTTTTTTCTCTGTAAGGCGATAATTTGTTTTATGTCAACTGCACGTGCCGATGGTAAGTGTCAATATTTACTTAAACAAAATATTATGATATTTCCCTAAAAAATCATTAAAAAGCCCACAAAAACTATGAGAAATCATCAACTCTGTATGGCCGAACTACTAAATAGAACATGGTCTATAAGATTTTCGTAACACAAAACTGTTTTGTATTTTTTTTTTTTTTTTTTGAATAGGTAGATTCTCTTCAAACTTGGGATTCAACTTTTTAAGGTTTGGCTACAAGGAACATTTATGTTCTTAGCTCCAAAAATAACGGTATATTTCATTTCATAAAACTGTTATATAAGAGAAACTTATTTGGCTTAAAAAAGACTGGCTTAATTTTGTTCATGAATGCCTGTGTCTTTAATTAAAACCAGAATTCTCTTTTTCTTAACATTTTATTAGACAGAATAAAAAAAAGCAGAATTTTGAAAATCAGTTGTTTTCTTCAAAAAACAGAATTTTGAAACCAGAGTTTTTACCTATTCCCCAGAAAATTGTATGGCAGGTGGCAGGTAACGTTACTTTTGATTACAAAACTGAAAAATATATAAGGGGAATGACCAAAAACCATAATATACATAGGTATACCTACATATATATATATATATATATGTAGGTATAAAGGAAATCCTTTCAGCCGTTTAGCTTTGTAGCCGAAGGGACAAACAGAGAGACGATTGTGAGATTTTTTTCGTCTTCCCTATCAATCAAAATCTCGAGTTCGACGATGTGAAATCATTTGAAATATTTTTTTCATAAATAAAATTTTCTTTTGGCCAAAACTTAAAAAAAAAGCATTAATTATTATTTCTATACAAAATTCATTCAGAAAATGAAACAGTTTTAGAAAAAAGTGTCAGCTTAAGCTTTTTTGTAGAGAATGGTAAGATCTTCAACTCTTTTATGCCCGCTATTACACGTTGACGCAAGCGTGGTGACTGGTGAATGAGTTATGCCTTAAACAGATGTGCAGCAGGCAGCAGATCTACACGCATCGCTTCGAGTAGAGCTGCACTCAAAACACATGTCCATGCACTTAAATATTTATCATACAAAGGACTCCATCACCCTTTTAGTATGAAATTTTTCGGTATTTCTAACAATTTTTACACACAAAACATCTGTGAAGTTAGCAGGACAACTTTCACCCACGCAAATGGGACCTTGACAGGAATTTGCAGTTTTTTTGCATTTTTTTTTGCATTTCTATTCCCGATTTTGCAGTTCGCCAAATAGCGGTGTAATTTAGTGACCTGCTAACTTCACAGTGAAGTTAGCAGGTCACATGGTGTATCTCAGGAACCAAGCATGCTAGGAACTTGTAATAAGGCTTCAAATTTGCAGTTTTTTTGCATTCCAAGAATAGGCTAGGTCAGAATTTTGAAGTCCTTTTTAAAAAAAAAATTCATACTGACCTGCTAACTTCACAGTGAAGTTAGCAGGTCAGTATAAAATTTTTTTCAAAATAAGGACTTCAAATTTCTGACCTAGCCTATCGTTGAAATGCAAAAAAAACTGCAAATTTGTAGCCTTACTACCAAGCACGCTTGGTTCCTGAGATACACCATGTGACCTGCTTACTTCCCTGTGAAGTTAGCAGATCAGTATGATTTTTTTTTTAAAGAAAGGACTTCAAAATTCTGACCTAGCCTATTCTTGAAATGCAAAAAAACTGCAAATTTGGAGCCTTACTGCAAGTTCCTAGCATGCTTGGTTCGTGAAATACACGATGTGACCTATTTGCTTCATATTGAAGTCAAATTTGGGAAATTTTTAAATTGAGGACTTCAAATTTTGAACATAGCCTATCGTTGAAATGCAAAAAAAAACTGCAAATTTGGAGCCTTACTACAAGTTCCTAGCATGCTTGGTTCATGAGATACACCATGTGACCTGCTAACTTCACTGTGAAGTTAGCAGGTCACTAAATTACACCGCTATTTGGCGAACTGCAAAATCGGGAATAGAAATGCAAACAAAATGCAAAAAAACTGCAAATTCCTGTCAAGGTCCCATTTGCGTGGGTGAAAGTTGCCCTGCTAACTTCACAGACGTTTTGTGTGTAAAAATTGTTTAGAAATACCGAAAAATTTCATACTAAAAGGGTGATGGAGTCCTTTGTATGATAAATATTTAAGTGCATGCACATGTGCTCGAAATTAATTTTTCGGTAAAATTACCATATTATTATAGCAACATCTGCATTCAACGGCTGCCATTCTGCACGAAAGATTTGAAGGAATGCTTTTCTTGGAGGTCGTATGCGATTAAATAATTGACATCCTCAAAAAGTCTATATATAACGAACGCTTTTGAGAATAACAATCAGAGAAGTCAATTAAACCTCCCGAATACATTTTATAGAACTAACGACTAACCGTTAGGCTACGATGCGGTGGGTGGATAATTGAACGGACAGCATTATGTTCAATATATGTACATAATGCAATACAATGTTCTTTGAAGAAAAAAAATTAATGGACATCTCACACATAACTTTTTTTATTTTCATTTAAAAATCAAACTTGGTTACTGAAAGACCCTTTATAATTAAAAGAGAATAATACATAATACGAGCAGGTTTTTGCAGAATGGATTTCCATATTTTTTTTTAAATTTTGGGTGCGAAAATAAAGTAATCAAATCACTTTCCCATTTCATTTTCCCATATAAATAATTTATTACAGAAGAAACATTTCGTTAAAATGTACATAATGAACCTGTACCTACTTCAAACAAAAGTCAAAATTAAAAAAAAAATTAAAAATTAAAATTTTGGAACAGTTCGAGTGATATAAATCTTAGAACCTGATGTCTTTAATTTAATAAAACACCTTAAGCCTCTATATAGCACCATACTAGCAAAGCATTCAAGGAAGCAAACGAAGTTCCATATTAATTTATTTATTTTCAAAAAACCCTGCCAAGTTTATTTAGGACAGGAATACCCATTTGACCTTTTTTTTGTTGTTGTTACTAAACGCAATATTTTATTTTAAATTTGTTTTAAATCTGTCACGTGCTGTGAACTGACTTAAAAATTGTTCAGATATTGTCCTTTTTTGTTGTTGTTTTTTATATTTTATTTTTTTATTATTTTCAAAACGGAATCGGATATCAAAGCCATCACTTAAATTTTATATTCATAATATTTATATGTGTACACAAACACACATGAGAATTCTGCAAATCCTGATTCTGAAACATATTAGATTCGTTTGGTCGCAGTTTTAAATATTCATATATCATAAATGGACCGCATACAATGTCCTTGCTGGGTTGTATAGCAGGGTAAACCTACCTATACGACGACGTATTTTTCAATATTTCCCCAATGCTCCGCATCCACTGTAGGCTGCGAAAATATTAATGAATTTCGTTCTGGTCGTTGGGTTGTTGGTTTTTTTTGTTTGTAATTTTATTTCCCTTACATAAGTTCAGGGACGGTTGATTTTAATGCTGTGTCCAGTCGCTTGAAACAATTTAGAGACCGGATCAAAGTGAACTCTCAAAAAATAATAATAATAAAAAAAAGATTGAACAAAAACTGCCAAACGCATTAAATTGTGCAAATATTTTGAAAGATCAAAAATTTGTTCAGGTGGTGGTCCTGGAAGAGGGTGACGTTCAAGTTGAATTGTTTATGCAAGGATAATTTGTATACTCCCTATACTATATATGGATAGGTCGATGTAGCGAGTGTATGGAATGTACATCAGGAAGTGGAAGTGCTTTAGCTTGGCAGGAGAAAAAAAATATAATTTTTGGAATATGTTATTGAAAGGTAAATATTTGTATTGATTGGCATGTGTATTTGTTGACGGGGAACATAAATATTAAAGGACTCCAGAGAAACAGAGAGATTGAAAATATGTGTTTTCTGTAGGTACCTATACGGGATAAAATTAAAGGGAGCATAAAAAAGTGTCAGCAATCCCGGGTGTAGATTTCAAACGTAAATTGGTTTTGGTAAATTTTTTGTATCGATTTGGGATGTGAGGAATTAAGGATGTTTTTTTTTTATTTTTGTGTTTTTCGTAATTTGGTTGTTTTCCGTGTTTTTTTTTTTAACTCGAGTCTTACTCAAAATTTCAAATGGCTTCGCTATAAAACGCCAAATAAATTTTTTGGATGAATTGATGTCTTGAAATATGAAGGATTTGCTATATGACATAGAACATCAAACCTTTTTCATTTAAGTGGTGTTAGAAAGTCTTTCAGTCAAAAACTTAGAAAAAAAAACAATCCTTTTTGAACATTATAATGACGAAGTAACACCGCGGAAATCCTCAAAATGTTCATAAATGAATTATTACAATACAGTTTTGTGTTGAATAAAAAATAATCACAATGCCATTTCATTTTTTGTTTTTCTATTTTTTTATTAAGCGGTTCGTTTATCGCGGTACTTTTGTGGATCGTGTTGGTCGTTGTCGTCGTCGGCTTGTAAAAGCAAAGGAGCCTCACAAAAGCATTATTCTTTGAATGCATTTTTCCTAATCCAAAACAAGTCCAATTTGCTTTGCTTGTTTACCTACGTTGTATACTTGTTGGGAGGCTATAGCCTTTGTAGGTATTTGGCTTTGGTCTGGCATCATGTAATCCTAGTGCAAGGAAAATTTTCATTTTTATTTTTTGGAAATGAAAAAAAAAAGAAGAGAAATATTTAAATAGATGAAAAATGGTCTTGCTGTTGTGGCGCTATTCCTTTAGTTGGTCAATGCCTATTCAAAAAGTAATTTGCAGTCGCTGTCGTCGTCGTCGAGACTTTAGGGAAATGTCAACACATAAACAAGAGTTCACTGGGTTTCTTGTTAAATTAACATTTTTATTCGGATGTCATTGATATTATGTGTGTAAAAATGTTAGCATGATATACATTTTGCAACCAACAACAAGCTACCATATTTGCTGACTGTGAAAAGGCAGCTATGAAAATAGGACAAAGTATAAGTCCTGAATTTGGATCTCGTAAGGTTCTACGTTATGTTATTTCGTAATGAAACCAGATATTTTGGTAGGTACACTAATAAGAATAAATAATGTTTTCTCTTTGAAGATTGGCTTTAGAAGAGGGATAGTCAAAAATGTTTGATAAATACATCTACAAGATCGTGTAACCAAGGTTTGTTGGCTTGTATAGCGTATACCCAGAATGAAAGTTTAATTTTTTGAATCTAAATATATCCAATCAATGAGAGGATATGAGGTAAGCTAGTCGGAGCTCAGAGCAATTCTAAAGAATGCATGTACAAGACGGAACTCTTCCTATTAACCGTTTATAATTTTTGATATAAATATATAGTCAGTGCTGAAGATCTGGAAGGAACACTTAGATTGCTTAGCGGTAAAGATAAACTAAATTTCGATGAGATAACAATCAAACATGACATTACGATGATAAAGAACACGAAAAAAGTGGGTGGCACAATTCTGTCTGTCTGTCTGTCTGTCTGTCTGTTCGTCTACAGCAGTGGCGTAGCGAGAACTTCAGGGGCCCCGTATCAAAAAACTTTTAGGGGCCCCCTCTTTCCTGACAGTGACACTATTTTTTTGTTTCTTGCAAAATAAATTTACATCAGCTTATTTTAAAAGAATAACAATTTAGGAACTTAACATAAGTTAAGCTTCTGTTAGACGGTTAATGCAAATGGTAAACGCGTTGATTTTCTGTCAAGGTGACTACAAATTCTGTCTCAAAGTTGTATTGTCTTGTGATCGTCAACGCAGAATAATGTCAAAGAGTTGACGGCTGCGTTGACACTGTCGTTGAAAAAAATTTAAGGGTCAATGCGATGATTATTTCCGTTGGCCGTATAATCACTCTGTCAACGAAGTTAGGGCATGTTCACCTAGCGTGAACTTCATATCGATCCAGAAATTTTAGCTTTATTTTTGAGGATGTTTAATATCGATACCTTCCCGTAAGAATGTATTAAGCGACATTTCAAAAATCTTAAAGGCATCGAAAAAAACCTCTGGTCCAGTTATTTATTTATGTATTTAAAAAAAAAATAAAAAAAATTGGAACGGGATTTTCAACTCAAAATGCCTCTAAAAATCAGTTTGTTACAACAAAATACCCAAATAAATAACTGAATAAGAGGTATTTTAAAAATGTAATTTAAAATTTTGAAAATGTCGCTCAATACATTCTTACGGGGAGGTATCGATATCTTCATCAACAGTTTAAATAACTTGACAGATGAGGAAAGAACTACGTCAAAAGTATATTGCCATCCAAATGTCACCCGATTGCCCTAAAATCAATTTTTCCGAAGTCGTAAAGAAACTTCAAAAACTTCGATCTCAAGTGGTTTTTTAATCCATCGACATCGTAGCCATCCTTTGATGGAATTTGACAGTTGATGGCTTGACAGATGGAAAACAAACTATTTTTTGACGGAAAAGGTATATTTTGATCCAAATGTTACACAATTTCCCTAAAATCACTTTTTCCGGAGCAGTAAGAAACTTCAAAGATTTTTGATTTTTAAGGGGTCTTTTCATCCATCTGCAGTGTATTAATCGGTAACACTACGAGTACAGCCAATGTCATGTGGTCGTTAACGTTAAAAATGATTGAAATTTGTTCTCTTCAACTCCGTGTCAACGTGCATAGTGTTTCGATGTCGTCAAGTGTTATAGTCAACGTTTCACGTGTCAATTCGTTAACACCAAAGAACACCAATCGCGTTGACCATGTAACACGTCAACGCATTTTGGGACAACATTGATCGAGTGGTGTCATTCGTGTGATCGTCAACGTTTCATGCGTTAACGCGGTCTACGTTGACAGTTCATTGACTATGTTTCTGGTGACGTCAAGGAGTCAATGCATTGACCGTCTAATCTAAGTTTTCGTCTTAAAGTTATGACGGATCAATGATTGCTTTTTTTTTTGTACGGTAAATGGGAAAAACGAAAGTTTGTTATAAATATTTTAAAAACCGCTATTTTTTCAAAAGATTTAAATTTTTGCTCATAAAGTTGTATACAAAAAAGATAACACTTTTTTCGGCAGAGTAACAGATTTTTAGAAAAATCACGGTAAAACGCTCAGTGTGCTTAGTATTAAGATTTACCCCAGTATGCCGCAGTCGTAGTGAGGCGCGTTTCTCTCAAAATCAGTTGCTCTAACGAAATTTTAATACATTTTCTCGATTAAACTGGTCAGGAAGTTCTTGCAGGTTTTTCTCTAAATTATTGCTTGTATGATAGAAAGTATGCTATTTTTTTTAGTGCAAATTCATATTTGCTAATGTACCCCAAAAAATATTAGCCCCAGTCCAAATTAAGAGTAGGGACTTTTTATTAAATGCTTAAGACGCTAAGCCGAAGCTCCACATCTAAATTCAGTTTTTCAAGAATTTTTTACTAGTTTTGCTATTTTGTATCTAATTTTCCTGGGCTTCTGGCACGCGTTCCAATAAAAACAAAGTGGTTGCACGTTACAGTTACGTTTAGTTGGTATTGGTAGGATGTAGATAGAGATACATAGGATACATAGGAAAACTATCGAAAAGACAGATGCAAAATAAATAAGTACATTTTAAAATATAATCCACATTGTGTGTCGTATTCATCTCAATGAAAAATTTCTTACACACATCAAGTCCTCTGTATCGTGGAGGCCCCTTTATCTCGGGGGCCCCGTATCATTGATACGGCTGATACCGCGGTAGCTATGCTACTGGTCTACAGCCTACACGGATCGATCGATTTTCTTCAAACTTGATACATAGTGGTTTTTGGTGATTATGCCCACACGTTTTTTTCTTTTTTTTTTTAGAACCAAGAATAACGGTGTACCTGCCAAACATTTTTTTTAGCAATTTTAAATAAACGTATTTATCTCAAAAATGGCTCCACAACTTTTCCTTAAAAAAATTCAATAAATTAATTTTACTAAAGGCTTCCTTTGGATCGAAACCCATTTTCAAAGAGTGGTTATTAATAGTACCTCCCAAGGAACCATTTTTTTTAGTATTGGTTAGGGATATTTCCAGATGAACTAAATACTCCTGTCCCTGTAGGGAAGTCCCGTAAAAATTTCCGTACTGATTTATCTAACCGCCAGAATCGATTAAAGTACATATAGGAGATTCAGAAAAACTTGGGTAGACATCACCGTTTTCTGGACGGGGTTTTTTAGACGCCATTTTCCAAAATGGCCGACAAATAGTAGTATAATTTGTATGGGAGAACGGAAAAATCTCCATAAAAACTAAACCACTAAACCGATTTTGATGAAATGATCAGACATGATAAAAAACAAGATGAGAAGCCAACTTAATTAATCTCCGCCCACTGCCACGCCCCTTTTTTGAAAAAGTAATATTATTCGTCAAAATTAATACAAATTCGGATGTTGCTTTAGTTAAACTTATAAAAATATTTTGGTATGGAATATAAGCTGTAAAAAGTTCCTACCACGCCTACTTTGTGGGCGTTTATTATTTTGTGACCTGTAAGTTCGTTTTAGTAAGATAAAATCTGAACCACTTCACCCAGTGTAATGAAATTTTCACACATGATAGCGAACAGTATTTTGTTTATTATTTTGTGACTCACACGGAGTTCGTTTTAGAAAGATAAAATCTGAACCACTTCACCCAGTGTAATGAAATTTTCACACATGATAGCGAACAGTATAGGGAATGATTGCATACAATTTCCGCCCATTGACACGCCCACAAAAGCCCATCTTATCACAGAATGTAAATTTAAGTATTTGACATGCACAGAGTACTGCAAATGGGGTGAGCAATGTACGAGATAAATGTGTATACAAATGAAGTGCAAATATATGTAATTGTATTTTTTATAATTTAAATTTTTTTTTTTTTACTAAAAATCAAAAAGAACAGATTTTCTTTAGTTAATATCAATCAGGAAACTTCAAAAAGTATCTGAATTGAGATCTTATCCTTTGGCTTTTAGCAGTTAATGAGGAAGAGTGATAAGATGGGCTTTTGTGGGCGTGTCAATGGGTGGAAATTGTATGCAATCATTCCCTATACTGTTCGCTATCATGTGTGAAAATTTCATTACACTGGGTGAAGTGGTTCAGATTTTATCTTTCTAAAACGAACTCCGTATAAGTCACAAAATAATAAACGCCCACAAAATAGGCGTGGTAGGAACTTTTAACAGCTTATATTCCATACAAAAATATTTTTGTAAGTTTAACTAAAGCAACATCCGAATTTGTATTAATTTTGACGAATAATATTATTTTTTCAAAAAAGGGGGCGTGGCAGTGGGCGGAAATTAATTATGTTGGCTTCTCATCTTGTTTTGTATCATGTCTGATCATTTCATCAAAATCGGTTAAGTGGTTTAGTTTTTATGGAGATTTTTCCGTTCTCCCATACAAATTATACTACTATTTGTCGGCCATTTTGGAAAATGGCGTCTAAAAAACCCCGTCCAGAAAACGGTGATGTCTACCCAAGTTTTTCTGAATTTCCTATATGTACTTTAATCGATTCTGGCGGTTAGATAAATCAGTACGGAAATTTCTACGGGACTTCACTACAGGGACTGTAAAGGTTGGTATAGTTATTCCTCTATTCAAAAAAGGAAGCAAAGAAGATAAATCTAATTATAGACCAATTTCTTTGCTGTCTTCAATTTCAAAAGTATTTGAAAAACTAAGGATGCTGGCTTATCTTTAGGGAATTAGTTTTTTTAATCCAATGCAATTTGGTTTTAGGACTGGACGATCTACAGAAGATGCTCTTTTGGACTTTGTTTGCATTCTGCAAAGTGGTTTAGATCGCAAATATCACAGTGCTGGACTTTTCGTGGACATAACTAAAGCCTTTGACATGGTAAACCACAACATCTTATTGGACAAACTTGATATAGTTGGCTTTCGTGGGTGTATTTTGAAATGGTTCGAGTCTTAGTTATAAAAATAGAACGCAGTACGTAAAAATTCAAAACAGTTTTAGCTGCCCTTAACCTAGTCACTTGGGAGTTCCACAGGGTTCAGTACTATGTCCAATTTTTTCTTATATATGTACATTAATTCTTTTTTCTCACTTCCTTTAATTGAAAAATTAAAGCTTTTGCAGGTGACCTAGGAATTGCCTACATAAATCATGACATTCATCTGCTAAGATGTTGGTTTGCTAAGCATGAGCTTATTGTTAGTAACAAAACGAAACTTATATTTTTTAATCTAACACGTAAATTTACACCAGACATTCCTATAGTTTTCCATTCACACGAATGCGAAAATCTTCTAGTTTGCAGTAGAAGCTGCGTTATAATCGAATGTGTAGAAGACTTTATATATTTTGGGGTTACTTTTGATCAAAATTTAAACTGGACCAAACACATATCGCTCTTAAAAACGTATATTTTTTTTATCAAGTCGTTGCTTTGTCTTGGATGTCTTGGTTGAGCTGAGATTTCAAAATGTCAGAATTTTATCAAACAGTAGGTATTTTAACTTGCAAGAAAGTCGATATTAACCTACATTTCAAGTGGTTAAGCCAACGTTTTATTGGCGGACTTTGCAGTCAGTATTAATACAATGGTAGTGACGAAGCACTGTTTTTTTTTTTTTTTGTATTGATTAAATATTAAAATTTAAAAAGGCGGCTTCTCTGAGCCTGTCCCAGGCGCTCAAGGGCTAATGGCTAATGGCCTTTTCGATTGGCTGCGAAAATGCGATCGACTATCAATGAAGAAAAGACAAATAAATGCAACCATACGACAAAGGATTCTCAACATCCTCAATTCGGACAAAACGTCACGATTTAGATGGCTAGATATAACTTCGAAGTTGCCAATAACTTTGTCTACCTGGGATCAAACAAAATATTTCTATTCCTTCCGCTGAAAAAAACTTAAGGACCCAGTGTTATTTTTAGTAAATGCATCAAATAACGCTTTAAGAACGCTTTAGAAAAATTGAAAAATTATTTCCAAAATGGATGTTCTCGTGCTCTGTTTCTGAAACAGTGCCTAAAATTGAACTTCAAAGCGAGGCTTTGACTTACATTATTTAGCAACCTAATAACATATGCACAAATTGTTTGTTTAAACACCACCAAAACTAAAATACTCCTTTAATTGAGAATCTCTGAGAGCTGGTTGAACTGAGGCGGTGGGGTTGGGGTGTGTCGAAGGGTTAATGACCTAATTTGATTCCTTAAATATAAAAATTTAAAATTTTCGGTTTAAGAACAATCTTTGCCTTCTCAAAAATATATACATATTATGTCCACACTTAAACCATGAAGATTTTGTTTTTTTACATTTTCCAAACCTTCTTTTTTTAGTTGGCAGAATTATGAAAACTGAATTTTGGAAATCAGATTTTTGAGAAGCTGAATTTGGAAAGTTAAATTTTGAAAGAAGAAAGTTGGCCTTGCCAAAATTTGGGACCAGTGGAACTTAATTCAAAAAAGTCCAAAATCATAAAAAAAGGAGTGGTGGAGTATTTTTTTAATTAATATATGTATTACATTGTAGGTACTGTTGGTATCACCCCCCCTCCCCAAAGGAGTGAATCTGTACACACCACTGACGTTTTTTGGTAGGTAGGTACTAAGCCTTAATTTTATCGTCTCGCGAATTCTTTCTTGTCCTTGAACAATAATCATAACCAAGTCGTATGTAGGTTTTAGGATTATTCCATTTGTGATATCCTAAAAATAGAATAACAGATTTTCATCCTATAATTGAATCGCAATTTAATTTGTCTCTGCATTATTTGTGTTTCCTTCTTGTTTTATTTATTCTTTTATAAAATTCTACCTTATTCTCAAATTTGTCTGAAAAATTTGTTTGCTCATGCAAAAACACACACATGTGGTGTATGACTTTCCTGTCACTGCCACCTTATTATTAAAATGCAGGTAACTTTGACTTGTGTGTCACTCCATTTCTGCCCCAACTCTCTCTCTCTCTCTCTCTATAAAAACGCACAATCGAAAATTGCATTTTAAAAATTCATCTAAAGATTTTTACCGACATCATTTTTGCTATGAGAGAACATCAGGCAACGATGAAGATGATGATGATGGTGATGAAGGTGGTCGTGATGATGATGGTGATGACAGGTTTATTTAATGCTTATGACAGTAGCAAATATCGACAAAGACACATTTTATATTGCTTCAAAAAAAAAATATAACAAATTGAAATTTGCATCAAGGACACTTTTAATGGAGTTCAAAGCTGTATGGTTTCTTTGTAAATCAGTTTTAGATTTTTTGTTTTAACTTTAACGATAATATTGCAACCATGCTTAGTTCATCATTTTTTGTTTAAGGATACCTCTAAGTGCAACTGAATTAGCAATATTACATTGAAGTTTATTATTACACCAGGTATAAGGATTATCTCTGCTATTTTATATCCTTATAGCTTTACAGCATAATGAACAATGAGAATTAGTTGCTCATGTATCTATCTACGTTCGGATCTCAACGAATTTGTATGGATATGGACAGGATGCATATCTACTCATACAAGAACAGAACAGGACTTGGACAATGGACATTGGACACTCATAGTTACCTCGAAATTGTACTTAGTGTGAATGGGATTTTGATATAAATTCAACAACATTCCAGTTGTTAATTGGATACAAAACTGCTATAATTGGATTCACCAAAATGCTTTTGGTGTTATAAGATTACAATCTTAGGTTGATTTAGTTTGGGCGTTTTGGTAAATAACATTTGGATAATGGGCACTAATAGTTTTGTTCATTAGGCTGAATGAATTTGTGCAATTTTTGAATTTTTTTTATGAAGATTATTTCTCTTTATTGTCATTTAGGAAATATTAAAACAAATAGAATGTTTTAATATACAAAAAGCTTTTTGAGATAAACGCATTTTTCTGTTTTTAATGTAATTTTTTTTGTACACGGGTGCATGCGCGTGCGCGGCCGGCGGCGTGCAACCGTGCTTCGCGTCGTGGGATGGGCAGTGAAGTACTGAAGTCTAAATCTTTTTAAAAAAAATATCAACCCGATTTTGAAATATCGAATTTTCAATAGTTCACAAAATATTATTTTGAAAATTTGTATATGCAATATAATTAAAATGCGTTCAGCCAATAATAAAATAATTAAAAATCCAAAATAGCATTCTAGCAGTGGTACTGTACACAAATAGTTGCTAAGTGTAATTCTTTTTTATTTTAAAAGAGACCGTTCTCAATTTAAGCACGCAGAGCAAATATTAAATTTTTATAATTTTTTGTAGTAAATCACACCATTTTTAGCGAAAAAGTTATAAAGTTATTAGTCGTTTTTGAGCAAAAAATATTGTCCTTAACGATTTTTAACTTTTGTATCGAAGGTACCGTTATTTTTTAATAAAAGTAAAATTTCTTCTTAAAATATTTTAGAACGTATTAAAAAACTCTCCAGTACCTATACTTACTTAAGGTGGTGCTACAGTCCCGGGTGGACCAGGGCTTCAACCAACAAGCTTCTTCCAGCCGGCTCGGTTTCTAGCTAGCTGTCTCCAGTTTCGCATCACGCCAAGTTGGTTGAGGTCCTCTTCCACTTGCGTGCGCCACCTTTTACGCTGTCCACCTCTACTGCGTTGTCCCACGGGGTTGGATTCAAAGACTTTCCGGGCCGGAGCATTGGTGTCCATTCGCTCTAGGTGACCCAGCCATCTTAGTCGTTGGCTTTTCACTTTTGTGGCTAGTTCGGTGCCGCTGTACAGCCCATATAGTTCGTGGTTGTATCTTCTTCTCCATTCCCCATCTAAGCAGCCGGGACCAAAAATTACCCGGAGAATTTTCCTCTCAAAATAGCCTAACGCGTTCTCATCCACCGTAAGCAGTGTCCATGCCTCTGCACCATACATCAGGACCGGGATGATAAGCGTCTTATACAGGGACAGTTTAGTTGCTTCAGAGAGGGCTTTGCTTCTCAATTGCTTTCTTAGCCCGAAGAAACAGCGATTGGCAAGAGTAATTCTTCGTTTGATCTCAGCACTGGTATCGTTCGCTGAGTTTATAGCGGATCCTAGGTAGACAAAGTCTCTGACCACCTCAAAATTATAGCTGTCTATAGTGACGTTCTGTCCTAGACGTCGGTGTTGGGTGTCCTTTCTTGTTGACAGCATATATTTAGTTTTGCTTTCATTCACCGTTAAACCCATCTTCTTGGCTTCCTTCTCGATACTCACAAACGCACCACTGACATCACGCTTTGTTCGTCCGATTATGTCAATGTCGTCAGCGTAAGCGAGTAATTGGACGGACTTTTGAAAGATTGTGCCTCTAGTGTTGACGTGAGTGCTTTGCACTATACTTCAAGAACGATGTTGAAGAAGTCGCATGACAGCACGTCGCCTTGCCTAAGACCATTTTTGACATCAAAGGTGTCGGTGAGGTCTTTGCCGACCTTGATGGAGCAGCGTGCATTCTCCATCGTCATCCTGCACAAACGGACGAGTTTGGCAGGGATGCCAAAACTAGACATTGCTCTATATAGCTCGTCTCTATACATGCTGTCATACGCGGCTGTCTTTTTCCTTCTTAGAAGCTTGTTTTACTCTCTCCTCTTCTGCTCATAGAGCTCGCGACAGCTCTGGTCCTTCTATGCAGCGTCGCTTTGTATGCCTGTTGTTTGGCTGCATGTACTTGTCGGCATTCTTCTTCGAACCAGGGGTTTCGCTGTGGTGGTCGTGCAAAGCCCTGCACGTCAGAGGCGGCATCTCTGTTGGCTTCCTGGCAATTCTTCCACTGGTTCTCGATACTTGCAGTTGGTGGCATAGGACTGAGGGCGCGAGAGATTTGATCGGAAAAGGATCTGGCTATTTCTTGCGACTGTAGCCATCCGACGTCGAACTTTCTCACAGTATTTCCCTGTTTTGGCTTTGGTCTGGATATCCAGAGCATTACCTTGGCTATGACCAGGTAGTGGTCCGAGTCAACGTTGGCTCCTCGGAACGTTCGGACATCCTTGATACTGGAGGAGTGCCTTGCGTGGATCGCAATGTGGTCAATCTGGATGGGGCGGTTGATTGACCAGGAATTCGCCATGTCCCCTTGTGTATATCGAGATGTGGGAACTGCGTACAAGCTACAAGACGTCTTCTCTTCCTAGTTTGGCATTAAAATCACTCAAGACAATTTTAATGTCATTATGTCATAGCTAGGGCATTGCTCATACGTCTTGTCCAGGAGCTCGCAGAACTCATCCTTGGTGTCGTCATTCTTCTCATCTGTGTGGGTATGCGCGCATATGAGTCTAATGTTGGCGAATTTAGCCTTGATGTGAATTGTCGTGAGGCGCTCGTTAGCATAGTTGAAACTCAAGACTTCTTGCCTAAGTCTGCTTCTAACGAACGAATCCACATCCAAAAAGACACTGCTCTTATGGTCGGTCGTAGTAGATGTCGCAGTCTTTCAGTTTTCTTTTGTCTGGCCCATCCCATCGCACTTCTTGGATGGCGGTGATGTCTGCTTTGTAGCAGTCTAAGGCTTCCGCTAAATGTTCGGTGGCACGTGGTCTATAGAGAGACAGAACATTCCACGTGCAGATCCGAAGTTCGTTGTCCTTATTTCGTTTGCTTGGTTCGTCAACAGTAAATCCGTCCGAATCCTAGGCTTGTTGTTGCTTCGCAACTAAGTTAGCTTTACGTGGCCGGGAAGTCACCCCGACGGCACGACCCCCAACCTGGAGGACCAGACCCTTACAATATAACTCCAAGGGCGAAGAGCTGGATTTACTCTTCCTTATAGACCTGAGCTCCGAATATGTCGTAGTAGCCGGTATAAGGTGTTCACTAAGTAGTTCAACCTTCCTGGAACTGTAGACGCCACGCCACCATATATTCCATCTTGAGAATTCTTCTGCTGGCGCCTGGATAAAGGTGAAGTGCCTTAGTGGAACACTCCTCCCCCCACTCTCGGTTGCTGCCGCCTAAACTGTCCACAGGGATTAGAACCCCATCTTCAGTTCAAGGTACTAGGCACCCGATGTTCACCACGGGGAGGTGAGAGCAGGAATTGATAGACAGACGTTCGCTTTGAAAAAAGTTTGTGGACGCTTGTGTCCTCTTGAATGCACTGTGTCCCTGTCCACCCTTTGAACATCATTTTTGTCTGAATGACATTAAGTTGAAAATATTTACATTGCATACAAAAATGACAATTCAATTCTCCATTTGGTATATAATAAAGTTTCCTTATAGCGGTGATAATTCCAAGATGCTATATTGAATACTGTTCTAATAATATTAATTACAGCTATAAACAGTAACAAGCAATAAGTGAAATCTTCCTCCATCTACACCGATGCTACAAATGGTTTTTCTTTTTCAAATCAGGAATTAAGGATCAGTAGTTCCATATTGAAGTTAAAGACTCTATTGCCTTATCAACTCTCATATATCCTCTCACATTATACCTAATCAGTTGGCTTCCGTTTAAGAATTAATTGTTTCAATATTCCCAAATTAGAATTATGGCTCTTATGGAAAGGATATCCCACTCACATATACTACTCTGACTCAAACATAGCGGGACCAATGAGTTAATCTTGATTGTTATAATAGCTGTATTGACTATAGCTATATACCTAACATCCTTTTAATCGACGGAAATTAAAGCAATAAATTAAATCACCTCACAACAATTTCGATTAAGTAATAAATTTACTCTAAATAGAATTTATAATTAATAGCTAGCAAGTATATAGTTTTGTGATGGAGAAAATTTATTAACTGAAGCGAATAGAAAGAGAGTTATTTAATTTTAATTCAATATAATATCATTGGAATGCGTGAATTTTATTTAACCCATATTCCAGCAGCAATAAATCTTTTGTGTTTATTTGTAAAATGTTATGTTTTTTCATTTAAACAACTACAACAAAAAATGCCAATAATTTTAAATGATTATTAATTTTGTTTGAATCAAGCAATTAATTTTGAGGTAAGATATGGTTGGGTATAAATGAAGAGAATAATCCATTTTGTTTGTTCAGTTTCTTTTTGTTTTTTAACCTTCAATTTGTTATTTTTTGTTGCTCTAATTAAACCCATATATTAAAGTTTTTTTATTTTTTTTGGCTTTAAGATACTTTCTCATGATATGTTTTGACTTGCAAATAGGCACGCCAAAAAGAACTCTTCCAGCCGCATTAAAACCTTTTAATCAACCAGAAGTAATTAAGTTCTTTTAATGTTCTTTCTTTTTTTTTGTTGAATCTACCTTACCTCATTCAAATAAAGATACTCTTAAAGCTACGAGGACACTACTACAGTTTACATTTTGTTTTTTTTTGGCAGGCAACATTTTTAATGGGCCGGGTAAAGTTAATCCTTTTAAATTGTTCCCCCAGGGGAGGGTCGAATATAGTGAGGTTAATTTGCGTGCAAATAAATATTATTAAAAAAGATTATTTTAATTATAAATGTTTCTACGAAATTGTTTTTTTTTTTTCTTCTTTGGTTTTATTGCTGTTTTTTGGGCAATTAAACAACCATGACAAATGTAGATCTAGATAAAATGAAATCATTGGGGGGAAGAACGCTTTAGGGCAGTTTAAATGTTGTAAACAGTCTTTCTTCCTATGTTAAATATGTGTATAATGTATGTGTGCAGGCCCACCATGACTCATGTTGTACACCTTTTCAACCTCAACCTCAAGTTTTAGATATTTACAGGT
Source organism: Dasysyrphus tricinctus (assembly GCA_963921185.1). NCBI lineage: Eukaryota > Metazoa > Arthropoda > Insecta > Diptera > Syrphidae > Dasysyrphus > Dasysyrphus tricinctus. Next base: position 232,650,197 of record OY992531.1, on the reverse strand, counting down.
GGAGAAAACTGAATAAAAAAACTACTTTTTGGGAAATATTTAGACCTTTTTGAAAAAAATGTATCCTGTTTTTACAAACTATCTGTCACCTGTCAAATTTACTGCCATTAGAAACAGTGTTGCCAATTTAAAAACAAAAACTTTGTGAAAAACACCAATTACGGATTTTATTCGTCAAAGTTCTTCTCAATTAATTTAGGGGAAAGAGAAAAGATTTATAAAAAATTTTAAACCTTGGCCTTAAGTCTCAAGTATCCAGCTAATTTTAATTAAAAATGCGTTCTGCACTCATATCTCAAATCTCACTAAACCGTATGCCCTTAAACTTCTATCCTCCATAGATCATCCCTCTCGCAATATTTCTTCCTTCTTCTGCATTCATTTATCTTATCATCCCCCTAAAAATAATTATTGTATTCAAAAGCAAATCTCAGCTTCAAGAGATATGGCCTTTTTCAAAAGTTGAATCTAATTTTCTTGCACATATTTCAAACCAACAACAATTTTAGCATTTATTCGTTCGTATTCGTAATGAAGCTACAACAGTAAGTGAAAAAAAACCTACTCTTTCTTCCTTTAAAGCATTTTTCAAATATATAAGAATCAAGTATGCAATTGAAAATTGCGGGCGCAAAGTAAATGAGAGAAGACGTGCTGATTCGCAAAAAGCGGAATTACTGAATGAGCTAAGAGGCAATTCATTTGCACGCTAAAAAGGTTATAATCGCTTCATTTAGAGTTGTAGATTGTATACCTAGAGAGAAAGACTATGGGTAAATGTTGTTTAAGCGTTTCATTCGGTTTCCTTTTAACAACCGCAAATATTTTTTGTTTCTACATTATTCATGTTTTTTTTTTTCTTTCTTTTTTAATTTTCATTTTATTTTTGTGTTTATTTATGTATGCTAATTGAAGGTTTTTGAAATTTGTTGCTTTATGGAGTAGGTACCTAGCTGTTCACTTCAGAAAAGATTGTTGTTTTTGTTGTAGTTGAGTGGTTAAGAGGGAGCAAAAATTAAGGGGAGAAATGCGATATTATCTAGAATAATTAAAAAACAAAATATTTGTGTCTACCAAAAGGATTTATGAAAAATTAATATTTAAAACCTTTGAATTTTGAAGAAAAACTTAATTAATTATAATAATTATTATTGAGGTATTTATCGATTCATTTAATTATTTTTTCATTTGCATTTTACAAACACTGTAAGCTGTAAAATCAAAGCAAAACTCGTGTTTTGATACTGTGTTTTAGATTGTACAGATTATTTAATAATCTTTTTATGTTCTTAAAAATTAAGTTGGTACATACTTCATTTAATTATCAACTTCATTATCTCAAAGAATTCTTTACCCAATATTCAAAAAATTCCGCACCACTTAATTTTTAATATTTTAATTAATTTAAATTATTTATAATTGCAATTAAATAGATAGTTGTCTGACCGAAACCACAACAATCAATTACTGAGTTTCTTAAATGAATTTGATACTAAATAAGTCAATGGCATTTACATATGTAAATCGTTTGAGAAAACCAAAAATATGTGAAAGTGAACGACTATATTAACCACAAAAAATTGAGGGAGGGTTTATTTATTTTGAAACATCCTTATTGAGACTTATCATTAAGAGAAAGGATAGTTTGCCGCAAGTTAAAGCTTCAAAAGAATTCATAATTCATTTCATACACAAATTAAATTTTTGTAAGCAATTTTCTTAGTGTTTTTTGAAGAGTCGTATCTCTGTGATAAGTGGTCGATTTGAGTTGAAACAAAAACAAAAGGTTCTTTTTTAAGAGTTCTGATGTTATTGCGTAATAATATTTATTTGAAGTTTTTTTTGGGACATTTTTTTGTTAAGTCCCAATGTATGGATTGATAACTGGTTTACCTATTCAGCCTTAACTTAATTCTAAATGTTGTTGCAAAATTTTGTTTTGCATCAGCTATTTGACTTTTAATGAAAAAAGTTACTTCTGTTTTTGGTCATCAACAGATATCTCAGTTAATAAAAAATTGAAAAACTTATCTTAATGATCCACTAAAGACTTTCATTAGATACATTTTTTTTAGCCTTCACCGTAATAGACTAAGAGTCCACAGCAGATTTTGGGTGTGAGTGATATTAAAGGCTATTAAAAGTCTTGCAGTACACAACTGGGGCCTTTGCGAGAAACAGTGCATCGAAAAAAAAAATATGAATGCAACTTCGAGGATAATTGTGTTAACCGAAATAGGTTTTCACCCCTCTCTAGATAAGCTCCACGGATCCCATATCACGGCATCTGAGATCATTTGAGAGTTTATTTCGCCCTGCCAGACTGCTTAAAAAAAAAACCGTTTTTCACTTAGAATTTTGAATTTTTTGAACGGTCCGGTAGATCGAACTATACACTCAAATGGTTTCAGATTCCGTGATATGTGATCCAAGGAGCTACTCTAGGGAGGAGTGAAAACCAATTTCGACTAACACTATTGGGTATCCATGAAGTTGCATTCATATCTTTTTTTCGATGCACTGTTTCGCGTAATGGCCCCAGTTGTGGACTGCAAGACTTTGATTTTTAAATATCCTTTAATGAATCGACGCCTATACTTCTTTTTTTGCTATCACTCAAACCCATAATCTTCTATGGGCTCTCGGTCCATACTTTTATAAAAGTACTCAAGAAACGACTTTTTGTTGAATTTTATTTAATCATAACTTATCATGATAGTTTTCTCACATGATAGTTTGCTATCATTATTGTTTTCTATCATGACAGTTTTCCTTATAGTTCTCTCCAATGATAGTTTTCTATCATGATAGTTTTCTATCATAAAAGTTTTCTCGAATGATAGTTTTCTATCATGATAGTTTTATATCATGATAATTTTCTTTCATGATAGTTTTCTATCATGATTCTTTTCTCGACTGATAATTTCTACCATGGTAGTTTTCTATCATATGATAGTTTTCTATCATATGATAGTTTTCTATCACATGATAGCTTTCTATCATATTATGATAGTTTTATATCATGATAGATATCCATAGTGATAATATTTTTTCTATCATGATACTTTTATGTCATGATAGTTTTCTACAAGACTCCCAACACCGCGAGCAATTGGAATTCGGGTTTATACGGGATTTCATGATGCTAATTGGCAATGATACAGAATCCAAGAGGTATTCATTTTTTTGATTGGATGAGTCAGTGTAACGCTGAATATCGTATCGACCTGTTGGTTATGGGTCAGCCATCGTTTCCTAGAAGCGGTGCCTATCTGGATCTATTGCTAATAGACACAAGACTGACAATTACTGACACTGTGAGTCAAAGACCAAAAAACTGTTTACCAACGATAGATAGAGTATGACAGTGACCACTGTGGACTCTCCGCTGTAATTCAGCTTCCGAACGAGCTCATGGAGTTGGCTGAGTATGTGCATATTGTGTATACTTACAATTATTACAGTAAGGTGCGCTGGCCCCGCTTTACCAACGCCTTATCGAGCGAAATCAGTTCAAACAATATATCCCCACCAAATGAAAGTAATTTGACAAATAATGAAATAGTCCAATACTTAGAACAAATGCACGAGACAATCAAACGAACAATGAACATAAGAATACCGAAATACAATCAACGGGACGCAACCGACATGTACTGGAATGCGACCGTTGACGCATTACGCAGACAAAAGAGAAGGCTGCTGACAAGACTCAAACTCTTGTACCAACGGTTTACTGCCCCACACGATATGGAGATTAGGACGCTGAAGTCGTCGATTAAGAGCATCAGCCAACTAATAAAGGAGAACTAGCTGTTGTCGATTAATTTGTATTGGTAAAGAAAAATTCGGGCCGTTACTTCTAGCGACCCGAGTATGTTTCTCCAAATTAACAAGATATTTAGGAGGAATGATCAGAATGACCGTCCGTGTCTTAAGCTTTAGAGAACGACAGTGAACAGAGACGTACTTCTGACCGCAAGAATTGATCCAGAGGATGCACCGGCCGTCCTGGACGATAACCTCTTTACTGTCGAATATCCACAGGGGAAAGTGGAGGGTGGTGGGGCTGTTTTCCAGCAAGTGTACAAGGTGAATGCATGCATTCACCCCAACCATGACCTGAAAAACAGAGCCTTGCTCCACCACTTCTACCTACGGAATGACATCACGCAATGGCGATCAGAGGACCTTGGTTTCACCAGGCTCAATGAAGATCATTTGGCAAACACCATAATCGCCGAGGGCCCAGTTCCCTGTTAATTTCGAAGGTAGAGCTCCAGCTCATCTTCGATTAATTAAAGAAGAAGAAGAAGTCAGCAGGAGTCGATGGCATTTCCAACACTGTGCTTTGACATTTACCTCAAGAAGCAGCTGAAATTTATGCTACTCTGTTTAACAACGCTCTGAATAACTGCCTGAACAGAATGCAACACGCAGCTAGAATAGATGTTAAAAATGCTGCAGTAAATGCCAAAAATGATGCAGTAAAAGTTAAAAATTGTTCAACTCTCAGCATTTTTGACATCTATTCCAGCTCCGTCTTGCGGTAGAAGACAGCTGTGGTGCATCCTCTCTCGCAAAAGTGAAAGGACAATTGATTGATTGATTGACTTTTGACTGTCAAAAAGTAAACAACTAAAAATCGCGGCTCTTCAATTTTTATTATTAATTATAGTTAAAAAGCAATAAAAAAAAACATTATTTAAATACAAACGTATTACAAGTGGTCCTAAATTGATTAAAAACATCCTTTTTCTTTTTAAACATTAATTTATTCCATGAAAAAAAGAAAAGAAAAATATATACATATATATAAATCAAAACTGATACACCGCAAATGCTGAGTTCAAACAAAAGAAACTTAACTGAAACGTCACCAGAAGCATCGGGAACTCCGAAAAAAAACAATTCCATAAGAATGTCGGTTTCTAGCATGTCAGTTATCCAATTGGAAGAAATGATGGCTAGACTTCTAGACGGAAGATTATGTGACCTCTCAACAAAAGCCGACACAGATCGTATACTCTCACAGGTGGAAGGCCTAAAAGCACAAAATGATACGTTAACTAAAGAAATACAACAGGTAAAAACAAAGAACGAAATTTTCGAACGACGAATTGAACACCTTGAAAAACAATCCAAAGCTAAAAATATAATCTTCGCAATTCCCGACAACATTTGCGAAAATATAGAGGAAACAGTCAAACAGTACACAGACTGCCTGCTGGGACAAAATAACGTCGCCTTCGAGAATATCACCGAGTTGCCATCCAAGGGAAGCCAGAAGATTATACTGGTCGAGACAAGGAGCAAAAACATAACCTCTCAAATGCTGAAAAACTCAAGCAAGTTGAAAGGTACTGGTGTCTTTGTCAACCCGGATTACACAAAAGAAGAGCAGCGAAAACGACAAACAATTCTACAGATAAGACACGCAATCAAACAGAAACACCCGTCAGCAAATCCTATGGTTCGAGGTTTGAAACTACACGTTAGCAATAAAATATTCACGACAACAAACGACGGAAGAGTTTTATGCAATAATGGATGTGATGGAATAAAAACACTCCAGGAAATGTTTGGGGATCTCCAACTACAACAAACAAAAACAAAACAAGCTAAGACGTCTTCACCATCTGCAACCACGAGTTCGACTACATCAACTACTGCTGTCAAAACACCAACAGCTATGATGCCATCTGGTAGTCAACAAGAAAATCACCAAAATATATGAAACAGTGCTGCCGTCTGCCATAAAGCAAGTACTAAATTTAATACTTTTAAGAAACAAAAAATTAAAGAAATAGAATTTAAAAATATAAGTATATTATCATATAACATTGCGGGGTTAGCTAACAAATTATTATTCTTAGACTTTTTTGAATTTGTAAAGAAACATGACATATTTTTTCTCTTTGAAACTTTTGTTTTACGCGAAAAATTTGATGTTTATAACAAATACTTTTCTGAATTTGAGTTACACTGGGGTTCTGCTTCGCGAGTAGCTAACTTCGGAAGAGCAAGTGGGGGTTTTCTATTTGGATTTAAAAAATCTAAAGTAAAAACCAGTTTTATGGAAATTGGAGAATTTGTTTACGTTAATATAAATTATTGTAACATAAATTACTACATTCTTCCAATTTACATTAACTGCAACAATTGGAATTACAATTTTGAATTAGTAAATGACTTATTGAACACTACTTATTTAGAAAATATAATGCTAATAGGGGATATGAATGCTCGTATAGGAACGGAACAGATAAAAACAGTACTTACCGAACCATTAAGAACTGAATCGGTGATCTTAGAAAAAAGATCTTCTATGGACACAGTTATTAATAGTAATGGGCGCGTTTTCTTAGAAATGTGTCAAATAAATGATCTTTTTATTCTTAACGGATGCACTAAACAAGATAGTCATGGTGCATTCACTTTCATAGGTGGCCCAGGAAAATCCGTTAACGATTATTGTGCAGTGTCTTCAGGTTGGAGAAAACTTATTCAGTCATTCAACGTAGAATCGCAAACGTTTTCCGACCATATGCCACTAGTTGTAAACTTTTTCATCAATGCAGAAGATCAAGACAGCTATAAACTCACTTTACCTCCAAAATTAGCTTGGAAAGAAAACCATAAAGCAATATATCAAAATAAAGTCTTATGCGCATTACACAATCCAGGTCTCTCAATACCTAACCCAGATAATGCCGAAGGAAAAATAGCCCTTTTATGTAATTGTATACATGAAGCAAATCACGTGAAGCAAACTTCAAAGGCACAGCACTATAAGCAACAATGGTTTGACAAGGAATGTTACATAGCCAGGAACTTATCGTTTGCACTTTTAAGAAAAATAAATTCCTCCTCTGACCTAAACGAAACCCTTACCAAAAAGTATGTGTTAGCAAACAAAAACTACAAACAACTATGTAAGTCAAAAAAAGAGGAGTTTTTTCGATCGGTTGCAGCAGGACTTGCAAACACTAATAACAGTAGACATTTTTGGTACAAAATCAACCAACTAAAAGGTCCAAATATGATATGTGGTATTAGACTCAACGTCAATGACCTTGCCGGTTATTTTAAACAGCTGCTAAATCCTCAACCAGAACCCAATGCATTTTTGTATGCAGAGCCTCTTATTAGTAACGATTTTTTGGATCGGGAAATATCAATGTGCGAATTGCAAACTGCATTATTCAAAGCTGCAAATAATAAGGCACCCGGGCCTGATAGAATTACAAATGAATTTTATAAAAATGCTCCTCCTGATTTCCTATCAAAAGTTTTAGAGACATTCAACTACATCTACGATTCGGCAGATGTACCGCAAAGCTTTAGAGATTCGATTGTATACCCTATCTTCAAAAAGGGCGACGCAAACTTGCCAAGTAATTATAGAGGCATTTCATTTATGAATTCGATAGCAAAGCTCTTCACCTCTATTCTGCTGGAACGTATAAATTCGTGGATAGATCAAAATGACATTCTAAGTGAGTACCAATCCGGTTTCCGGAAAGGATACTCCACAATAGATAATATTTTTACACTGACATCTATTTCGCAATACTTTTTGAAACAAAAAAGGAAATTATACGTGTTTTTTGTAGATTTCAAGGCAGCCTTTGACTCAATTGACCGAAATGCTTTGTTCTACAAACTATCGCAAAAAGGGCTGTCTACAAAACTTGTTAAAACCCTTAGAAGCATGTACAAAAATACACGCCAGACAGTATGGAATGGAAAGAGTACGTCGGAATGGTTTGAGACTAAATCTGGAGTTAAGCAGGGATGTCTCCTAAGTGCAGTATTGTTCGCAATCTTCATTGACGATATTACAATGCAACTACCAGCTGGTGTAAAAATAGCTGACCTTGTAATTAAAGTTCTACTCTATGCAGATGACATACTCCTGCTAGCAGAATCCCCTCAAAGCTTGCAACTGATGATTAACCGACTCTCAGAATTTTGTAAGACCTGGAACCTTACCGTAAACCTAGAAAAATCAAAAATAATGATTGTGAGAAACAGACAAACGAAAATTGAAAGAACTGAAAGATGGTATTTTGATAATGAACTCATCGAAATAGTCTCCGAATATAAATATCTTGGTATTCTTTTTCAACCAAACATGAGCTTGTCCTCTCATCTGGAAAAAAAAACTGTTATCAGCAAAAACATTGATAAATGTTTCTTGGAAGAATGTTATTTCTCGTGCTGAAATCCCATTATCAGCTAAATACAAGGTCTTTGAAGCGGTTATGCGCTCAGTAATGTGTTACAGCTGTCAGACATGGGGCTACACTGCGTATGAAGAAGTGGAAAAGCTGCAACGATTCTTTCTTAAAAAGTTATTTTATCTACCAGCCACAACACCTAACTACGTTCTCACACTTGAAACCGGCCTACCAACTCTATTTGTTTATACACTTAAACTACACTTCGACTATATTTTGAAAGTTCTTACTTACGCACCTAAAAGAATACCAAACCAACTTGTTAGATACACTTTTGAAAAACAATTGGAGTGGATAAAAGAATGGCGAAACTGGGCTCAATTATGTGGTGTAGAACTAGATATTCAGTGTGAAAATCTTCTTTTACTGAAAAGCCAACTTTATAAATTATTAGAAGAGATAGACATTTTTCAACGAAATGATAGCATACAAAGATCAATCTCATCAGTAGACAGAATTTTATACCCAGAGCTTAAGTATCAGTTTGAAGAAAACTATTTCAACGATAAATACAGCGTAAGAGCAATATCCCTTATTTGCAGAGCAAGAAGTGACACTCTAAATTTGAATGGATCACCCTATAGAAAATCATCTGATGCGCGGTGTTCCTTGTGTAACTTAAATTCTAAGGAAGATTGTTTTCACTTCTTATCGGTTTGTCCTATATACAAAGAAATAAGAAAGCTGTATCTGGGGAAAACAACTCTGTCTATGGAACAAACACAAAAAGTGCTTAATGGTGAAAATTGGATTTACCTTTATCATTACCTTGAAACAGCATCAACGTATAGAAACATGATAATATCAGAATACAAGTAAATGTAAAAATGAAATTTCAAAAATGTAAATAATTAATTATTTATTGATTTGTCAAAATAGTATGTCATGTTTCATCTTCATCTCTATAATGTCATATCACATCATATTTTTGTTTTAGCTAAACTAAAAGCCCAAAATTATTGTTTTGTTTTATACAAATCACAAATCGATATTTGAATCCAAATTTGTAATGATAATATAAATATTATTTTTTGTTTTGACTAAACTAAAAGTCTAAGATACTCTTTGTATAAGTAAAAATATTTTCGTTTTAGCTAAACTCAAAGCCCACACTATGTTTTATTACTAAAAGTTTAAAATGTACGTAATATGTATGAGCATGTCAATTATTATATTGTAAACGCTTTATAATTTTGATCAAAAAGAAATTAACTTGAATCTTCATATCTTTAGTTTTTATTCATATTGTAATTTAAATCCCCCAATATTAGTTTATTTGATTTTCTTTGTTACTTTGAAAAGGACTTGAAGCTTTTAAATTTTGTATTATATAATTATATAAAGAGACAGTTTAATAAGTCAATCAGGCAGACGGCAACGCCACAGCCTTATTATTTTATTTTATGTTATTTTATATTATAGAAAAAAATATAAATTTATTTGAAATAAAAAATCTTGAATCTTGAAGTGAAAGGACAACTCCAATCCAGCGAATCTCCGGTCGATAAGTCTTCTTCCGAGTATTAGCAAAGTATTCGAAAAAGTCATCAATAGAGCTCTGTCTAAGTGGGCAGAGGACAATAACATCATACAAGATAATCAGTTCGGTTTTAAAGCAGGACATGACACCATTCATGCCGTTTCTGATGTCAAATGGAACAAATCTAAAAAGCAGTGTACCGTATGGCTAGAGGGTCTTTATCTAAAGCTGACCAGACTTGGCATATTAGTAAACCACTATTGTTCATGTTCTATGATATGCTAAATTGTAGAAAGTTTGTTGTGGCAGTGTGACTTCTGCCACAACCTTTAATACTAAAATTTCTTTAGCAGGGAGCGGTCAACTTGCCCATTCTATTCAGCGTTTACACCAGTGATCCGATAAGTAGTCTAACTCAGACAATTGCGTATGCCGACGATCTAATTGTGTATAGTACAGCTCCAAAAGTTGAGGTCATCGGAACTCTTTTGCAGTGTGACTTCAAGAAGATTCAGCGATATTGTGATGACTGGAAGTTGAAAATCAACTTTCATAAATCAGAGACTATCTTGTTTAGGACTCCGTTGTATGGAGCCACAAAGGATACGAGAAAGAACTGGCACAAGCTGGTGATCGTAGGGCCAAATGGACATCCACTGGCGAGTAAAAGTGCTGTAAAGTACTGATCTGAGTTTAAGTATCTGAGTTTTTGTAATAAGATAGTTCTTTAGGCCAAAAAGCATTAGTATTCAGTTATTATAGCTTTACTTAGAGCACCCGATTGGGTCCAGAAAGTTTGCTTAAGATAAGTAGGCTAGTTTTTATTAATTTTTGTCTAGCTTTAAGTTCTAAGAAAATGGAAAAATAAAAATGAATTTAACGAAAACAAAATAATGGCAATGATGATCATACGGATCGATTTCGCTTCGGTGCCATTCTGCTATCTGCCGTGCTTGGAGGTAGTATTTGGCTACGGGTGGGATAAGATCTAACTGAAGGAGTGTCTTATGACATTACTGGAAACCTCATGTTATACGTATTGAGGAGACGGAGGCCTGAGAAATGATGTAACTGGATAACTTCCAGAGGGATTGTATCTCAGCTTGGAACAAACCAACAAACTACCATAAGTCTGGTATATGATGTCAAATTCAAGTCGTGGAAGATTATCTTCAGGGGATAAGTCCACAAACCTGTACTCTTATCCACTTTCATCCGCAGGCCAGACAAGTTTTGGTATCAAAAAGGCTAGCGCACGTACTCCAGCGGTAATTGGGTCACCGAGTAAGTATAATGCTCGTGGTCATCATTTCTACCTATCTATTAGCTTATCATGATAGTTAATATATAATATTTTCTATAATCAAAACCGGACAACATTTTATGAGCATCTGTTAGAAAGAGGCAGTTATCTGTTGTCATTTAGTGGAGGCTGTGCTGACCACATAATCCACCGAAGATACCTTCCTTACCAATTTTAGCATCGAAGACCCCCAGCTCAACTTTGACCTTGTCCTCTGGGCAGGCTCCGTAGGCGTATGTGCATGCATATCTTTCACGCTTTTGTTTTGGAAAGATCAACAGCCAGGCAATCACTTATCGAGTTAAATTCAATGACTGAAACTACATGAAGTAAAGTTCTCTCAAGTAGTTCCAAATACATATTGTGATGTGCTTTTTGCTTTCTAGCTAGGGTCACCCTGAAGAAAACACGAAACTTCAGAGGAATAAGGTTTTAAAACCTTATTACAAAATTCTATATTGAGAACAACTCTTATACCTATTTATAAATCACAATATTCTGTTGCTATGGTTTGCTGGTACTTTGGTTAGTTCTGGTACTGGAACGATTCACTCGCGTTTCTGGATTCTGGCCTTGCTGTCTTGTATCGTTTATACCGGCTTCTTGGTGTCCTGGTGTTTGGTCTCGGGTAATGTAGCTTCTGATGGTTGGGCCTTTTAACCTGGTCCTGTTATTCTGGCGTTAGATTTGGGTATTATGCTTTAAACGTCTTAAAAAAACAGCAGGCTAAAACGCTCTGGTACATCAGCAGGTACTACGCTTCTGGTGGCACTCAAAACAGCGGGCTTAAAAGCTCTGGTACATCAGCAGATACTACGCTCCTGGTAGCACTCAAAACAGCAGGCTAAAACACACTGGAACATTAACATGTACTACGCCCCTGGTGGTACTCAAAACAGCAGGCTTAAATGATCTAATACATCAGCTGGTACTACGCCCTTGGTGGCACTGAAAACAGCAGGCTAGAACGCTCTGGTAGATCAGCAGGTACCGAAGCCCCTGGTGGCAATTAACTTAGAAGGCGCAAAAACGCTCTACCACATCAGCAGGTACTACGCCCTTGGTGGTACTGAAAACAGCAGGCTAGAGTGCTGTGGTAGATCAGCAGGTACCGAAGCCCCGTTTAACTTCGAACTTCCCTTACCACTGGTGGGGGAAGCCTTAGTAAGAAATAGTTTGGCAATCTCTCCTACTTAAACTCTCAACGAAACCCCTTACCACTGGTGGGGGGAAGCTATACGAAAGTGAAAGAAGTTGAGTAGCATGGAACGCTTCCTTACAATATTCTCAGGTCGTTATCCTTTGATGTTGCAGGTCTTGTTACCATTTGAGAGTTGTAAGTATTTATTATCCGAGATATTATGTCACTTTTTTCCATACGAGCGATCAGTTAAAAGATACAGCTTCTTCAAAAGGGTGAAGTGTTGAATATATGGGTTGTTTCACTAACGACACTAAAGTTTATTCCCAATATGCATAATTTTTGTTCGTTTAGTAAAAATTGAGTGATTTTGGTTTGCATTGATTGCCTTTTTAGGTACCTACTACCTATTTTTCTATTTGTTTATTTTGACTTTTGTAACGTTCATTACAAAATTTTCAAGTTTTTTTTGGAAATTTTGGAACTTTTTCTAGCAATACCTGCAATGTTTAAATGTTTTTTTTTTAATGCCAAATTTCCTTATTAAAATAACTACTACATACATATATGTTTCCGTTCCAAAAATCACCTATTAATCGATTTGTCCTTCCCCCAAATATTTAATGATTAATTTTCTGCACTTTTTAAACAATATTTTAAATAATTGTCCCATAACTCATTTATGACACAACAACACCCACCAGCATATCAGTTTTTTTTTTTGCTATTGAAAATATCATAGTACAAAATAATGTAACTCAATTAGGATATCACTAAAAGTTATTATACACATCTATACTTTTTGCTTTATCTTGTAGGTACAACAATAAAATTCCGCACGTGTGGGTATGGACGTAGGTAGGTTCATACTCGTATAAGTATAGCAACTCCATTTTAGCTCTGATGGCTATATGGCTTCCATATCCAGTTGAACTTAACACCCACGAGTAATCAATATTCGATAGCATCATGCCAGTCAGGCACCAGGATATGAGGGTGTGAATGAATGAAGGTAAATTGAAGTGAAGTGAATGCCTCACCTGTTGTGGAACATCACCACAGTAATGGATGATTATTATTTCATTATCCACAGAGCCACTATGATGCTTCTGTCGATAAAGAATGCTACTTTGGAATTGCTCTGGTTGATATGTCAGATATCGTTAGGGTGATTATATTATTTGTACCTTTGCTATATGTATATACCATCAGGTGGATTCGAGTGCTTGTCCTAGCAGAAATTAATATTCAATGAGCTTGTTGCCAAGAGTACTACTACTTTAGTATACATTTATACACAATGCTTTAGGGCATTAACAAAAACATAAAAAAAAAAAATATTGCAAAAATAAAAATGTTGTATATAATTGAGGTAATTATTTTTTTTTTCAGCAAACAGAATTCAAACATGAAAGAATCCTGAGAGTGTTGTTTTTTTGTGTTTCATAAATCATACAATAAATAAATCAAGATAGGATAGCGAAGTAATTAATGGATTATTAAAAATTAAAAATAACATAAATATATGCAAACAAAAAATGTTTTATTAATAATAATTATCAGCAGATATAATAATTAACAAATAAGAGGGTGAAAGAGTACATTATATAGTAAATGGCATTTGTAATCCTATACGCTTAAATGGTATTTTTGTCAATTTCGATAATCGATTGCCACAGGGCGGGGCTGATATGCTTTTAAAGAATTTTGACACCAACATAGTGTATTATAACAATATCATTAACTGCAACAAAATCAATTCATATTTTCATATTTCTTAAAGCTCCAATTTTCCAGAAAAAAAAACATTTTATCAAACAAAGCTCACAAAACTAATAGTAGGGTCCTTGGAGCAACTACATTTTACTTAACATAAGAATGCCGATGTGTAAGCCCACAATTTAACCTATAGAACCACATTAGAGACTATTGCTGCTGTCCTAAGAAAAAGGGGCGAATGTGCAAAAAGTCAGAAAATAAGTTAGTGCCGTTACTGGAACCTTTATCGAATGTCTTATTTTTATTTGAAGCTTGAAATTCAAATGGGGTAATACCCAACTAACAATTTAACTTGTATAAGGTTCTATACAACCTATTTTCAGACTGCTATAGAAACAGTAAAAGGCGTTATGCAAGTCATTTTGGCGCATTTACGCAAGCTAATTAAATGCTATAAGACTTTTGTTGACAGGTCTTATAGCAGCAAATAGCTTTTCACGAACTGCTATTAGCTTGGCTGAACAAGCTATTGCTTGCCTTGGATGTTTATACAGGGTCCGCCAAATAAAAATGCTATAAAAAAAACTACTGTATATTTATTCAAATTTCTTTTTTTATTTGAAAGTACAATCCTTCCGGTTACTAATGGAAAATAATTTCATTCAAATGGCTGCTTCGCTAAGTGGGCCTGCGATAGACTTAGAGAAGATGCCGATTTTGCCAAAAAAATCATCTTTTCAGATGAAGCTCATTTTGATTTTGTTGGGTATGTAAACAAGCTAAATTGTCGCATTTGAGGCACAGAAAACCCGCACGCCATTGAAAAGCCGATACACCCAAGACGAGTCACTGTTTGGTGCGGATTTTGGTCCAGAGGCATAATTGGGCCATTTTTCTTCGAGTGGCCGTTACAGTCAATGGCGATCGTTATCGGGCCATGTTGAACGAATTTTTGTTCACAAAAATTGAAGAGGAGGATATTGGCAACATTTGGTTTCAACAGGACGGCGCTACGTGCCACACAGCCGAAGCTACACTCCATGTAGTAGTAAAAAAAAAGTTATTTGGCGGACCCTTTATAAGGTCTTACGAAAGCCATTTTCACAGCAATTGCCAATAGCTTGCCTTGGATGTTTATATATCGCCTTACCAAAGCCATTTAATGACAGCTATTGTCAATAGCTTGCCTTGAATGTTTATATAAGGCCTATCCAAGCCATTTAATGACAGCAATTGCCAATAGCTTGCCTTGGAGGTTTATATAAGGCCTTACCCAAACTTATTTTGCATAAACAATAATAAACGCTGTCGCTATTCGCAAAAGCTATTTTGCCATCGAGAGAAAAAAATTTTTTAGCAAAGCTGATTCTGAAATAAAAAAAAAATATTTTTTTTATCCGTTTTTTATTTTATTTTTATAAAAATGAAAAGTTTGTTTTTACCTGGGATTTGAACTTGATTCCCTCCTCGTACCAGTCTAGCACTCTTCCACTATGCCAATTTGCTGTTGAGGAAAATATAATCAATAGTGAATAAGTTCATACCATATACTTCACGTTCACGCTACCTCTTAACGCCTTAAGGCCTTTACAAACAAGCCTTATACAAGTTGTTTGCAATGACTTGTCGTGGAGAGCCTTATAGCAGCTATTATTTTAAACATTTTCAGTAAACAACTTTGGAAGGCCTTATACAAGCCATTTATAACTTATATTTACAAGCCTTGTATAAAGCATGTGTAACCCATATTTTAAAGCCTTATAGCAGCTATTTGTTTAAATTTCAGGTGGAAAATTCTTTGCTTGCTCAAGATTGCCTTATACAAGCTCTATACAAGCTATTGCTAGCCAAATTCGAAAAATTTAACCTTATGCAAGCTAAATTGTTAGTTGGGTACTTAACACATTGCCCGTTTTTTTAAGAGCTAGAAGTTTCTTCTATCATCATGTTCTTAAATCAAAAGTAATTTCTATTAAAAGTTTTTGAAAAAAATTATTTCAAACTCAAAATTTTCAAAAAAAAAAAAAAAATAGAATATTCCATTATGCTGCCTGGGGACACGACAGGGCAATGACATTTTGGGTGTTTAAATTGAAATAGCGGGTATGATAATTTTGAAAACTTATTTTTTTTTAAGCCCCTGTTAGAAAAAGGTTGTTTCAGCCCATCCAACTTACACATGTATGATATCATTTTTTATTTCGGTTCAAGGTGAAGTGAAGGAGACTGTAGTATTAATATTTTGAAATATTGACCCATATATGAGGCAGTGAGAGCCATAGTGGCCTAACTGCATTTTTCATTATTTTCAGCAGAGCAAAAATAAGAAACAGGTTATTTTCAAACACTTGTTGTTTTAAAATAGATTTAATTTTTGCAGTATGATCAAAAAATAAAAGGTTTTTGATTTTGTATACATGATCCTTCAAAATACCGTTACAACTGATTTAAAAGTAAGATAGGCCACTATTGCACAGAGGAAAAAATATAAAATTAAAATCCTGTAAAGATAGGCCAATCATTTGTAAATGAAGCTGATTTCTGTGAGTTTTTTCTTATTTTTTTTTTTAAATACGTTGAAGTTTTACATTTTTATTCACTTTCACATGTTTTAGAATCCACAAAAGCTTTTGTAGTATTTGTAAATCATTATTCCTGTGATCGGTGTAAAAACTATGTTGTAGGTATTAGCGGGTATTAGGATATAAAGTATCAAGGTTAAAGCTTGCTAGTAGAACGAGAGCCCACAGCAGATTTTGAGTGTGAATGATTCAAACAAAAAAGTAGTATAGGAGTTGACAGCTTGAGTAAAACTTTTTCAAGAAATAAAGATCTTGGCAGTCCACAACCGGGGCTTTAGTGATTAAACAGTGCATCGAAATCAACATATGAATTCATCTCTCCCTAGATAATGATCACAGATCACGGAATCTGAGACCATTTGAGTCTATAGTAAGCCCTGCCAGATCGTTTAAAAAAATCAAAGTTCAAAGCGAAAAACGAGTTTTTAAAACGGTCTGGCAGGGCGAACTCTACACACAAATTACCTCGGCTTCCGTGACATTACCCAGGAAGGGGTGAAAACCAACTTTGGTTAGCGCAATTATTCCTCTCGAAGTAGTATTCATAGTTTGTTTTCGATGCAGTGTTTAATCAGTAAATCCCCGGTTAAGGGCCGCCCAGACTTTGATTTCTTGAATAAGTTTTACTCAAGCTGTCAACTCCAATATTTCTTTTCTTCATAACATTCACAACCAAAATCTGCTGCAGGCTCCTAGTCTATAGGATTATACTTATCTTTTTTCGAAAAACAAGCATGTTGTTGTTTTAAGGTCGGCCTTAAAATATTGAAGCTCATGAATCTTGAGTCAGTTAACCTTCAGTCTTTCTCTAAAGATCATTCTATTTGAAATTTCAAAGTGGAGAAGAATTGCTTTTTGGTAATTTTTATGACATTAAATGTTTTTTTTTCTCGCTGAGCGTATGAAACTCTAACTTTATGGCTAATAGAGGGTGATTATCAGGGTACTGACTTATGATTAGTTAATTGCATTGATGTCGCCTGTGACCAAATAGGTGAATAATTGGCCTAACTTAAACTTTCAAACAATAAAATCAAATATGCGAGCGCAATATCAGCCTTTAAGTGAGATAATCTTGCACTTAAGCTTTTAATTTTTTTGTGTTTGGCCTAAGTATAAAAGTCCTGTAACTATGGCATGAACTGTTGTTTATTACATACAAATTCTATTTTTGTAATAAACTCAATTTCGATAAAATTGCAGATAGGCCACTATTGCGTTCACGGCCTGATAATGTAGGTATAGTTAAACTCAAGCAAAATATAAAAAATTGGAGCAAATTGGCTCCTTTTTAAGGGGTTGATGTACACGTATAGGCGCACAAATAATGCATGGCAAGACTAAAACCACTTTCAGGGCCTCCCCATCGTTATGTTAAGTTTGAATAAAATATCGAAATGTATTTTTACATGAAACCTATATATTTGCTTTATATGATCTAACCTAGCGCCACCCCTGCCCCCCCCCCCCCCCTTTACCAAATCCCTGAGTTATGACTGTTAAAAAATAAAATCTGTTTGCTTAACCTTGCTCTGATAATGATTATTTCTGAAGCAATATTGAAGTTATATTAAATAAAAATTTATAGTTTTAATAAATTTATTTATCCTTATAACATTTTATTAAATAGTATTATCACAGATTTAAAACAATTTTATTGCATTAAAACACCTCCAGTTAATTAAGAAAATATAATATATTTTCTTAAACATATTATTTAATTGTATCACAGAAATAAGTTTATAAATAAATAAATAAATAAAAATAAGAAAAAAAAATAAAATAAATAAATTAATATTTATATTAGAAAATAAATAAATTAATTAATTACTAAATAAATGAATACATAAACAGAAACATAAATAAATAAATATAAAACAAATAAATTAATAAAAAACAAATAAATAAATGGAAAACAGTCAAATAAATAAATATGCCAATAATTTTTGTCACCACAGTATTGTATGTAAGATTTAAATAAATACTTTAGAGACAATAATAAATAATTTAATAAATAAATAAAGAAATAAATAATAATTAACAATGAACGGATTCATAAATAAAAATATAAATAATAATAATTAAAGTTTAGAGTACCTTAAGTTCTTGAGTTTGAAATAAGATTATTGTCGGAAGAACTACATGATACAATATAACGTTCACAGCTATTTATTTGAAATTCAAATTTTAACATATTCAATTTTTGCCTCTTTGTGGAGATGTTCCGTAAAATAGTGGCAAAGATGATTGAGCAATAGCATCCTTTTTAATTTGTTATTTTGCATTTTTTGCAACATACAAATATGGCTTTTAGGCCAAATGTTCCCCAGATGGGTGAACCATATATCCATGGCGGTCGTAAAGAACCAGGTATGTCAAGATACTTAAAGTGATTTTTTTTTTTTTTGATTTTATAATTCTTTTATAAACAGTAAGCAAATTTACCTTTGTGTAAAACATTCCTAATACTTATGATAATACATTATGAACACTTTTTTCGACATAAGTTTGGTAAATTTTGTGAATGATATTAAGCATAGACCCCGACCTTCCAATTTTTTGTAAGCATTAGAGTTACCAGGCTCTCCACCACGGATATATCACTATATACTTTTGAAAATTACTTAAAATATTATCAATTTAGTTCCTACACTCAATTTAGACCTATACGATTTAGGCTAAAACGCACTTGCACTTAAGAAAACGGTCGCAACTCAATACAATTTCTTGGTCACATGAGCGTTCATTCACGTTGTGGCTCTCATGTGTTCTATTTTTTGCGACTAAATAATCGTGCGATTTAAATCCCAAGTGCGTTCCTAGCCTTATGAAAAGAAAATAAAGTTTTTTATCGCAATATTCAGTTTATTAAGGTCCCGTTTTTCAGTGTGAGATCATCCTTGCCTCGGGGTTAAACCTGACTTAAGTCCAGAAACATATTTTTCAGTAAATTGAAATCTAAAGTTAACTTTGAGTCAACTCACCTAATGTGGGGAGCTTACTCAGGGAATAAAATGAGGGCCTTTTCCGTTGATGCACCATCTCGATTTCGATAGTGAAGCCTAGTACGCTGCTGATGCAAAACGAAAAATCCCAAAAATGACAACGAAATCATTGACGAAAAATTTCGTTCTGCAGTACGCTGTTCGATGAACGAAATTGATAAATGTAGCAGATTATTTAGAAAAGTCTACACTCTTTTTTCGTATACAATAATTATTTACGCAGACCATGCATTTATTGTGTGCGAAAAAATGACATTTGTGTTTTTTTCGCGTTTATTTTTGTTGTTTCTTTCATTCCAGCATGGCTGCTTGTAATTTTTTTTGCATTTTCATTTTGTTTTAATTTTTTGAATTTGTGCAACTGTCAATGAATATTTTTCCGCTTCGTTTTTGTAAGCATTTTGTTGTCTTGTTGGAGACCAACTAAAAATTTCGTTTCGCATCAGCAGCGTACTAGGCTTTATAGATAATGCAGTGCAATTGCGCCATCCTTATTGCGATGTGTGAAAGGCGTGATATCCATATTATCGCACATCGATGACAATAGTTTTTTGACAACTGAGAGATGCAGTTAATTCTCTACTGAAAAACTGTACCTGATTTAACCCGGGGTTAATCTCTGACCTCTAATTTAACTCACAGTTAAGCCTAGTACATACTTGTGAATCATGTCGTGAATCCATACAAAATTTGCATTTTTGTTCACCCGTGAACGTGCTCGTGAAGCTGTGTGGAGAGTTTTCGTTCATGAACAATTCCCATGCAAAATGTACGGGAACTCTTGGTGAAAACAGTTGACAGTTCGATTACAAAAGAAAAATGCCTCACTGGAGGTATTGTGGTTTTAAACATCAAACTTTCACAACAAATTCGCAAGTCTGTACCAGTGAGCAATGTCAAGAAATCACTTTTTCCACTTGTGATTGTTCACTTCACGAGCAAGTATGTACTAGGCTTTAACCCTGAACTGAAAAAACTAGCCCTAAGTGTTTCCTGAATATGCAAACCAAAGGTAAAATTTTTTGTCTAGGTGTACCCCGAGATACTTAGTACAAGTTTTCATTCCGTTTGAGTCCCATTCAACAGAAGCCTGTTGGTTGGCAAGTAGCAGGTTTTTCTTTTCCTATAGAAAATGAGAGTCTGAGACTTAGAAGCCTTTAATTCAATTTTCCAATCATCATAGGTACCTGGTACAATTTAACTAAGTTCATACAAACATACATAAATGTACATAATGTAAGTATTCAAGCAAACATTAAAATCAATTACAAAATAAACACTCAACATTCTTAGTTAAAATTTTCCCTTTTTATTTAAAATTTCTTTGCTCAACAATTCACATATTTGACATGTTCCTTGCCCTCGGACTCGTGGCTTTGGACGTATTATATTGCTGACTCATATTACACCTTTTTGTATATATTTTTTTTTGTTTACTAAACTCAGCAGCTGTTGGTGTCAGACACTAACATTATCAAAAAAGTGTGCGCTCTATTATAGCTCGAGGACACTATATCCAAATAAAAGAATCCTTCTGGATGCGAACTGCGATCAGATAAGAATATACCCTAACATTTTTTGTGTTATTTAATGTGGAATTACTAAATAAAAGATACAAGCGCACAAGCAAAACAATATAATGACTGTCCATTTCAGGAATATAGAGACATCTGCATTTGAATAGGTAGTTTTAATCAAAATTGATTGCTGATGTCAGTAACTTGACTTAAATCGAAAAAAAATATGTCCATTTCCAGGAAAATAAATTTATTTCTTTATCTACACAATGAACAAAACTCACAAATACAAATGTATGTTCATATGTTGTACATATATTATGGATCCTTTTTTTTTTTGTGAGAAAAAAAGCAAATTCACAAAAACTCAATAAATATTGTTAGGATCATGTCTGAAAAGAACAAAAAAAAAATACCTCTTCGCGGAATGCTTCTGAATTATAGGTACTCTTGTTCCATTTTAATTGTACGATTAATTCAATTTAAAATTCATTTCAAAACAAATAAAATGAGCGCTGGCTTATCTAACAAATAAATCACAAAAATCTCCTTGACAAAACAAAGCATAAAGCAAATAATTTTATTTGCATACACACACATCAAATCCTACACACAATTTTGCATTTGCAGGTCCTTGAAACCTTTTGTAAAAATTCTCAAAGCAAAAATGTATATAATTCTCTGTGCCAGGAAATAAATACTCACACAAATATTGTTATTAGCTATACATCCTTTCACACATATGTATGTATGTGCAACAACAACAAAAAAAGGAGAAATATATTTTCAAAATATTTGCTCATAAATAAAAGAAAAATATATTAATACAGAAAGGGCTTGGATTTTACAGCCAATTCAAACAAATAAAGCAACATATTAACTCATGTTTATACGAGTGGAGAGTCCTTGTGTTTTCGAGTGGGAATTAAAATTTATTCATGGCAAACATAGTGAGGGGGTATAGGTGTAAGGTGTGGTTTGTGAATATTGCAATTCAAATGCGTTTTTTAAATTATATTCGGCAACTTTTTTGCAATCAAAAAAAAAAAAATTGCTGCACGCGATATTAATGTGATAGTAATTTTTTTTTTAATTGAGCTGATTCAAGCAGAATAAACGAAAAAGTGGTTTAACAAGGTTTAAGGATTGTTTTTTTAATGTACTTAATGACAAATTCTTTTCCAGCGGTGGGTTTGCTGCCGCTTATTCGTCATACTAATGAATAATAAATAAATTCTCAACAATATGTTGAGTCAACATATGAACCATGTGGACATGGAAACGAAATTAAATGTTTAATGCTATTTTTATGCTACTGATACCGTTAAAATGTTTTATCTGAAATTCTCATCATTTCATGTAGTTTTTGGGTTTTTACTTATAAGAGGTTCAAGCACGCTTGTTATAGGTATTAATAAAGGATCGGATAAACCTTTCTGCTAGGGTTCGTATAATATCGCTCATGAATCATAAAATACGGATCTTTATCATTCCTTTTCCGTGTCGATGGAGAGAAAGAGATGAATACAGATCTGACACATGGACAAACGAGAATACTGTATTCTGAGGAGGATGAAAGAGAGGGGGGCCAAAGAATGCATGGTGTGGGAATATGGAATAACGAAAAAGCCAGGCGTAATCTTATTTCGTGGGAGCCCATTTCTGCGAGATTAATGACAGCAAGGTTTCGTTCAAAAATTCGTAACGTACAATTATTCAGAGCTACGCCCCCACAAATGAAGCGACGAGGAAGACAAAACCACGTTCTACACTCATCTTAACTAGGTTTACAGGAATCTTCCGAGAGCTGATATCATAGTCATTGTGGGAGACAGATCAGACAATTACGGTCTGGAACACGTGATGGGAAAAAATGGTTTGGGGTCACGGAATGAAAATGCCGATTTGATTGTCGACTTTAGTATGTAAATCGTCTTGTTCTAAGTGGGACTGTATGTAAACATAAGACGTGCAACAAAATCTGCTGGGTGCATCCGGACGGTCAAACTGAAAACCAAAATTACCATATCATGATTCAGCAGCAATGGACTAAGTCAATGTGTGATATTCGAGTTATAAGAAATGCCGATATGTCTCAAACAACGTACCGCTGCCGTACAAAGACAAGCGCAGGATGCAGCAAGGAGTCCAAAATTCAATACGAATGCCTTAAATGTCCCCAACATTTGTCGTAACTATGTCACCACCCTTAACGACAAATCGTCATTAAACGAAATTCAACACTCAACAATTGATGAGATGTGGGGTGAAGCAAAAGGTGTTTTTACGGAGGCTGGATCCGAAACTGTACCCAAGTGGATGAAAGTTAGAGACTCTTGGATATCCTCAAACACCTGGGATGAAATCGAACTTCGCAAATAGTTGAAAATGCATAGGAAATGCCGAAGCAGATGTTCTACGAAAGGCTGAATTGCGAGACGAGTATCGACTAGCACATAAAGATGGTCTATTGCTGTGTGTTTTAGGTTAGGTTAGGTTAGGTGGGGTGATGATCCGGCAAGCCGAAAACATCTCACTCGGATCTCAATGGATCCATTGTGCTCCCCGGGATGTGAGAAATGTAGGAATAGGAGGTAAAGAGGAGGGATTTAGTGGAAGTTTTGGGAATGGGGTGCCTCCCTGAACCATCCTGTGCTTTGAATGAATTTCAGGATGTTTTTCAGTGGCAAAAGAGAGACGTTCGCCCAGTTCGTCGAAGAAATATTCTCCCAGGGCTGCTTTTCTTGTTCTGGCTAGGCTGGGGCATTCACAGAGGAAGTGAGAAGAGCCCTCCTCTACCTCTTCGTCCTGACACCCTCTGCATAAGTCAGATGTGCCGATGCCCATTCTGCTCATGTGGGTTCCCATTGAGTTGTGACCCGTAAGGATTCCAATCAAGAGAGACAATTGAGGTCTGCTTAGCTTAATATCTGGCCAAAGATTCCTTGAAACCCGACAGGTGTCAATTGTTGACCATCTATCGTTAGCGGCCTTGAGGAAGCTTTGGTGAATTCTACTCTTTTCTTGCTCCAGTGGCATAAGTACCCAAGGTACAGTTTGGCTCGGTTCAAGTAGTGAACCGTTTTTGGCCAATTCATCAGCCATTTCGTTACCATAAATGTCACGGTGACCAGGGACCCATCGAAGAGTGACTGAATTTGTTTCGCCAAGTAATCTCAATTCACTACGGCATCGATCAACTAGTTTTGACTTCGTGACAATTGACGAAATGGCTCTGATTGCCGCCTGGGTGTCTATGAAGATATCAATGTTTTTGTTCGTTAGTTCGCATATTGATAGGCATTTTGCAGCCTCGCAAACTGCAAGTACTTCCGCTTGGAAAACGCTGCCGAAGTTTGGGAGCTTCAATGACCTATTTATGGGTGGATTGTCTGAGAAGATACCTGACCCTACCCCTGTGTCTGTTTTGGAACCGTCAGTAAAGACCGATACATGATTTGCGTTAATGACACGGTTTTCCTTCCATAATTCCCTTGTCGGGATATCTGTTAGTGCGACTGGGTTAAAATCTATGTACGGAGAAATATAGTCCGTTTGAATGTCTGTGTCAGTGAAGTTCATTATAGTTCTGTGACCGTAGTGGCCCTTTTTCCAATTTGTACACTCTTTAAGTCGTAAAGCACTTTTGGCCGCCAACTCCTTCGTGAACAGATCGAGTGGGGCAAGTGAAAGGAAAGTTTCTAGGGCTGCGGTTGGCGTGGTTCTCATGGCACTAGTTGTGCCTATACATGCCAGTCTCTGAATTTTTGTCATGGCCTTAAGATTGGTTGCCTTTTCCAAGGCTGGCCACCAAACCAAACACGCGTACGTCAGGATAGGCCTTATAATGGCTGTGTACATCCAATGAATGGTTTTGGGGCTGGGTCCCCATCTCTTGCCGAAAATTCTACTGCATGTGTAGAAGGCAATTGTAGCTTTTTTTTCTCTTTCTTTTATGTTCTCTTTCCAGTTAAGTTTACGATCGATAATAAAACCAAGATATTTGGCCGTACCAGTTATATGGAGCGGCGTCCCATTTATGGTGGGGGGATTTATGTTTGGAATATTTCGTTTTCTCGTAAACAGAACCAGTTCCGTTTTTAGTGGGTTGACATTAAGTCCGCAGCTACTGGCCCAATTACTGAGCTTGTCAAGGGCTGTTTGTAGAAGCTCACACAGAGTGGGAACAAATTTCCCTGACGCCATTATAACAATATCATCAGCGTACGCCACGACCTTAACGCCGCTTTGCCCTAATTTAACTAAGATCTGGTTTACAACAAGAAGCCAGAGCAGAGGAGATAAGACTCCTCCCTGTGGCGTACCTCTACACGTCCTAACTTTAAGTTTGCTACTACCCATTTCTGCATTAACAATTCTAGTCTGAAGCATGGAGTCAATCCAGTTTGACAACATCGGATCAATGCTGACAGAGTCAAGGGCTTGTAGAATTGCTCCATTTTCAACGTTGTTGAAGGCCCCTTCAATATCGACGTGTGAGTCGTGACAGGAGGGTGAGGTTTGATGGACTCAAAGAAAATGTGCACAACGCTGCAAGAAGAGGAGATATCCGGGAATTGTACCAAATATCCAAAGAAGTTGTCGAGCAAAAAGCAGCACCAATCATCCTGTAATGGATGTGGATGGCTCACTTTTGGTATCAATTGAAGATCAGCTACGCAGATGGAAGGACCATTTTTGTGCCCTGCTAAATTTTCCGTTTCCGTTGAGCAGAGTTCTGAAGTGCCCCAGCTTAACGAGATGCGCAGCTCCTATAGGGCTATTGCCAGCGAACTCCCTGCTGTATCGGAGATTCAAACATCAATGAATTTGCCCGAAAACAACAAGGTAGCTGGACTTGACTGAATACCAGCTGAATTCCTGAAAGCCGATCCCGTAACATTAGCTTGTATTCTTCATCCCAGTGTTCCCAGATTGGTGGTTTTTCCAACCAAAATGGTTGGAAAAATGCCTTTGGTGGGAAAAATGGTGGGAAAATATTCATAGTCGGATTTATGGTGGGAAAATATTTCAATGGTCTCTTTTTTGGTGGGAAAAACCACAATTCAATATACCTGCCGTTCTTCGAATTTTATGACCTATGTATAATGATTTGTCACAAAAAAAAAACAGAAACTTTAAAAAATTTTTTTTTGTGAATACCACACAAATGAGGTACCAAAAATCACTGACCTTGAAAAAAATTAAAAAATATCTCAAAATTCATAAAAATCATTGGCTGACCAATTATTGAAACATACTAGCTGACCTTTTACGACCTTTAAGTGACCTTTCAAGTGAGATGCCAACATTTTTTTTGTAACCTTGAAACGAACTTTAAAAATTCATAAGAAATACTTTGGCCTACCAATTATTGAAAATATGTAGTTGATCTTATCATGATCTAGCGATCTTTCGGATCGGTATACATTTTTTGTGAATATTCCACAAATGAGGTGGCAAAAATTATACGTGACTTTAAGAAACTTTAAGAATTTTAGGGCTGACTAATTTCTAGGACAAGCTAAATTTCTTCACCAATTACTGACCAATTAGATGACATACTTTTTTTGGGAATATGAAGTACCAAGAGTGCAGAGCTAACATTCTTCTTTTGTATATCTAGGAAATATTTGTAGCAGAAAAGGTTATGGTGGTTTTTTTTCCTTCCAGTACAAAAATGGTGGGATTTTTTTTGGAATTTGGTGGGATTCTACAAATCTCATCTGGCAGCACTGCTTCATCCCTTGATACAAATCATTTGAGAAAACAAAAGCTATCTCAAAAGGACAGTAGGGATGGGTATTGTTAAGCTGTCTGAAAAAGAAAAAGAATTGCAACAATTGGCGTGGTATCACCGTTTTTTCCGTTCTCCCAAATCTAATGGCAACCATCATTCTCGAGCGGATAAAGGATAGAATCGAGTCTACACTCAAGAGGCATCAAGCTGGATTCCCCAGTGGTCGATCGTGTGTAGACCATATCAACACCCTGCGTATCATCGTTGAACAGTCGATTGAATTTCAATCACCGCTTTACCTCATGTTTGTGGATTTTGAGAAAGTCTTAGATCGAGTTAATCGAAAATTTATATGGAGATCGTTGCTTGGTAGAGGAATTCCCCCAAAAGTTGTTGCCATTAGAGGGGAGTCCTACAACAACGAAAGGTATTTTGTTCACTCAAATGGGCAGCTATCTGACTTACAACAGGGTGTGAGACAAGGGATGTTCTATCGCGAGTGATGGGTGACGTATTAACGGCTAGAGTTGGTATACAACTGAGTGACAAGACATTCAATGGAGACCGTTGAAAAGGCTCAGTCATTTAGACTATACCGATGACGTATGCCTACTGGCAAATAACATCAGCGGGTTGAACGGGATGTGCCAAACACTGCAAGTGAAGGGAGAGTCGAGTGGTCTAAGAATAAATAGCAAAAAGACAAAAATAATGCTCACAGGCCACTCTACTCAGCAGCCAGAATGGAAGAAGTCGAACAGTTTAACTACCTTGGCAGTATTGTCTCTGCAAACGGTGGTACTGATCTGGACGTTAAAAGTAGAATTAATGAATAATGCCTTAGGTATTCTGTCCCCAATTTGGAAATCCCGTCAAATCTCCTTACACATTAAGTTTAGATTCTTAAAATCCAATGTCAAATCCGTGCTGTTATGTGCTTGCGAAACCTAGAAAGTCACGTCCACTATTTCGAGGAAAGTGCAGGCTTTTGTGAATCGCTGTCTACGCCACATCATAAATATTCGCTGGCCACAAATTATATATCAAACGAGGAATTGTGACGCAGGACAAGTCAAGAGCAGCTGGACGTCGATATAAGAAAGCGTAAATGCCAATGGATTGGTCACACACTGAGGAAACCAAACGATAAAAACGATAAAATTGCAAAGCAGTCCTTTGAATGGAATCCTTAGGATGCACGGAGGGTTTGAAGAAAAAAAAAAAAAAAAAAAAAAAAAGCAGACCGTGAAGGATGGAGATGTTTTGTTGAAGCCCTATGTGCCAATCGTGGTTATAGGACTTGATGATGATGAAAGGGGCCTTAGTACCCTTTAAATGATATAACACAGTGCGAGCGTTAGGAAAATAGGGAAGGATTCAAGAGGAGATACCGATGATCATTAGTTTTGTAGTTCTGAATATCAAATTGAGAGGGAAATACAGAGCCAAGTAAAGCATTTCTTATTTGGGTAGTGCGACTTAGAAAAGAATCCCTATACTTACGGTGACCATCCGTTCATTATAATAATTAACTGTTCTGTATTTGAAGATGTTGTTCATTATTAATTATTTTGTACACGAAAACGTATAAATGTTCTGTATTTTATTAGTTGTTCATTATTTGTTCTGTATTTCTTTAATTTTGTTCAAAAAACAATAACGCACACATTTGGAACGTAAAAATTTAATGAAAGAAACTGATGATGCTAACGTGCCCTTACTTAGTGAACGAAGAAATAATAAATCTAGTACAAAATTTATTTTTCCTTGCCGCCCTATATCGCTTTTGGCATCATCTGTCATGTTCAAGTCAAAAACTATTGGGCGCGTTCAATGTTTGAATAGATAGCCTATCTAGGATAGCTTTGTATCCATGTATGTATGTGTTTGAACGCAAGTCAGCTGTTGTTGACATTTCTCATAGGATTGCTTTGTATCCTAAAATTTTTAGGATAGCTTGGGATCTCTTTTCTGCCAACAGCTGTTTCGTCATCAGCTGTGTTTTAACAAGGGATTACAACAACACAAACCTATCCAGATCGCTTTAGTTCGGTGTTTGAACGTGGCTATTCATTTCATGAACACATCAGCTGTCTGTGAACTGTGTGTTGTCTGCGTCTGCGCTGAAGAATTGAGATTTGTAAGTTTTATTTGAAATTATTTATAAAAAAGTAATTCAATATTGAAAATTATTTTAGCCTACCCTGATACTACTCAGGGAAAGTGTGTATTTAATAAAGAATTGATAAACCAGCACAAATTCTTGACCTAAGTTTTTAATACGATGCTGATGCGAAACAAAATTTTTAGTTGTTCTCCAACAAGACAACGAAATGCTTACGAAAACGAAGCGGAAAAATATTCATTGACAGTTGCACAAATTCAAAAAAATTAAAACAATTGCAAATGCAAAACAAACTGCAAGCAGCCATGCTGTAATGAAAGAAACAACAAAAAAAAACACGAAAAAACACAAATTTCATTTTTTCGCACACAATTATGGTCTGGGTTATTAATTGTGTGCGAAAAAGAGTGTAGACTTCTCCAAATAATCTGCTACAACTATCAATTTCACTCATCGAACAGCGTACTGCAGAACGAAAAGTAGAACTAAATTTATAGTTTATGATTTCGTTGTCATTTTTGTATGGGATATATGATTGAAGATTAAGTTGAATTTTGTTTCTTTTTTCTTTTGTTCATTATTCAGCTTTCTAAAATATGGTCACCGTACCTATACTTGACAGTATGTTCGACATTGGGCTCAAGGGTAAACTGATGTGCATTCCTAGAAGTTCGAGCATTAAGATAGAACTGCTTAACGGGAGGAATGCACTAGAACACTGTTTGTAAAAATACCGATAAAATAATGAAAGGCACGAAACATTGCGACGGTGTTCGAGAGATGCAAATGTTTCCGTTATAGTTCTATCACCCTTATTTTTAACGCTCTATTTTGAGACTTAAATGAGTTTTAGAAGCACCTACCCAGATATGGGAGGTTTTCTCAAGCTATGGATAAATAAAGGCTTTATAGATTACAGCCAGATCAGAAGGGGTGACAAATTTCTTGCATCCTCGAACAAAGCCTTAAATATTTCACAGCATTTTTGGCAACGTCGAATATGTGATCATTCCACAGAAGGTGGTCTGTGAGGCACATACCCAGAACTGAAAACTGTTTGGTTTACTCAAGTGCCACTCATGGACAGCGGCATAGAGGGCGGATTTCGCTTCAACGACAAAAGACATCACCATTGAGTTTTTGAAGCATTAAATTCTACGCGGTTTTTGATTCCCCATTGGACAATGCTGTTAAGATCAGAATTTAATGATAATTTAATCATACGCTGCCGTTCAAGTTCCACATCCAGGGAACAAGAAAGTGAATCTTGAAACGAATATGAGAAACTGAGGATACTGTCGTCTGCAAAACAATTTAATGGATTAGAAGTTTCAGACAAAAGAAAATGAAAATGAGGAAGATAGTCGCAGACAAAACGGAGCCCTGAAGCACATCACCAGCATTTATTTTATGAATATCAAACTTGAAACCTACTGTTCGGTGAGATATACCATCAGATCACCTGCTACGAGAACCATACTGCCGGTCATTAAGAAGATCATGACACTCTCAGGTAGCGTCGAATTAACAGAAAACTGTGCTGCAAGCAAATTGGCTTTACCTATTGAGCTAACATAAGGAATGTCATTGAAGAAGAGTGTTGGAACCAAAGACGAGGTGATATCTCTAATGTTTTTTACAAATGCCCAACAAAATTTTTTTTGAGACATCGTAGTATTATTTGCCTTAATTTTTGCTCGTTACAAGTCTTTCTAGCTTGTTTGAACTTGATCCGGTTTTCCTCAGTAAGGTTGGTTTTATATTTATTTATTTATTCGGTGTGATAAATTTCATCCGATGCGGGATAAAATTTATTTTTCCGTAAAGAATCAATTTTGTGATCATATTATCTGCACTGGAGTCTACGTCACTATCGAGGAAGCATAGTGACCTGTTAAAGCCCCGGAAGGAACTGTTGAGACCGTCTCAGTTAGCTTTCCCGTATTGCCAAACGGTTTTCCTAGGGGTTTTTGTCTTTAACTGAGCTTTATTGGCACGAGAAATTGGCACATATGACATTTTGTTCGTTTATTCGTCGTTCGTTGGTCACTCTCATGTGAATGGTCCTTAAGGTGGTTCAGCTCAGCAAAGATCTCAATATACCTTCCTTCGGGTGTTGCCTGGCCAGAATAGCGAAGAATTAGTTAAAATACTAATTTTTTATTTTTGTAAACTGTTTGAAATATCTTTTTTCATTAAAATCCGTTCAGTCCATAATGAGAACAAACCGGTTATTTGGGAGGTATAGGTACCATTAATAACCATTTTTCGAAAAACGATATCCCACTCAAATGTAGTTTTTATTGGAAGTTACATACGAATTTTCATTTTTTTTATCGGTTCACCAGTTTTGAGAAAAATTAAAATACTAATAAATTGTTTTAAAATTGTATGGCAGGTACCGTTGTTTTTAGTCGGTAGAGTGACCAAAAGACGCTATGTTTTAAGGTTAATTTGCATGTAGGAAAGGAGTTAACATTAAAAATCATTATCCCTAGTGCCTACTGGGCAACTAGGCTGATGGGTTTCTTGGATGAGTAACTTAAAGCCAGTCCTGAAGCAATTTTCTGATTGTTAAGAAAATTATTGGACACCGTTTTTTAGAAGGATAAGATTTTATTTGATAAAAAAAAATGTATAGCAAGGTACCATTATTTTCTAAATACCGGTTTGGGTTGATGATAAAAAACACTTTCCACCATGTTTTAAAAAATTTATCCAGATGTTTATTCTAAACACAAACAGACCGACACAGACAGCATGCTTAGACCTATGTTTATCGTCTTCTTCATCGCGTTTTACCTAAATTTCGAATTTGCTTTCTTATACGAAAGCATAACTAGCAGAGATAAAAAAAAAACTAGCATTTTTTTAAATGAAATCTTCATATTTGTGACCTATGCAACACGAATCGGACACACACTGGAGACCGATCCGAGACTGATCGGAGACAGATATGGGTGATGGATAAGAGATTCAGAGATGACTCGGAGACGGATAAAATGCGTTTCATAGAAGGATCGGAGACAGGTTGGAGACTCGTGTATTGTAAATCGTTCCTCGTTGCTGGTAACAAAGTAACGAGTTGTGAGTTATGAGTATTTAATTACAAATAACGAGAAGCTTATTGCGAATAACGAGTCAGTAAAGAAGAACAATTAATAGTCACAAGTCAAGTAGCCATTTACAACTTAGTAACGAGTAAGAAGGAACATTCGAACAACTAGTGACTGGGGGACGGATCCAACATGGATCTCAAAATCATTCTCATTACTTATTAATTGAAGCTCGTTAATAGTAAAGAAGTAATGAGGAACGAGTAATGAGTAATGAGTAACGAGAAACGGAGAACGTGAAGTGAGTGAGGAGTAACGAGTAACAAGAAACGAATAATGAAGGCGAGTAATAAGTATCGAGTATCGAAAAGAAGTAACGAGAATCAAGCTACAAGTAACTATATATATAAATGGTTGGAGCCACCGCTCGTGAAGAACCAGGGCCTAGTGACTTACAACTCTCAACCATTCCTGTGTGCGTTATGTTGGCGTTATGTTGCCGAGTCCAAACGGCTTAATAAGAAGCATTTATTCATGACAAGTATAATCTTGGAGGATTTGTAAGTTCCTCGCAAGAGGCAGTTTGGGAATCGAAGCCACACCTTCGGCACGACAGTCCAACGCACCAACCATCATGCCACGAGGTACTACTACTCAAGCTTCAAGTAACGAGAGACGAAAAACGAGTTAGTAAAGAAGCATGATTAACGAGTAACGTTACGATTATCCAACTAGTAACTATTAAAGAAAAAGTGAATTGGAGTCGGATCGTAGAAGGATCGAAGACGGGTTAAATATGGATCGGATACGGTTCGCAGACGGATCGGAGACGAATGGATCTATTTGTAGACCCCGCTTCTTGAATAGACTATGAAAAACGTTTTTCAGGGGCCTAATCACGTAAAACGAAAATGATCGGACGATATCGTTTTGAAGATAGCAGTCTTTATTATTCTCTACAGATATGGTAGAGATAGCAATGGTGGAACGATATCGTGCGATCGTTTTCATTTTACATGATTTGGCCATAGGTGATTGAGTTAATATAGATCCACACGAAGAAATGCAATATTGTCGCTTTCTGAAATGTAAGCGACTAAAATCATATCATAAGCTTACTCTTTTCCATACCTAGTTAAGCTATACAACAACAAAACTGAGCCCTTATAACTTACAACTTACAATGTACTTCCAGCATTTCTTAACCACGACCATATAAGAAATCCTTAATTACTGTCCTGGTTCTGCTTCGGTGTTCAAAAATTTGTATGGAAATATTTAATGGTACTCCTCTATCTCAAATCAAAATATAATAAAAAACATGGTGAGCCTTGTGATTTACATATACATATGTATACAAAAATTTAATCACCTCATTGTCAGTGTGGTTAAGTGGTAGCAATTGTTAAAACACAAATTGTTTAACTTCAATGAAAAAAATTTATTGATTGCCATTTTGTCTATCACTCATAAATTTGTCCCATTACAAACAAAAGCAAACAAAGTGTAAATAATACAAATAAAATTTCACCCCAACGACTTGACAAAAAATACAAAAACCAAAACAAATTGAAGTTCTTTATTGTTATTATTTTTGCTGGTAGCAATTCGTGTGTGTAATATTATTATTCCTTGTAAACAAAAAATGATATCGAACTGACACACTCATAATCAAAAAATCCATACATGGATGAAGTACTTAATTTAATTTGAATCCATAAAACTCAATCAACGCCTTGTGGATGATTTGAAAGCAAGAGTGCCTATCCCATTCATTCCTAGCTCAAAACAATCACGACCCGGCCAAATGAGCTGCGCACTATTAAACCCGAAAAAGTGTTTTTTTTGAAAATTTAATGCATTCTCCATCTCCTCTCCATAATACCAATGGCAATAAAAATTCATTAAACCAATCCAAGATATGGTTGTGTCTGGTGTGGTGGCGGTGCGTGGTGGGTGGAGATGTAGAACAAATACAAAACAAAAATAATAATGTCGTAAAAATCAAATTACACCTCGAAGTGGTATATATTTAAGATCGTTACTGCAACAGTGTTGCTTTTTCTTCCAATATGGCTTAGTTGTAATACCATTGTTGGCAGCGGAAGGAATCGGGACTATTCAGGTAATATTTTTATATATCTCTATACATATTATAGGAACGTGCTTTTCCACAAGGAACGACAAAATGAACACACTATACACACAGCAAATCGTTGCAATTAAAACGTGGCTACAACTTCATTAAGGCCAAACGAAAAATTATAAATTTTCTTCTGTTGTTTCTGTATCCACCCAATGTATTGCGATTGCAACTTATACTATATTTAATCAGGCCCTGCAGGCAAGAAATATGTATATATTGGGCCCGTCGCGTAACTCTTAACCTGAGAATGGTAATAACCCCTTTGGCACCACTTGGCATCATCGTTTTCAATCTCAGATGCATGCATGCACAAAACATTATTCTTTTGCAATTCCAGACTCATTACTGGAAGAGAACTTCATCGTTTGTACGAGTACGAGAACTGCGGAATCTAATCAGCATTGCTCAGGAGGAGCAAAATGCCATAAATCTCAAAAGCTATACAGGGTGTTTTATTCTTAATATGAAAATTGATGTTTCAAGTTGTGCACTAGAATTTATATTCTTTTTTGAGTTTTGTGTGTGTTCGCATCTTAATTCGTATACTTAGCCATCTATCAGTTTTAATAACAAATAACAAAGTTTTTTCTCTGAATTCATACTCATTTGTGTTGGGC
The DNA here is from genome assembly GCA_963921185.1 of Dasysyrphus tricinctus. NCBI lineage: Eukaryota > Metazoa > Arthropoda > Insecta > Diptera > Syrphidae > Dasysyrphus > Dasysyrphus tricinctus. The sequence continues at coordinate 232,615,523 of OY992531.1, read as the reverse complement.
GCCATTTTAATCTTAGGGAATTTTTTTTTAAATAGCTTCTCATATTCCACTTCGAACTTATTTACCAACTCAAACCTAAGAGCTTGGATTCAAGTTTTTATTAATTGGAGCAGTGGACAACAATTCTGCATTCTGGCTTGATGTGGCTCCATTCGCTCTCCTCGCACACAAGACGAAATACTTTTCGATGAATTTTTCTTTCAGAATACCTTAGCTAAGAGCAGTTGTTTGCTTTTCATATCAATGCCATTTGGGGGGTTCACATGGACCAAAATTTTTTCCAACATTGCTTGACAACCATCGATGTTTGATCATTTAAACGCAAGACCAACCATGATGTTGTCCAACTTTGTTGTATGGTTTTCAAAGTTTTTTGAAAACTATTCCCATTCGATCAAGCACAGTTGTCCAACCATGTTGTTGCATGTGAACCCCCCTATTGAGTAAGCGCTGGACAATTGTAAAGTTTTTTTTCGTAAGAGTTCGACAGAAATATTCTATTTGGTCTTATTTTCCTAAAAGCCAACTAGCTTCGAATTGTTCTTAAGTTGCTTTAATTGACTTTATAAAGACATGTTGGATGTTCAAAGGGGACCACAAGCTTTGTTTCAAAGCGAACCTCTGCCTATCAACTCCTACTCTCACCTCCCCGTGGTGAACATCGGGTGGTAAGTATACCTCTAACTGATGATGCGGTTCCAATCCCTGTAGACGGTTTTAGGCGGCTACAAACGAAGGGGGGGGGGGGGAAGGAGTGTTAAAGCACTTTTATCCAGGCAGCAGCGGAAGAATTCCCCAGATAGAATTAACGGTGGCGTCTACAGTTCTAGTCAGGCTGAACTACTTAGTCAACACCTTATAGGGCTACTACGACATATTCGTAGCTCAGGCCTATAAGCAGCGGTTAATCCGGCTCCCCGCCCTTGGAGTTATATCGTAAGGGTCTAGTACTCCAGGTTGGGGGTCGAACCGTTGGGGTGACTTCCCGGCCACGTAAATCTATTTTAGTTGTGAAGCAACAACAAGCCTCGGATACGGACGGATTTACTGTTGATGAACCTAGCAAACAAAAAAATCACATAGGACTTCGGATCTACACGTGGAATGTTCTGTCTCTCTATAAACCACTTGCAGCCGCACATATAGCGGAGGCCCTAGACTGCTACAAAGCAGACATCTGCGCCATCCAAGAAGTGCGATGGGATGGGCCGGACAAAAGAAACCTGAAAGACTGTGACATCTACTACGGTGAATGTTACCCACAACAAGGGCAGTGTCTTTTTGGGTGTGGATTCATCGTTAGAGGCAGACTTAAGCAAGAAGTCCTGAGTTTCAACTAAGTGAGCGAACGCCTCACGACAATTTTCATCAAGGCTAAATTCGCCAACATTAGCCTCATATGCGCACATGCCCCCACAAAAGAGAAAGATTACGACACCAAAGACGAGTTCTACGACCTGCTCGACAAGACATATGAGCAATGTCCAAGTTATGACACTAAAATTGTCTTGGGTGATTTTAATGCCAAACTAGGAAGAGATGACGTCTTTAATTGCACAATCAAAAGATATAGCCTGCACGACACCACCTCCGATAACGGACTCAGGTTAATGGACTTTGCTGCGGGGCAAAACGTTGTGGTAGCTAGCACGATGTTCCGACATCTCGATATACAAAAGGGGACATGGTGAATCCCTGGTCAATCAACCGCCAACCACATTGACCACATTGCGAACCACGCAAGGCACTCCTCTAGTATCAAGGATGTCCAAACGTTCTGAGGAGCCAACGCTGACTTGGACCACTACCTTGTTGTAGCCAAAGTAGTGCTTCAGATATCTAGACCAAAGACAGCCAAAACAGGAAAATAATGGGAAAAAGTTCGACGTCGGACGGCTACAGTCGCAAGAAATCGCCAGGTCCTTTTCTGATCGAGTTTCTCGCACCCTCTTAAAAATTCCTATGCCACCAACTGCGAATATCTAGAACCAGTGGAAGAATGGACAGGAATAAGCCATCAGATATGCCACCTCTGACGTGATGGGCCTCGCAGGACCACTACAGCGAAACCCCTGGTTCTATGAAGAATGTTGGCAAGTACATGCAGCCAAACAGCAGGCATATACAAAGCGTCGCTGCATAGAAGGACAAGAGCTGCTCGCGAGCTCTACGAGCAGAAAAGGAAAGAGGAACACAAGCTTCTAAGGAGGAAAAAGAAAGAGCATGAGAAACCCGCGATCGAGGAAATAGAAAGATGCCATTGCAGGAATGAAGCTCAGAAATTTTACCAGAATGTAAAAACAACCTCCCAGGGTTACAAGGCCCGGACCGAAGCATGCAAGGACGATCAGGGGAACATCGTGGTAGAATCACAGTCAGTGCTGAGAATATGGAAAAATCATTTCTGCAAATTGTATAACGGCGATGACGAACAGAATTTCGTTACCATGTAGATTGCAGCATTCAACCTGGACGACACGTAGCCCAACAATTCCCTCCACCAGATCTCGATGAGGTAAAGATAGGTATATCTAATGTCCAATAAAGCTGCTGGAGCTGATGGCCTTGTGGTTGAGCTATTCAAAGCAGCTGGCGATGAATTGGCTAGGATTATGCAGATAAACCAGCGTATCTGCAAAAAATTTGGTCGGCGGAAAGCATGCCCGATGAATGGAACCTCAGCATTGTTTGCGCGATCCTCAAGAAAGGCGATCCTCTGGACTGCACCAATTACAGAGGCATAAGTCTTTTCAATATCGACTACAAAATCTTCTCTGCCACACTCTGTGAACGCCTGAAACCATTTGTCAACAGCCTGATGGGTCCATATCAGTGTGGCCTTAGGCCAACCATCGACCAAATATTCGCACTATGGCAGATCTTTGAGAAAACCCAGGTGTTTAAATCAATACCCACCACCTTTTCATCGATTTCAAGGCCACGTATAACAGCATCTATAAAGACGAGCTATATAGAGCAATGTCAAGTTTCGGCATCTCTCCCAAGAGCAAGAAGACGATGGAGAATGCTCGCTGCTCCAGAAACTAAAAAAGTTGGAAAAAAGGAAACACCCTTTAAATTATACCCTTGCACGAGCAATCTTCTGTTCGCGTCTTTTTTTTTTTGTTGTTCTGGTTAATCAATTTCGACTAGCTTCGTTGAGTGCGCATTTACTATAAAAGGGGGATTCAGAGTTTAGATAAAAGAGTATCTAAGTATATGCATCTCTATTTTTGATGGGAGCTGAGTCAAGCCATAAAATGAAATACAAAGTCCTGAAGAGCAATATTGTGCGTCTATGATGACGGCAAAACAAATAATTCGCCCGATAAACTTCAATGGCACATCGTTCATTAAAATATTGGTAAATGGAATTTGGGGGAAGACCAAACAAAAAAGAAGGGTGCCATAGGTTGATAGATATAAAATAAAAATAAAAATAAAAACCATAAGCCGACAATCTTTATTAATTGTTTCAAAGGAACAGATGCTATCCACACGGAATCCACATGGGATGAGGTCATATTACTATTACACCATGTCCCAGTGGGGGACCATACGGCAGGGAGTGATATCAGGAAGACATCTCTATACTGCTTGGCGAGAAGGTTCACAAAAAAGAAAAAAAAAAACAAACAGGAATATTTGCTACAGGTTGCAAACAGGTTTACCACACTTCAACACTAAATTCTCCAGACTTTGTGCCTGCAGCAGCAGCAGGAGAACAATAATGCCAAAACCCAAAACCTTTGAAGCGGGTGGAGGGACACGCACCTTGATGGCTCTTATATTTGGTTCATTATCAGTTCGGTATGGCAAGGCAACTGGCTGGCGCTGGCTTTGGCGACTTGCTCATCGAAGGGTGAAATCTGTGAAGACAAGACTGAGCAGTGTAAATGTCCATAAATAGAAGGAATATTCAGCGAGGCAAGACAATTTCTGAAAAAAAAAAAAAAAAAACATGCAAAGATGAAAAGGGAAAAATATCAAGATGCATACACCTACCTATCCATACCTACCTAACCTACCTATAGGAGGTACCTAGGTACGATATGAGGAGGCATCTGGGATCATTTTGACACGTGGAACAACGACGCGACGAGAGTTCTTTGGTGTTTGTTTGGCATTATTTTTATGTAGATTTGATGGATACGGCTGGTTGTGTCGATTTTTGTAATAAGGGTCGTTTAAGCAACCCAAAAACCATGACTAACCGTTTAGAGTTCAATGGCTTGTAATGATAATGTAGACATTAAGCTGTCACAATGGAAAATGGGGCATGTGCGATATAAAATAATATAATTGAAATTCAAGAAGATGCACCTAATGGACCGTGCAACGGACCTTGAAGAAGTATTATGTAGGCAATACCTTCGCTTCGCACAGCTATTATTAGAGTTTACAAGAAATTTATAAGGTTAATTTGGGCAATGTCGATTTTGACTATTCGGGCGTGGTTCATGAGGTTAATAGAGATTGGTTCATTGCACGACGTAAATGTGTATTGCTATAATAAATGCATTTTTTTTTATTATTTGTTGGGATGAAAATTATTCGATTTTGAGTTTAATGATATTGCTTTTAGCAGCAATAGGCATATATTGGTAAATAAAATTAATGATGTATTAACACTAATGCGCAGAACAATAGGTTCAATTACCTGGAACATTGAATTTTACTGCAGATTGAACTATTGAACATCTTCAGTTGAGCTTGAGAATGTAAGTAATTTGAAGTGTTTGGATTTGTAGGAGGTTTAATTAAGTAGTATGAATATTAATATTTATATTTATATTTATATTTATATTTATATTTATATTTATATTTATATTTATATTTATATTTATATTTATATTTATATTTATATTTATATTTATATTTATATTTATATTTATATTTATATTTATATCCTAAGTAAAATGGCTATAACTGAACAAAAAACTCATCCTTAACTTCACGCGTTTTGAAAATTATTTATTCTAGGAAGTACCTTTGACTTTGCTTTGAAAACTTTTTAGTTATTTGAACTTTATACTTGAACCATTCACGTTTAAAGCTTATGTTAGTCTACAAATGCTTAAACTTTTTTCCTCTCAAAAGTTTCTAAAATTACTGTCCTTCTTTTAAGTTTGTAGACAGATGTTAAATTATTATAACTTTTGAAGCTAAATCTTCTACGCTTCTAAACTATGATTCATCATCATCGTGATCGTGTCCAAAACGTCTCCATCCTTTATGGTCTGCAGCATGATATTTGAACTATGGCCACGTCTTTCTCTGAGATTCTGCTTCCGCTAAGACAGTTGGTTTCCATGTTGTTCTTGGTCTTCCAATCCTCCGTGCACCCAGAGGATTCCTGCTTTGCAATTTTATTGTTTGGTTTCTTCATTGTGTGACCAATCTATTGCCATTTACGCTTTCTAATGTCGACGTCTAGCCACTCTTGACTTGTCCTGCGCCACAATTCCTCATTTGATATAATTTTTGGCCAGCAAATCTTAAGGATGTGGCGTAAACAGCGATTCACAAAAGCCTGCAAAAAAAATATATAAAAGCACGGATTTGACATTGGATTCAAAGAATCTCAACTAAGTGCGTCAGGAGAATTAACTGGATTTCCAAATTGGGGACAGAGGCCGCATGAGCCTTATTAATTCTACTTTTAACGTCCAGATCCGTACCGCCGTTTGCAGAAACAATACTGCCATACTGCCAAGGTAGTTTGACTGTTCGACTTCTTCCACTGGTGTCTCCTGAAGACAAATATTCTGCTGTGTGGAGCATCCTGTGAGCGTTATACTTGTCTTTTTTTTCTGTTTATTCTTAGAACACTCGACTCTCCCTTCACTTGCAGTGTTTGGCACATCACGTTTAGCCCACCGATGTTATTTGCCAGTAGGCATTTATGTCATGGGCATAAACTAAATGACTGAACCTTTCAAACGGTCTCCATTGAATACCCTGTCACTCAGCTGTACTAAGGCTGGCAGTCAATACGTCGTCCATCGCCAGCTGGAAGAGAATTGATGATAGAATATGACCTTGTGTCACACCCTGTTGCACTACGAAGGAGTCCCAAGACCCCAAGTTATTGTAGGACTCCCAAATAATGGCAACAATTTTTGGCGGAATATTCTACCAAGCAACGATCTCCATATACATTCTCGGTTAACGCGATCAAAGTCCTTCTCAAAATCCATGAACATGAGGTAAAGCGGTGATTGAAATTTCATCGACTGTTCAAAGACGATACACAAGGGTGTTGATATGGTCTACACACGATCGGCCACTGCAGAAGCCAGCTTGATGCCTCTTGAGTGTAGACTCGATTCTATCTCTTATCTGCTCGAGAATGATGGTAACCATTAGTTTTGGGATAACGGACAAAACGGTGACACCACGCCAATTGTTGCAATTCTTAGGGTCACCTTTTTTTGCCAGCTTAACAATCACACCATCCTTCCAGTCCTTGGGATAGCTTTCGTTTTCCCAAATGCTTTGTATCAACGGATGTAAAATACTGACGCTGTTACGGGATCGGCTTTCAGGAATTCAGCTGGTATTCCGTCAAGTCCAACTGTCTTGTTGTATTAGAGGAGATTTATTGATGTTTGAATTTCCGATTTCCTTGTCAATACCCCTATGGGACTTTCGCATCTCCTTAAAGTGGGGCATTTCAACACTCTGCTCAACAGAATCCTCATTCAGCAGGGCACAAAAATGGTCCTTCCATCTGCGTAGCTGATCTTCAATTGATACCAAAAGTGTGCCATCCACATCCATTACACTATGATTGGTATTGCTTTTTTCTCGATAACTTCTTTGGATATTTGGTACAATTCCCGAATATCTCCTCTTCTTGCAGCGTTTTTCGCATTTTCTGCGAGACCGTCTAACCTCACCTTCTTGTCACGTCTCACATAGCGATACTCGCTTCGCAATTCCTATTCAGCTTTTCGTTGAACATCTGCTTCGCCATTTATTTGCATATCAACGATTTGCGAAGCTCGATTTTATACCTCTCATCCGCTTGGGTACAGTTTCGGATTCAGCCTCCATAAGAACACTTTTTATTTCACCCCACATATCATAAAATTGTTGAATGTTGGATTCCGTTTAATGACGAAGCTGTGTCGTTAAGGGTGGTGACATTTACGACAGATGTTGGGGTCATTTAGGTTATTCGTATTGAATTTTGGACTCCTTGCTGCATTCTGCGCTTATCTTGTACGGCAGCGGTGCGTAGTTTGAGACTCATCAGAACCAAATGGAGGTCGCTTCCCACATTGGCATTTCTTATACTCCGGACAGCACACATTGACTTCCTCCATCGCTGCTGAATCATCATCATCATCATCAAGTCCTGTAACCCCGGTTGGGGCATAGGGCGCCAACAAATCGTTTCCATCCTTCTCGGTCTGCAGATAGATATTTTAACTGTGGCCACGTCTTTCTCTGGGAGTCTGCTTCTGCTAGAACTGTTGATTTCCATGTTGTTCTTGGTCTTCCAACCCGCCGTGCACCCTGAGGATTCCATTCAAATGACTGCTTTGCAATTTCATCGTTTGGTTTCCTCAGTGTGTGACCAATCCATTGCCATTTACGCTTTCTTATGTCAACGTCCAGCCGCTCCTGGCTTGTCCTGCGCCACAATTCCTCGTTTGATATAATTTGTGGCCAGCGAATTTTTAGAATATGGCGTAGACAACGGTTCACAAAAGCCTGCAATTTCTTTGAGATGGTAGTCGTGACTTTCCAGGTTTCGCAAGCATATAACAGCACGGATTTGACATTGGATTCGAAGAATCTCAACTTTGTGCGCAAGGAGATTTGACATGAGTTCCAAATTTGGGAGAGAGAACCGAAGGCTGCGCGAGCTTTATTTATTCTACTTTGAACATCCAGATCAGTACCACCATTTGCTGAAACAATACTTCCAAGGTATTTAAATTGTTCAACCTCTTCAACTGGCATCTCCTGTATTAAAATACGCTGATGTGTGGAGCGGCCTGTGAGCATTATTTTTGTCTTTTTGCTATTTATTTTAAGACCACTCGCCTCTCCTTTTAACTTCAGAGCTTGACACATCCCGTTCAGCCCGCTGATGTTATTTGCCAAGAGACATATATCATCGGCATAGTCTAAGTGGCTAAGCCTTTCAAACGGTCTCCATTGAATGCCCTGCCTCTCTGATGTTCCAACGCTGGCCGACAAGACATCGTCAATCGCCAGTAGAAAGAGAATTGGCGATAGAACATCTCCCTGTCTCACACCCTGCCGCACTTCGAAAGAGTTGGATAGCTGCCCATTGTGTAAAACAAGGCATCTTGCATTGTTATAGGACTCTCTTATAATGGCAACAATTTTTGGGGGAATTCCTCTACCAAGAAGTGATCTCCATATACATTCACGGTTGACTCGGTCAAAGGCCTTCTCAAAATCCACGAACATGAGGTAAAGCGGTGATTGAAACTCCGCAGACTGCTCAAGAACGATACGCAGAGTGTTGATATGGTCGACACAAGACCGCCCACTGCGGAAACCAGCTTGATGCCTCTTGAGTGTAGACTCGATTCTAACCTTTATCCGCTCCAGCTCCAGAATGATGGTTGCCATTAATTTTGGAAAAACGGACAAAACTGTAATACCTCGCCAATTGTTGCAATTCTTAAGATCACCTTTCTTTGGCAACTTAACAATTACACCATCCTTCCAGTCGCTGGGATAGATTTCATTTTCCCACACAGCTTGTATCAACGGGTGTAGAATGCTAGCCGTTCTGACAGGGTCAGCTTTCAGGAACTCGGCTGGTATACCATCAAGTCCAGCTGCTTTGTTGTTTTTGAGAAGATTTATCGAAGATTGAATTTCCAGTACTGTAGGGGGCTCGATGTCAATACCCCTATATGATCTACGCATCTCGTTAAGCTGGGGCACTTCAGCGCTCTGCTCGACAGAATCCTCATTAAGCAAGGCACAAAAGTGCTCCTTCCACCTGCGCAGCTGATCCTCGATTGATACCAAAAGTGTACCATCCACATCCATTACAGGATGACAGACGCCTTTTGTAGCCGCCCAATATGGGTTACAGACGCTACCTGCTGCTGCCGTTGGCCTTTTAACAAAAACGCTCCTCCGCCACCAGACTATCATGCCGTTGACCGCCACCTGCAGTTCATCCGTCTTTAGGGGGCTTTTAACCATCCCAAGGACAAGTTTGTGCCCTGACCAGCAAAGCTGGGTTGTCTGCTTATCCCGGCATCCATTCGGTCCCCCTGCACGTTAGCGTTACCCACCCTCCACCACGCGGAGGTGTGCATAGGGATTTTCCTATCATTGAGCCTAGGGCCATATGGCGTCCTAGCACTCTCAAGTACTTTTGGAGGGCTGAATCATGATATGGTCAATTTGGTTTTCAGTTTGACCACCCGGTTTTGTTGCACGTCTTATGCTTAAGTACAGTCCTTCCTAGAACAAGACGATTCGCATTACAAAGGTCGACAAGCAAAATAGCCATTTTCGTTCCCCGACCCCAAGCCATATTTTCCCATAACGCATTCTAGACCGTAATTGTCTGATCTGTTTTGGGCATTGAAGTCTCCCCTCCCATGACGACATTGATATCGTCTCTCGGAACACTCCAGTAATCCGAGTTAAGATGAGTGCAGAACGCGGTTTTGTCTTCCTCGGTCGCCTCATTTGTGGGGACGTAGCACTGAATAATTGTGACGTTACGGACGAAACCTTGCTGTCATTAATCTCGCAGAAATGGGCTCCCACGAAATAACAATACGTCTTGCTTCTTCGTTTAACATCATTCCAACACCATGCAGTCTTTGGCCACCCTCTATTTCATCCTCCCCGGAATACAGTATTTTCGTTTGTCCAGTGTCAGATGTGAATTCAGCTCTTCCTCTCCACTAAATTTCGCTTATGCCCAGGATACTGATATTTAGGCGAAGCATTTCATTTTCATGCTCAACCTGCTCGTATAGACCTTCGCTGTCAGGGATTGAATGTTCCATGCTACGGTTTTCGTAGGTATGCGGTAGCCAAAAGTATCATTTGCTCTTCTTGAAAGACTTCTTCTATTTGTCGACGATTTTTAAGATATTTTTAAGATCCTGCAACCCCAAATCCGATATGCGGTTTACTGCAGCCGAAGTTGCAACAGGATTAAAAGATAACCTCTTGGGGACTCATTTCCAGTTGTTGTCATAGTTCATGTACCTATTTGGATATATCATTCCTCCATGGTTTTTTCCGAGATAGAATTAATAGCATACATAAGTCCAGATTTGACAGAAACACCCGCCCTTTGTATTATCAAATACATAACTGATCGAGGCCGCCCACTATAGAAAAACAGACGCCTTTTGTAGCCGCCCAATACGAGATTACAGACGCTACTTGCTCGCGACAGACTTTCATGCCGTGGACCGCCACAGTTCTGCAGTTCTTCCGCCTTCAGGGGGCTTTTAACCATCCCAAGGGCAAGTTTGTGCCCCAGCATTGATGTGTTGTCTGCTTATCCCGGCATCCATTTGGTCCCCCTGCACGCTGGCTTTACCCACTCTCTACCACGCGGAGGTGTGCATAGGGATTTTCTTTTCATTGCGAGCCTAGTTCCGGCCGTAGTGGCTTCCTAGCACTCTACAGTACCTACTTTAGAGACCAAGATAAAGATTCATATAAGACTAAAAACTTAGGTATGAGCACATCTGATGCTTTGTGTTTTGATAAATATTTTGCTTCCAAATTTTATTTTATTTTTTTTATCAGTAAAAATGTAATTTAAATAGACTTTTTTATCGAACTTTATTAAATCAAAATCAAATGTATATCACTTTCATTTATTTTTCTATTTCCATTACATTGACACAAATGTATTCTACGACACTGTATTGGCTACATACATCTATTTTGTTTAACTGTTAAAAATCATAAAAATGCTATTAATCTACTCAACTGTTGTTTTCGCCGGGCTCCTGAAGGAGAAATGAAGCAACAAGAATCCCATTTTCCCCTGTCGTGCTAACATAATATATTTCGCTTTCGCCTTTAGATTAAAATTGTTGAATGAGAGAGAGTTGAATTCTGTTGAATATTTTCTCTCTTCGCTTCATTTAAATGAGATATTTTCGCCTGAGAATTATTCGCCCTCCAATTTGTCTAGCCTTGCAAAAAGCATTTAAAAATCAGAGCAGAACCAGTATCTTAATTTGAAATTTTCAATTTCGTCTCAGTAGTCAGTATTGATAATTCAGCTTTAAACATAGGACCTATAAATGAATCCACGTTAGTT